>JADWQK010001948.1:0-600000 GCA_017933935.1 Sesamia nonagrioides | reverse complement strand
TAATATTTTTAATGCAGATAAACTCAAATGCAGATCGTAATAAAAGTCTTTGTAATAAAAAACTTTTTTACAAAAAAACAACCGACTTCCAAAAACCACTACAAAGTGAAAAATAACTAATTTCGGAAGTCGGTGTCTTTGGTTTTGTATATTCGTTTTTTGACACCGACTTCCGAAATTAGTTATTTTTCACTTTGTAATGGTTTTTGGAAGTCGGTTGTTTTTTTGTAAAAAAGTTTTTATTTTACACTTTTTAGTTGTTAAAAGTACTATGTATTCAGTAGTATCCGGTCAGACTGGAAGCTGACGTAAATATAGTTGGGAAACGACGTAATTTTGTTTACTTTAATTTTTACCCGTAAGTATTCCCTCAACTGCCTATGGTCTTCATCATCAAATTTACTGTAGACCATTATTTTAACCCAATGGGTGCAAAGGTCTCATCAATATAAATGAATGAAGTCCAACCACAAAGTAGCTACTGTAAACCGTTAAGGAGTTCCCGGAACTGGCCTTTGTCTTCATCATCAGAGCTCTTATGACAGTCACAACCCATCTAGGTGTAAAGTTCTTATCAATACAAATTAATCGAGCCCAAACACAAGGTAGCTGCTGTGAATTGTTGAGGGGTTCCTTCGACTGTCTCCCGGCTCCATCATCAGATCTACTCCAGACCTTTATTAAATTGTAGTGCTTTAAAATACTTAATGAAAATGCTAAGAAGTGCACTAGTCCCCCCTGCAATTTTTGAAAGTTCCCCTTGTTTTCTCTGGTCTTCCACCATCAAACCCTGATATCTTTATCACAGAACCACCTTGGGAACGTCTTCTTTCCAACAGAAAAAGAATTATCAAAATCGGTTCATAAACGACGAAGTTATGCGCGAACAAACATAGAAAAAAAAAAGCATATATACGGTCGAATTGAGTAACCTCCTCCTTTTTGAAGTCGGTTAAAAAATAAAATGTGGTTGTTTAAAAAGATTAAAAATAAATCTACACGATTAAATAATTTTGTAGTGTCTGTTGATAATGGCAAAATAACAACTTTTTACTAACTGCATACAAAAGTTTACACGGTAGGTACTTAACATTAATTATTGTTTTTATTTTTGTCAGTCTGTTTATTTAAGCTAATCTCGAAAACTTCTGATATATGTATATGATATTTTGTATAAGGATACTTTGAACCCTGGGCACATATAATGTACATACATACTTTTTAATCAATCGCTCAATCCTTCTCTGTATGAGAGGAGACCTGTGCCCAGCAGTGGGACGATAAAAATGTTGATGATGATGATACTTTTTATTGATATACATAAAATCGTGGTTTTAAAAACAGAGACTTGGTCAAGATTTTCTAAACGAAAATAAATTATTAGCTTCGTTACTCTTCGTTTGAAATGAAAAAAAAAAACTATTAATAATATTTCTAAGCTTCCCAATTAGCAAGCAATGCCAACCACGTACCATTCCAAATTTAAACATTGGACTGTCATTCTTCTTTTTTTTTTAACATGCACAAGTTTTGTTGCCAATCTAAACTAGGGCTTCATTTATGTTTTATTTACCTCGTTTATTCGACGTCTCTGCAACTGACCCTGGTTGAGGGCGGCATCAAGACGTGCGTTCGATTATCTGGGAAAATAAAAATAGACCGTTTAATTTCTTACACATTATTTTTGTTTAAATATAGAATATTTTTAGCTGCGAGCGATGGCCGCTGCTGGCATATTTTATGCGTTTTATTTTCTATAACTATTTATTCTATAGGTACATTTTTTTACATGCCTGAATATGTGACCGCGATTTTCTTCGGGATTCCGTAACGGATTTTGACGCGGTTATAGACATTATTTAGAGTATTTATGCCGGAAGGTTTAAGAGTATGCAACTTACATATTACAATCTCGTTGTTTTTTGAAATCATCAAAACCATTTAAAGCTGTGGCTGTTCTACTTAACAGCACCCTAGTTACGTAACTTGCTATCAATAACAATCCATTACTTTATATTGATGAAAATAAATCTGCTGAACAATATAAATTCCGTAATGAATATTGTAGAACTGTCAATATGTAATCCATTTCTACTCTTACTGTGATAATTCGAGTCTTGAACTTTGATAACTTGAGTCCTGTCGGATACAAAAAAAAATGAAAGAGAAGAAGTATATTTACGTAAAATGTCTGACATCTCCTTTCTGCAATAAAATTGGTATTTAATTCATCCTTTTATTCGTTTCAATTTATTGAATTGACCTTTCGTAGTCAACCGTTATTGAAATCGCATTCAGATTTTTTAAAGGCCACATAATAAGTATTATATGTTAGCCATACAAGATGGCAGGGATATCGACGTGCAATCTGATACGGTGGAACCATTTCATGATTCAAAAGTTCCCTCCATTAAAATTTGCTCTGCCATACATTTTGACAGCGTCGATATTGCACTTGTCTATGCGCAGTTTTTTTTTATAACCAGAGATAAATTTCAACGCTAGGGGGTCTAAATACAAATTTTATTTATTTCAACTTGACGTTTATTCAAGTTAAACAAATATCCATTTTATTATAGCAGAAATTAAGTTGATTTCTGACTGACTAGTACTATACAAAAGTTATAAATATGTTTAATGTTGAAGAAACTGGAACTTATTGTGTAGGATTTAAAATTATTTTCCAATGCAATACATTTTGCGTGTCGATGTCCTTTCCCCGTACCTACTTTTACATATACGGCAGATATTATTTACCCACGATTAAAAAAAAAAGCTGAACACGGGGTTCGTAATTCACTGTAAAAGAATTGGTTTTCCTAAAATAGATATTGCATTAGTAAATTGCATTAAAAAAAAATAAACAAAGTGACATAATCTGATAATCCTAATACGGCTGATTATGGAAAACCTAATTATATATAATGTCTGTTATTTAAAAATGATGTGGCAAACTACTCTGCTCTCGGCATAAAACAACCTTTTAAGAATAGGGTCACCATATGTTACGTGTTTGCCGGACTCTGGCAACATGTTTGGCCTAGCATGTTATTTACACCAGAAGTAACCTCGTTAACATTTCCTGAAATATTCAATTTAGAACAATTATTTTCCAATGGAAAGTTGGTGAAGCATGTAGATAAATATAATTTTTTTAATGGGTTAACCATGTATTTTTTTACATTTTTTTTTTAAACTAAAAGAATAAGATAAGTAGGGTAAGGTGGATTATAAATACTTAATTTCGTTCTAATCTATAAGTACAACGCTGAAAGGACCAATAAAAAATACACTCAAAACCGGACCCTACTTTTGGCCACAAATCAATAAGAATTCCATCAACGCTTAAACTCAAACGTCCTCAAAAGCCATGGGAACATTACCCATTGTTGACTTAAAAAACCAAACTTTTTGTGGGATACCAGACGCACCAAGGACCTGCCAATGTGACTCCTTTGACATTGCCAGTCGACTTCAAGAGCAAACAACGTGAACTGGCCCTTACCTGCACCTTAAAAACCTTTAAAATGACGAAAAAAGACCGCAGAGAAACATCCATTGCACTTTTTCCTGCAAGAGAAAGCAGAAGGATGCGAGGTAAAACAGCAACGGGATGCAAAAAGATGATTTTGTTTTTTGACTCCGCCGTGTCCTCAATCCGTCATAAGAAAAGGTTATGCTAATGATAAAGCTACTTTGAAATTGAAAGTGACCGAGTGGCCTTGAGGAAGAGGCATTGTTTTTTCGCTGGCAATATTTTGGAGTGGTTTTAAGAGCTTGTTTTGAAAGTAGATATAATTTAACGCTGGCAATTTGAGGTTGACACATGATATTTACTTGGCTTAAAGGTGTAGTAACCGAGCCAGAAACAAATAAAAAAAACATATTTACTTAGTTACTCTATGAAATCTATCTCCTTTTATTATCTATGAATGGAAGGTCTAAAATATAGGTAAGGCAATAAAGCCATACCTAAAATAAGTTTACAAACAATTGCAAAGTGGCTTGTAGCCACTGCATGAAAGTTGCCGAGAACCAACTATAATAGATACTATTGGCACGTTATTGTGTTTAGTTGCGGGCTACTGCAAAATGTATCTGAGATTCTAAGTCCATATTACAGAAACTCACTCAAAACTCAAGCATTAGTTAAATCTCGTTTATAACTATTTGATTGGTTGAAATTATTTATAAGTAATGCTTAAATCTTGAGTAAGGTTCTGTAATACGGTCCTTAGATGTGTAGGTACAGAGAAGACTTTCAAAGAATAAAAAGTATAATATTTTTATTTTTTAGGAGTATATCTAGGTCGCTATGGAGGGAGGACTTACCAACTTATTATTGGTCTACCTTGTCTATGGAATATTTTAGCTTCAAAGAGGGTCTTACAATGCATCGTTTGGCAGAAAATAGCCATCGAATATTCTCTAACATAACCAATTTTTTTGAAAACGGAACGAAATGTTTTTGTAAAATTCAAATTTAAAATGCTTTACCTTTTTATTCAACGTCCGGTGTAAGTTACAATTTACATATTGAAATTCGAAAATAAAGTCCATTTATTGGATCGTATTTCGTCCAAAAGGAGCAACTTCGAGACTACTTCTTGGATGACATCATTGCTATATTTGCAGAGAGCATTCAGTTTCAAATTTAGAAATGGGGATTTAGAAATGACGCCATGGGTCAATGGACCTTGGCGCGAAAAGACCAAATAATTATATAAAGTTTTGATACGATGCATCTAATAATTTAAAATTCATGTTGTCAAGCTTGAGAGACCTGATTTGTCTACCAAATTGCAGCATTACATAACTGTCTAGCTATTCGAGTGAAGACTTTATGGTAATTCGACCCTCTCCAGTTATAGTTAGTAAATAAAAAAAAAAATATTGTGATAATATTTAAATGAGGTTTGCTTTTCTCATTCGGTACATTAAAACTACCTTTGGGAAGAGGCAAGTAAATAGAATCTTGTGAATATTTTCTTGTGAATGTTAAAGTTTAGCCTGTAGAGGTCCACTGCTAGAGAAAGGCCTCCCTGGGGCAAGTCAGATTATTCCCCGGCTATTTTATTTTGTCTTACAAACCACACAAGCACATCTACATGAAACATTTATTTTTAGTGCAGTGTAGGGCAAATAGACGCAAATGATCCTGTAAAAGTTCCCTTATATACTTTGACTAGCGGCCGCCAGCGACTTCGTTCACGTGGTGTTAGTTATGCTCCGCTCCTATTGGTCGCAGCGTGATGTTATATAGCCTAAAGCCTTCCTGGATTAATGGGCTATCCAACGCAAAAAGATTTTTTCCAGACTAGTAGTTCCCGAGATTAGCGCGTTCAAACAAACAAACAAACTCTTCAGCTTTATATATTAATAGTAAATAGTATAGTATAGATTAGTAATTAGGGGAGTTCATACATGTTCTGCGAGATTTCCAGGGGGGAGGTGCCCCCTGCCCTCCGCCCTGGATACGCCCATTTATAAAACCACACACAGCCAACCAAGCAAGGTCTTAGATCCCAAACTAACCTGTATCCAATTCCACCATTTAGCGTTTTTTCCATCGAAAATTAGGTTGACGTCTACGGCTAGTAAAAACCTAAAACGTCCATCAGCCGCACAATTCCGCGTTCCGTCCTGCGCCTACGCATTTCTGACTAATAGAGACTGCTCTCAACTTGGAAGGACAAGTGTCGTATAAGGCGATAAGTTATTATGTCAAGCCGTTTTAGTCATATTAGTAGAAATGCCAGGATTGCTTCATGATGAGAAACTGGATATTGAGCTTGATAAATATGGAAGGAGATTGCGTCTAATGTGTCTCGTTCTAATGATGATTAAGCTTTGTAAATGGTGAAGCTATTTGTTTTTCTGACACTATCGTAAAGGTTCCCGCATACAGGTGCGACGCCATCCTGTTATAACAATTTCCATTAACTGTTCTGTTCTGTGGAGACAAAAAAATCAATGATGTAATGTACTACCCGAGTCATATTGCGCCTGTCTGCAGGAGGTTTTAGTAATACGAATATCAAGATTGGTCTTTTTAAAGCTAAGACTTTATCACAGGTTTTTGACACGTAAAATGTTATGATGTTTTTATCGACCAATCGGAAAGTATTAAGTGGTAAATGGTTTCTATTGGGCGGTTTGCATCATCTAGCCGATGTTAAAGTTTCCAGTCTTACTGGATACAGCTGCATGCCTGTACCTATACGGACAAATCACACAGATTGAGCTAACCCCAAAGTAAGTTCGAGACTTGTGCTATGGGATACTAACTCAACGATACTATATTTTATAATAGATACATACATATATAGATAAACATCGAAGACCCAGGACAAACAGGAAAAGATCGTTTTCCATCATGACCTGGCCGGGGATCGAACCCGAGGCCCTCCACGTCGCAGGCAGGCGTGTTGACCGCTGCGCCACGGAGGTCGCCTATTTAACATGTAGGTACTCAAACTCAGACTGACTATCTGACCACCACAATCCATTTAGTGGGTAATAAGACACCCCTTGACCACCAAGAATAGTCAAATTTTCAGGTTCCCGGGATTTTGATATAAAGGCTGTCTCTGACATCGACGCACAAACCAGTACCATGGATCCGGTACATGATTCTGAACCCCCCAGTGGTGGAATTTTTCGTCGGCTTTTTCATGATTAAAAAAAATATGTATGTAGTTTTTTTTCACTTTAGACCGTTCATAATTGCTATAATTTTATAACCCAATAAGATTTTAAAGTAAAAATTGATTAATTCGCTAATTACACAAAAAAGCACCATGAAAACAAAACTCGAAAAACTATCTTGTCAGCTGATTTAATAGAGTTCACATCAGGGATCAACGTCATACCTACAAAACCGCACGGCGGCACGCTTGCAACGTTCAAAAGCCGAGCTGACACTTTTTTTAAACACTGTGAATTCTGAAACCGTTCATTAGCGACATAAATGACCATCATAATTTTATTAGTGGTATGCGGTGTAGCTTTTTCGCAAAGTTTGTGTTACGATGTCAGATACACCCTGTATACAACGTTATTTTTTGTTTATGCGAACCCCGAAACACGTGTCCAGTATTTTTATATACAAAATTTCAAGAAGCTATCATGAAAAATCACAAAGTTATGAGCTTGTTATGTTACCTGGATGTCCCTACAAAAATGTGGTCAACGAGCCGTTCGCCTGTAGCCAATGTAACATCGCTTCGTAGTGAAGCGAAATTGAATACCGAACCAACCAATGGCGGGAACGATTGACCAAGTGATTTATCGCGTCGGTATTCGATTTCGCTTCGCTACGAAGCATGTTACATTGGCTAGTGCCCCTGTATTGTTGCGCTCGGTAACAACATTTTTGTTGACCATATTTTGGAAAAAATATAACAAGTGTAAAAGTTGTTGGAATCGATTCAGTTCCTTTTACTGAACAAACTGTATTCATCATTTCAGCCGAAAGACGTCCACTGCTGGACATAGGCCTCCCCCAAGGTTCTCCACGGCGACCGTTCCTGCGCCTCTCGCATCCAGCGGTTTCCCGCGACCTTCACCAGGTCGTCGGTCCACCTTGTCGGGGGCCTACCCACGCTACGTCTTCCGGTGCGTGGTCGCCACTCGAAAACCCGTCGGCCCCATCGGGCATCGGTCCTACGGGCAATGTGTCCAGCCCACTACTACTTTAGTGTTGCAATTCTTCGGGCTATGTCGGTTACTCTCGTTCTTCTGCGGATCTCCTCATTCCCGATCGCGCAGTAAAACCCCAAGCATAGCCCTCTCCATTGCCCTTTGAGTGACTTTGAGCCTTCTTATGAGGCCCATTGTTAGCGACCACGTCTCAATTCCATAAGTCATCACTGGCAACACACACTGGTCGAAGACTTTTGTCTTCACTAAACACTGAACTGTATTCAGGTTTGGTATAATGAAAAAATTAAGTTGTATACAACAGTTTAACGTACTTTCAAGTTTCAGAGGCACGGAGGGCTCTCGATAAGAAATAGATGGTGTAGAAGAAACCTAAGTCCAGGAACCTTAAAACTTGTACTTCATATCTTCAGTAACTCATTATACAACGTGTAACAAAAAGGGTATATATATACATACCAAGGGCATGGCATCTTTAAATGATATCAAACGCTATCGGAAGGGTTTCAACTCAAAATAAAATACTCAAAAAATTGGTACCAAATTTTCGGTTTCGTGTGTTTCTTAAAATAAAATCATAACAAACGTGGCAGCACACTACATACGTTAATAACTACTCGTTAGCCGTCACGTTACGTGCCAAAATCCGATAAATGTCTTCAATATCTCTGTGCGACTAGTATGATAGTAGCCTATCACAGGCGGTATTTTTCCTCATAACTTCTTAACTTATAGAGATACAATTAAAAAACCCTTCCAATATCGTTTGATATCATGTAAAGATGGCAAGCCTTTGTTATGTATATACCCTTTATGTTACACGTTGTATATGTAAATATCTCAATTACATTACGGTATGACCAAAGTTACTTAGGGCGCTATACTTATGCAAATTACTTCAAATACCACAGAGTGGGCGAAGCTTGCGATAGTGATTCAAGGAAACTTTGGTACGTCGGTAAGGTAGGTGTAAGGTCGTAAGTGCCACGCGATTTTGTGGCTTCATGGTGCCAAAAGCTCGTAAGTAAGTATGACTGCAAGTTTTTTTCAACCTGTTCTATGTGATGAAACTGATCATCAAAAGTTATGAACTATTATGCTTAGTTCACAACTATTTCAATGTTTTTTTTTTTAATTATTATTTCTACATAAGCCTGCTCTCGACCTTGATCACGCCTAATGGAAAGTGACAGATGCAGTCTATGATGACACGAGCGTACGCAGAAGATCTGTTGAATGCAAGTATTCACAATTCATGAACATGAACATAATTACATAGGTAACCAGCTAAAGTGAATTTAAAGCTCATGATAAACTAGAGCGCTTTACCATCAACGATTGCATCTTAACTTAGCATCAGACGGGATTGCGGTCAAGCACTAGATCATAATTAGGTATGTGTTAATAGTTTTACTTGAATTTTTTTTTTTAAATTTCAAGCAGAACTATTAACGTCTAGCAGAAAACTTATTAATAATAGACGAAATCCCATTTAGTCCTACCGACCAGAAACAAATCGTAGCCGTGTCGTGCACTCAAAACTAAGATATAACTGTATTCTCGTCAACGGTACAGCACACTCGTGCCTGCCCTGCTATCACAAACGCCGTAATAATATATAATTGAACGGTGCCTTAGTTAGGGCTCTGGGGCGAAGCCCTTGAGAAATCTCTACGTGATGGCATTTCGATGTGTGTGAGAGTTTGAGGGAATGTGAAGACTTGAAGATTATTGCTGTTGGTTATAGCGTAATGAGTTGATGTGAAGTAATTATGAAGTTGAGTCTCCAAGGACTAGTTCTGTAGTAAAGTAGGTAGTAGGTATAATGAAATAGTTGCTCGAGATTACCTGGCTTTTTGATGCCTTTTTTTTAACTTAGTTATAATATACATGAAGATATCATCGGCTTCCCGCGACCTTCACCAGGTCATCGGTCCACCTTGAGCCTCCCTACGCCGCGTCTTCCGATACGTGGCTCTAGAACCTCACTGCCCCATCGGCCATCGGCTCTACGAACAATGTGTATTAGCAATGTTATATCTATTAGCCAATAATTAAGATCGTTCCATGTCTGGATCGCAGTGACAATCTGTCAAAAAACCTTTTCTTTACCTATACTAGACCTTTTTCAACAAGTTTTTGTCGCTGAGAAGAGATTGTAACTTGATTTTGAGCATTTTTTCGAGAATTAGCTTTCTGATTGCTGAGTCACCAGTACTTAGTAGTTACATCGTATATCCCCCTTATTCATAAACGTTGCTTAAAGTTAAATAGTGTTTGGTGACTGTTCAACCATTCACTTTTGACGTTTCACGTCACTTAACTTTAATCATCGTTTGTGAATAAACACCATGGTGTATAAGGGGTTTATTCATAAACGATGATTAAACTGACGTTAAAATGTCAAAAATGTGTGGTTAAACCATTGATATAATATTAAACAGATATGATATGCTCTAACAAATTAACTGAAATAAATGTACTGATCGGAGCAGCAGCACACACATGCAAATTTTTTATTCTGCGTACATTTCACACGTTGGTACAGTGTGAGTGAGATGGAGCGCAATCTAAAGCATAGAGAAGAAAAAGATGGCTAGTGTTTGTCATTTGCGCTGTTAGTGTTTGTCGTTTATTTTACGACTGTATCGAGAGTGACTAAGGCAAGACATTAGAATTATAATCTTTTGTACGCTTCAAATTCAATGCGCTAGTGACTTATCTACCTTAGTTTAATATTATATCAATGGGTTAAAAAGTCACTAATCACTAGTTAACTTTAAGCAACGTTTATGAATAGAGGGTCTTATGTCTCAGACAGCAAATAAAAGTAGTTAAAAACATAACAAAACTGTTGTTCTTGTAACGTTATGAAACATTTCCCATGCGACATAACTCACACAATACACATTATATTCATTACTTTCTATCAGCATTGTCTTTATACGCTTTTTATTACGTTTGGAACTGGAAGTGCCGCCTTTCTCCGGGTTCCATCGACAACATTATAATTATTTTTTTAAGACGTCTACATTGCGCGATCTAGAGGCAACGCCGTCACTTAGTATACAGCCTAAGCGAAATGAAAACGGTCCGTTATTATCACATTTATCGGCGATATTTTCCTATTTGGTCGAGTTAACAACGGTCACTCCGCTTTATGATAATTGGTATATGAATATAAGATAAACAGTTGCATACCAAGGGTACACAACTGTTGCCAGCCTCCGTGGCATAGCGGTAGCGAAAGCGGCCATTGCGCAAGGAGGCGCGGTTTCGATCCCCGCACAGTGCAAATATTTTTATGCGTGAATATGAGCATTTGCACTGGTCTGGTCGTGCCTCAGAAAGCACGTTAAGCCGTTGGTCCCGGTTGCCATACGAACATCTAGTGGCAGTCGTTACGGGTTGTTGGAGCCCTCAAAAGTCCTACAATTTGTCTAACTGCAATGCTTCGATGTCGCCTTCGGGTTGTGGAGGTCAGACGGCAGTCGCTTCATAGAAAATGTCGAAGTTTAGCCATATCAGCAGTTGGACTGGTAAGACGAACCCCAGACTCCAAAGCTGAAAAGGCTTCGGATGCGACTGGGATTAACGCTGGGATGATGATGATGACTCAAAACTCAAGCTCTACTTAAGTCTCGTTTGAAGCCATTTGATTGGTTGAAACTAGTTTTAAGTAATGCTTAAGCAGAGATCAATGCTTGAGTTTCCTTCTGTAATACGGACCTATGAATATAAGATAAGCAGTTGCATACCAAGGGTGAACAGTGTATGCATGCCTATTCCAGCGAACGTAGGTAGGAAAGTATGGTCTTAGGAATATGCTTGTCAGTGGGATCTTATTAGGATACAGGATAGAGCCATTGACATATATTTTCATTTAAAATTCCATTACCCTAGATTTTGTTATAGGTACCGAGGTTGCCCAGGGATGATTAAGTCTGCTATATTTTATTAGTTACGTATATTTAAATAAGTTTCTCCGTTGCTAAATACTTCAGTATTTGTACGTCATCGCGTAGTCAAGTGTCGGTAGTTATTACCTAATTAATAATATTTTAAAAATAACTTCCCGTTTCAATTGCAATGTCCACGTACAGTCAAGACTTTAATAAAACTGTCTGTTGTATATTTTGTAGAATTTACCGATGTATTTTTGTAGTGTTCAATAACGTGTAGGTATCTATACAATATGTTTAGCAAACCCCGTCCGACCCATAAGGATAATAAAGGTTAAGTAAACACATAACCAAATAAAATATGAAATTTTACATAATAATCATAGTAACAAAACTAATGAATTTTGAAATAATCGTATTTTTTTCTTTTTTAAAAACTGACATTACCATTTGTGACTGTATTATTATGAGCGATGCGACCGCGTGCCGCGTGTCCTGCCCCGCTTCGCCCGCGCTTGTATAGCCTGCCGGACATGTTACCTCTTTTTGCGAAATAATATTTTTTTAAGGGAACATTTTTATAAGTTTACCCCGGTTTTGTAGGCATTAGTAGAACCAGTTATCGATACCTAACAATACCTTCACGGATCGGACAGGGTTTTCTTTACATAATGTATAAATATAACCTACTCATTTAAAAATATATAGTATAAGTACATAGAAGTACCTACCCACCTACTTAAAGCCCGTCCAAAATTATAAATAGGAATACACCTAAGGATCTATTATGCCCCGTGCACAATTAAATACCTAACTAAATGTATCCATTTGCAGAAATGCTTCAGAAACAGTCGTTGCACGTCGCTAATCAAGCTAACGCATTCTTTCGACCATTTCTCAGAGATCAGATAGAATCATGTACGAACATAATCTACCTGCAGGTATTTACTCACAGCACCTACTACCTTACATCATTTGCGCCGTTTTGCTCCGAATCACACCGCAGACTATATACTGATTACGACAGGAATGGTGATGATGGCATAATCACCACGCTTGGCAATCGGAGTAATCGAAGAATGATTTTAAGTGCGAAGCGCTCTTGTTGGATGCTATTGCGCTAGAGGTATGCCTGTCCATTCAAATAATGTTCTAAAAGGTCTAAAACTGGAAGCTCGTGGCGCTGGCTTCTTTGTTCCCACACTAACCTGAACTTAAATTAAAACTCAATTCGATCATCAAAATGGCAGTTAGTGACGTAATCGCAATTTTCCTAAAATCATGGCCCAAGGACCAATTTTTTCAACACTTGCGTTAACTGAAAAAAATTCTACGTACCCAAGACAATACACAATTTGATCAACGAAATCTTACCCAGAACTAGTAACCATTAGTTTCCTCTCCTAGAAATAAACAAAGTGAAGCTTGCTAAGTGTCCACTTAGTCGGCGATCTTCACGGAAGCAGAACTAGTTAGACTAGTTCTTGTTGCTGCACCGACATGTATAAGAATGTACTAAGTGTTGCCAGTTTACGCGTATCATGAAAATAGAACGCTTTGGAATCGCCGCGACTGTATGCAAAGTGTTAGAACTTGGTCTTTACAGATAATTTGGATTGGATAGGTTGGTTTTTAGATTAGGTAGTTGGTAATTTGAAGTCGTTTCGGACAAGGTAATTTGAAGGTTAGGTCATAAATTGAGTACCTACTCGGTAGCTCGTGTTTCGATGGGGCAAACTGTATATTAACGTATGGATATTTATGAGAATTTCAGTTGTATTGAGTATCAGAATAACAGACATAGGAGGGTAAACGCTTAAGGTAGAAGTTGAACCTCCACTATCTACAGTGAGTGCTGTATATCAGAACTTATCTATACTAATATATAAAGCTGGAGAGTTTGTTTGTTTCTGCGCGCTAATCTCAGGAACTACTGATCCGATTCCGATTTGAAAAATTCTTTTTGCGTTGGATAGCCCATTAATCCAGGAAGGCTTTAGGCTATATAACATCACGCTGTGACCAATAGGAGCGGAGCATAACTAACTCCACGCGAACGAAGTCGCTGGCGGCAGCTAGTTTCTAATAATTGGAGATTCTCTGATTGCTTGAAATTTTTAGCACTCCTGTTAATTAGTTCCTATGCTAGAAGGTTCCCTATGTAAATCATGTGTGTGGTTTAATAGCGTAAGACGCGATCAGTAAGTAGCAATGGAATTCATTTTGTTTTTTCAACAAGACACATTTTTAGAACATTAAAGTAATGGATTAGCAATATGATTTTTTGATTGCGTGCTACATCCTAAGAACCACATACATACTTCCAGAAAACAACTTTGACTATTTATTTAGGTACTGCTGTAGGTACTCGTAAAACAATCAAACACTAACAAACTATATGGATTAAGTTTTGTGTATATTATTATTGCAATTCATTATAACTTTAGCTTAATTAGATGTCTAATCTTAGCCTTGGCGATTCTAACGCCATCACAAAAATCTTGCCATCTATAAACCCCCATTCTAATTTCAAATGTACCCACAAAAACTTGACCTGTCAAAATCTATTAAATGTCAAGTCATTTGACAATATATGAGCAATGCGTATGTAGCACTGTTAGTTGGCACTTAGACGGTAATACATTGTCATATCGGTTCCACTTTCAACGTAACACACGACTAATAGCAGATACTTAGTTTACATAACCGATGTGGGTAGTGATTGACAGCTTGGGTACCTAATAAGTTATAAGCGCCAAGCGGTTAAGGAAGAAGCTTATGTATGCCATGTAGTCTCTGTGTGAGAAGCATTTTTTTTTGTCTCTGAACCTTTCATAAAAAAAGAACACCTGTTTTCACAGAACGAGAGGTCAAGCTGTATTATATGTTCTATTTTGGCTGTAATTAACGTATTAAGAATTTATCAATAATGTTTAGTGCTCTAACGATCTTAAATTAACCTATATGTGATAGCTTGTGCAATAGGCTATTTGACAGATTTATAATTTTTATCTTGAATTACTTGGTTGCGGTTAAGAAGTTCACCCAAAGTATTTTTTTTTATTTTAAATACGTATTTCGTAAGAAATATGCAAATAAAAATTCAAAATTCAAATAAGCCGCGAAAACGATATAATTAGCAATATGGCGTTGCGCCTGGTAAGTGACGTCACAAGCGGTTTTCAGTTCTCAGTGGTGTTTGTTTGTAATTATTATTTGCTGTTGTTATCTAATAAAATGGTTTACAAGTGGTGTGCTCAGTGGCGGGCCTACCATACAAGCCCAGATGCCCGGCTTGCCTTCCCTCAAGCCTCACCCCCAAAAATAAAAAAAAACAGTAAACAGAAGAAAATAGTTTTCAAACTAAATTTACGTAGACGTAATTAAAAATACAACGCATAGCGCAACTCAGTTTGAACACGCGCCCAGGGTCGCACAAGGTCACGGCTCAATATCTATCTCACTCGCACTTGCGGGCTCTAACCTAGTGCAAGCCAGGTTTAACCTCGCTTGCAATGCACTCTTCTTTCGTTCCGTAATATGAAGTATCTAGTAACATAAGTATACATATAACTATTGACATTTTATATGGCTGGATTCTGCTCAATAAAGCACGGTTTGCATCTGACGTTGTACACAACGCACTGTTGGATCAGTGTTGCCGTTTAAGTTTGTTGATTTTTTAGTAGTTAAGTACGATAATTTTCATTTATTTTAAGTTTGTGGGCTGATGTCACCGAAATAGAATATATTACACGAGGGAGTCCCAGGTATAATAGATTATTAAATAGGCTCATTCATGGACTGAATATAAGTAGTTTTCTTCGTCTTTCACGTTCGTTGATATTAAATATGAATGAGTGATAAAGTTACGGTTAAATACATCGAGTATATACTATACTTACTTTAGTATGTATTATACTTTTTCAATAACATTCGCTTTTTGACTCATTCAAGTGAAAAAAAAGGGTTAAGAAATTTCTGTGACAAAAAAAAAATATTTCTTTCATTGTAATTCAAGCGTTTATAAAAAATACCTAGTATAAAACAAAAAACTGGCCGTGTTACACATGTGAAATAGTTTAGCACTTTCTTGCGGGTTTTATTTTTTGTTATATTTTTTTCATATCTGGTAGAATTTTCAGATAATTAAGCGCTTTTAAAATTCATGGAACGGCAACACTTGGTTTGATTTGTATGAACATAGCTACGATTTGAATAGTCTCTTTGTTGTTGTTCAGCGGAGTAATTTTTTCGAAGTTTAATTTTGAATTGATTGTGTAAAATGAGTGCAAATCCGTCGGATACCGATAATATTTATGTCCCTTGTGACGATTTCAAGTGTATTTATAGTTTGCTAGGCGGGGGAAAGGTAAATTCTTTAAGTTTTTCAGAGAAAAATAACCTCATATCTTCGCCAAAACCTACGCCGGATTTAAGCTCAAACAAGTAAGTCTCATAAAAGGAAATTCAATAGATCCGTTTATAAAACTAATTGGATTGCGGGCTGTTCCCATTCGAACAAACTTTATTGTAAACTTGCCCATTTGATTGTAACAATTCCCGCTACGTCAGCTTCCGCAGAACGCGCATTTTCTTCGCTAAAGCGTATTCACACATACTTACGGAACTCACAGGGCCAAGAGCGACTTTCTGATCTTTCGATGATCGCGATCGAAAAGCAACTTTTAGTAGAAATCAAACGTTCACCAACTTTTTATTCTGACGTAATAAAATCATTTTTAAAGAAAGATAGACGCATTGATTTAGAATATAAGTAAAAGCTTTTTTATTTTTTTATTTCTATGTTTTCGAAATCCCATAACTTTGTAGCATATTTAGATCGTTTGCAATTGGACACGCGCCGTTATGAATATATGTAGGGATTGTAGGTAGGTATCTTCGCTCAACACAATGAAAAGAGAAAGGCTTTTTTCGAAGCCGCCGAGGGTATGTCTTTGCTGGTACGTGTTATTCTTCTGCCTAGCAATATCATGCCTTCAGTGTGCTTTGATTAGCTCGCCGTCGTTAGACCACCGGCTTCTTGAAGCGAAGAATATGGTGATGTGGATCACAAAATCTTGTTTTGTAAAGAACGGTAAGAAAACGTATCATGGGCTTGCGTTATCGGTGGACCCTAGGCACGCCACTGGGTGTGCTGTACTGGGTTGTACAAATAAATCGATAAAAAAAACCCCGAAAAACAGTTTATAAGTTTGCCGAAAACAAGCGATGATGCGCGTATGACGTCATCGCGACATTAGCCAATCCGGATCGTTTCACAATGTGTGGCGCGAGAAACAAAAATCCAAACATATTTTTGTGTTTTGGATATATTAATTGTTATTCTTTTTTATTAAAACTCTTGTAAATGATATAAACAACCCTCATTTTATGCAAATAAAGCAAAAAATCACAATAATTAAATACTGTCAAATAGCCTATTCACTAGGGTAAGGTGGTACACAGTGGTTAACTTTTTTTTCTGATCCTTATAATTCGGGTTAGGCTTATGTTAGGATATTGTATTTGATACCAAATTGTAGCGAGTTTATCGTAGTTTAAGAATGTATAATATGTTTTTTTAAATAGTGTCATAATAATTTACTTACATAAGTTTTTAAAAAAAAAGGAAATTGATTCATTGTGTACCGTGAGGTTTCTACAGTGGCTCATCCTAAAGTACACTATGGATCATGTAGTACACAGTGAATAATTAGGTGCAGACCTCAAGAATTAAACAAACGATATACTTCACAAATCAGTTTTATTCGATCTTGATAAAAAGAAACAAAATATACTTTCATCTGCTAAACATAACATCAATAAAATTAAACACAACAACAGCATTCTAATAAGATAACAGCCTTCTTTGGTATTTAAATCATCCTAAATTTAAGAAAAAGGACCAATAATACAATCTAATTAAAACTGACTTTACTTATTAATTTTCGGCGGCCTCTGAGGGCATTCACACACTGACGTTTTTGGACTGTCATAGTAGAAGTCTCATCGAGATTATAAATTCGTATCCCATCTGCAAATTTTGAGTTTCCTTAGTACAATTTCTTCCCAGCCATTTTCTATCCAGTTTTGAGGAATCTTTAAGTTGTTTGTTTTCGCCATTTGTTGTGCGGCACTTCGTGAACCCTTTTCAGCCAAACCATAAAATATCAAAGAACGATAGATGTTCTTTCAGTTCTTTTGCTGGCTCTTTATTGAAGATCTTGTTGACTTCATAATTTGGCACTAGACGCAAAGTTTTCGACATTTTTCGCCTTTAAATATTAACTTCTCAAATTTCTAACATATCTTCTTGGGTGTGGTCTCCAATAGACCGAGGCTTTTCGGGCGGAGGCATTCTGTACCTAAAAGATTAAACGATAAAAACAAGTGACACAACCTAAAATGACATACAAAGTACACAGTGGCTCATGATTCACTGTGAACCATAGTGAAATGAACCACTGTTAACGCGGTCGCCATTTTAAATTGAACATCATACTTACACTACCATACTCTACAAATTCAGAGACATTTTCGTGCAAAAACATTCTTGAATATGCCTATTATACGAATACTTTATAGAAAAAAGAAACATAACTAAGAAAAAATAGTTAGCACAATGTATCCCTTACCTTCAAAACGTTTTTTTCTTCGCCAAAAATGGAAAATAGTTCGTCAGTTGAACAATTCGTGTCGCGGATTTCTTGCAACTAGATCGAACACGTTTGGGTTTCGAGAGCTACCAATGACTGGTAGAAACGTGTGTATATCTCCGTTAGTTTGACGTAAATAGCTGGTGCGCCACTGTTCCTGCTATAACCACTGTGTACCACCTTACCCTACCTACTATAAAACACGGCACGCATATTTCTGTGCTTTTTAAAGTTAATTTTCATTTCACCACTTTAAGTTTACGTCCCATATAAGTAACAGGACAAAACTATTGCCACCTGGGCCCTAATTTACGTTGATTTCTTCCTACAAAATCAAGTTAATGGCTTAGCTAAACACGCCAACCACGCTTTTATTTCGCGCGTGTTAATTCATTGTGTCACAAAAAATACGGCCTCTTGCAGGTATCCAGATTGTGGGCTACAGCTGAGATTTCAGAAGAATTTATTGAAAATGTGACACATCTAGTTATGCATCTCCAGTGAAATGAAATCGTTTATTATGCAAGTAGGATCACTGATCACTTTTAAACGTTACATTTTTTTTAAACTAGCTGGAGCCGGCATTTCTTAACTGACTACCTCTAAGAAGAAAAGCCGAAACAAACTCAGGGATCATCGTCTTTTTTCAAGTCCAGACATTAAGTTCAGTTCATTAGTTTCAGCTGATCTCACATTGTATAGGTTTTTTGCACAATCACAAGTCAGTTTATACTACCCACCTTACCTATGTTTTTGTACCTACTCGCTGTACTTTTATAACTCAAAGACTACAAAACTTGTCGCGTCGGGTGCTCCAACATAAAAATCGTGTCACGGTCACCACATAATCGTGTATTGACAGCCGTGACTGTATGTAAATGTCTAGTGTCACACTTGCGCCGAAACCGACAAACGTTACGTATTTAATGGGCATGAAGCGCGAAAAACTGATTTATTAACTTTATAATAATTAGCAAGGAAGTTTTTGAACGATGCCAGAGACAAGATTACGTTTGTGCTATTCTTTTTTTCTTAGAAAAAACATAGTTAAAGATAAAAAAAAAAACTCACTACAAACCATACAATAGGCTGCCTTATCCCTATAATCAAAGTCTTCTAGACAACCATTTACCATAGTTAGAATGGACAGTGATTGCGTGGAAATAAAAAAGCCATTTTGCGGAACTTAGGACCAAGATGGTTCTCTAATAAGGATTACCTTAACATGTAAAATAGTAGGAGCAACGACCTCGCGACCGCAACTTAACTCTGGCTATTTTGGCCGTAATTAACGTATTCAGAAATTACCAATAATGTCTATTGCTCTAACGGACTTAAATTACCGTCTATGAGATGGCTTGGGTAATTAACTACCTACGATAAAACACGACAAGCATATTTCTTTGTTTTTTTTTCATTTTATGTGTACTTGCGACATAGGCCAAATAAACATACTTATTAGGTACCTATTAAGCATCTGCCTATCATTCTACCATTTATGAGGTGACAAGAATTGCAAACCCAAAGCATTATTTGAAACACGTAAATCGTTACGTTAAGCTGTTGGTCCTGGTTGCCATACGAACATCTAATGGCAGTCGTTACGGGTTGTTGGAGCCTTCAAAAGTCCAACAATTGGTCTAACTGCAATGCTTCGACATCGCCTTCGGGTTGTGGAGGTCAGACGGCAGTCGCTTCACGGAAAATATCGAAGTTTAGCCAAAATCAGCAGTTAGACTGGTAAAGCGGACCCCAGAATCCAAAGCTGAAAAAGCTTCGGATGCGACTGGGATTAACGTTGGGATGATTATGATGATGATGATTTGAAATACATAAACCAATTACAGGTACCTTTGAATTATCAAAGGGTCGGTCTTTCAGAAAGATGAAGCTGATTGCCCAATACGTAGTATCTTCAAACCTAGTCTGTGGTTGCCTATTTCAAAGCGTATATATTTATGGAGAAGACGGGGTAAGAAACTCCTAGCACTATGGGCACATTTCGTCACATGAGAGAAAAGAAAGATCGCTGTCAGTCTCATAATAATCATAATCACATCCCTTTCTTCTATCACAAGTAGGTACGGTACGGTGTAGCACGGTTTATTTTATTTCGATTCTTAAGGCGTGGTGACCTACTGGTTAAAACACCAGCCTCGAGCACGAGTGTGGGGGTTCGATTCCAGGTCAGGCAAGTACCAATGTAACTTTTCCAAATTACTTATATGTACTTTCTAAGTATATCTTGGACACCAATTACTGATTACAAGGTGAAGGAAAACATCTTGAGGAAACCTGGACTACATTGATGATTTAATATAGACCTATATCGTCTTTTACAACAATAAAAAAGACTTATCTCAACGTTATGCTTCGAAATTTAAAAAATAAATGTCTCAGCGCTGCTAAGTCTGAAATCGCCAACCCGCATTGAGCAAGCGTGGTGATTCCGCTCAATCCTGTATGAAAGGAGACCTGTGCCCAGCAGTGGGACGATAAAGAAAAGGTTGATGATGATGATATCGATTCCTTATATTTTATTTCATTTTACGAGACACAAAAAACACATTTAGAATTTTCTCTTCCTTTTCTTCAAAAAATAGTAGTGTAAAATCAAGATACATAATATGTGGATATGTAGACGTTATAGCCGCTATTAAAACAGGAAATATTGCACAATAAAAACAACAACATAGACAATGGAAAACCATTTATTTAAAACTAACGGAGATTGTTATGCCAATGTTTACGTTCATTCAATACTGTTAATCTGTTTACGCCGTGGCTAAAGACACTCGTTCAAAATGGCCCACTATCCGCTTACTGGTAGCTACCATGAGTTTTCATTATGAAACTCGGTCGGAGTTTGGCGCTCTCATTGGTTGAGAGTTCTTACAGCCTTGAAGCGGACCAATCGACGAGTCAAACGCGGTCAATATCGATGATCGAGTCTTCGTAATGAAAACTCATGGTATTCACACTGATCATTGTATACAGGACGTGGCCAAATAATGGCTTAACAATTTCATGGCTCATTGGTTGTTTGAGTAGCCGTTAGGTGCACTTGTAAGAACAACATTGAGATCAATATCACACTTTTTATAAAACAATACGTTTGTTTAGCTAATCCTTCTTGCTTAATGTTGGGCAAAACTTGTAGGTATTTAAACTATAGCCTTATTACCACAAAACAATGTTCAAATTCAGTTGCTTAGGCTAAAAACACGAAGTAACAGTAGGTAGTAACGCTAATGTTTTTGTGATAGGACCCCATATATTTTAACGAGTCGTAAATAAGGGTAATATTGAGGTTAACTCCCTTAGATAAATAAATAAATAAATATATACGGACAAATCACACAGATTGAGCTAGCCCCAAAGTAAGTTCGAGACTTGTGTTATGGGATACTAACTCAACGATACTATATTTATAATAGATACATATATAGATAAACATCCAAGACCCAGGCCAATCAGGAAAAGATCGTTTTCCATCATGACCTGGCCAGGGATCGAACCCGGGGCCTCCACGTCGCAGGCAAGCGTGTTGACCACTGCGCCACGGAGGACGTCAAAAGATGTCTTATGAAAATATAATTTTATGAGATGGGCCATTGTATAGCCAATTGAGTGTTTCATTTAGTTTCAAATAGGTAAGTACAAACAACAGCTCATCATGCTACAACAATCTGTCAGATCTGTTTATTGGGAATATTTGACAGTAACTGGCTTAATACTTTTTTTAACAGTAGTAAAATTCTTTTCATTAGTCTCTATTTAGGAGTGATATGGACTCTTTCTTAAAAGGCTGGCCCACAATCGCAGACTCGCAGTAGACCAGGTTTAGTAGAAAAAAGGGCGACGCTTCATGCTCTAAAGTGGGCACAACCAAGTAAATCTCTCTTTAAATAACATAACAGAGAGAAAGAGATATTTACAAATAATATGTTGCTTTTTAACAGTACTGAAAATCTCTCAACAAACATTGTTTTACATAACTTAACAGAGAACGGTGAAATATTTACAAACATCAGCTGTGGCATATTTTTAATAGAGTTATTATGTATGAGCAATCATTAAAATACACTAAGAACCATAAAAGTATAAAAATGTTGAGATTAAAATAAAACTAGGTAAAAAAGTAGAGGGAAGACTATTTAAAATTGTATGGAATGATAACAACAAAAATTGACATCAAATAAAATAAAATTGTAGTAAACATACCATTAGCAACCATAGACTATCAATTAAAAAAATGTATAAATAATATCACTGTAAAAATTGCACTTTTCTAAAATATTAACTTATTTTATTGAAAATAACAACTTACATCAAGAAGTCTGTGACTTTTTAGATACTAACCAATTAAAAAATCACACAAAACTTAATTGGATATCTCACTAAACTTGAAATCTACAACCTTCTTCATTCATCCTGCTAGCTCCTGACTTATAAATTAATTAATTTCTTTATAACTTATTACACTATAATCCTGGCAGAAATATAGGGACCAGACATATCTAGGGACCACATATGTCTATTCCTAGTTAACCACATTTGTCCAGAAAACCACTGGAACTGGAGCAAAAATGTCCAAAGACCACAAATATCTGATCCTAGTCCATTAAAGTCACCTAACTTGAGCTGAAAGACGAGATATTTCTGCCAGAACCTTTTCAAAATTGTACTGTCTTATTCCTATGTTTGAAATATCTGCGCCAAGTCGAAATTCTTCAGGTCAACAAGACCAGTGTGTCCATTTATCATACAGTAGTATTCGGCACCTAGTATGTAGGATAGGACCATCGCTCCTACAATGCTACCTAGTGAGGTTGACCGGGGCAGGAGTATGCCGGTGGCTATCAGCAAACCCACATATGTCATGTACCTTAAAGGAAAAGTATTTCTGTTAATTAAACTATTATTAGAATCTTTCAAATGACCCCAGATGATGATATTAGAAAATTATACATATAAAATAGAATTCTCATAACTAATGCATAAACTTCGTTGATTTAGGTAGTGAATTAAAGGTAAACAAAAAACTGTTCGACTTCATTAACCGGCTAAATGTTAAGATTGGTATTAAATTTAGTTGGTTAACTAAGTCACATTGTTTTTTATTTATCTTTAGTTAACAAGTACCTAAACTGACGGATTTTAATATACCAATGAAAACTATCAATATTAATACAAACAAGAATAGAATATTTTTCCACATAAAATATTATAAACCTGAATATTATATTGGATAGCAAAAAATATATGATTACAAATTGATATAAAATATTATATAAATATTTTGCCAGTAAAAATCGTACTGGCAGTTTCATAAGATTTTTAGAAGACATCCCACAAGTCCCAACCAGATCTAACCATATCAATAAATAAATAAAACTTATTCAAATTGTATGTGTGATGGTTCTAATAAATAAATAAATAAATAATAATAATGGCAAATAAATTATGTCACCAATCGAACCCACCACCGTAAAAACAAAATGTTCATTTACCTACACAAACTAATGACCACTTTACTTGAAGCCCTATAACTCCTCGTTTCTGTAAAAAATATGATCAAATTATATACACAAACTAAAAACGAAACACACTACTTATTTGTAAAGATCTTATTACTATAAATATAATTTGTATTTATTGCAAACATTCCTTTCTTTTTTTATTTAGGGACATTTATTAATTGCAAGATCCATATGGCAGGCCCATTATACCCTATTTATACACATTTCTCATAATTGGGCCAAGAATCTTAACAGCCTCTTCGCATTATTAATTGTTAAATGTGAAACTGTGATTCAATCATTGTGAAGAAATTTGTCTCTTTATGATCTTTGTTGATAGGGAAAGTTTAACTAAGATCACAATCATGTAGTGTTTATGTGAATAGGACAGACAAGCAAAACAAAAATTAAGTCAAACTTCATTACTTATTACCTTGTAGTAGTCAGCTTCTCAGACTGGTCCTCATCTTCCCTCTCAGCAATACAAAACTCTCCCTTCTTAATATAACCTTTGGCACACTTCCGGCACATATCAGGCCCATCTCCGTGACAAGTGTCACAGGACTTGTCACAAGTCATGCATTTGAATGAGCCAATGGAGTTCAGGCAAAACTGATTCTTATTGCATTTATTTATATCGTCACATTCATTTACATCCAGACAGCCTTCATCGGAATCAAAGACAAAGCCGGCCTTACAAGCTACACAGTCTTTTTGTGAACCCGCTCTGCATCCTCCCATGCAGGATTGGTGGCATGCGGAACACAGCATTTTGCTATCATCTTTGTATGACAAGTAATACCCAGTCATGCATACATCACAATCCCCTCCTGTGTATCCTGGGTCACATAAACAAGTCCCATTCCCCTTTCTGGTCCCATCTCCTCGGCATTTACCATTGCCACTGCACAGATTTTCATGATTACCGGGGCATGGTGTACAGTCTTTACCATAGTGGTGTTTTGGGCAGCACACTTTCAAATTATCAATGCAAATGTACTGGTATAAGTCAGTAGGTTCATCTGGGTCTTGTCCCCACCATGTTTCAATGAACTCTTCGGCTTTTTCAGCCATATGGTGACACTGTAAAGAGTGTTTGCCCTCCTTGCATATTCCCTCTTGTATATCAATTAATCTCATTTCGCTTCGCTTGTAAGATAGTTTTAACTTCTCCTCTTCCCATGCCGCATCCCCGCCCTCGTATTTACCTCTCGATGTCCTCTCTAAGCCTTTTTGGAACGAATCTACGAATAATTTACAAGCCTGGCATTCACCGAGAGTTTTAGACTGCACAAGAATGCCAGGATCTACTATTGGAGGCTGTACAGTGCAATAAGCGACCGGCAATACTAAGAGCGTAATTATGTTTAACATATTTTTCCTACTGCTTCCCATGTTGACACAGCCCTGCAAAATTGTTGTTCAGATGATAGAATCGTTAAACTTTACACATTTAATTCAGTAATTTCCTACTAAAGGGATAATTGGGAACCCTCAACCTATAGATAATGCATTGTTATTCTATGTACCTTATCGATCCGGGAGGATTCTCGAAACACAACACTACAGTTATGTAGAGTATATCTAATAGTCACAAGCCACAGGTTATTGATATTTAATACGAATAAGGATTATTTTTTGTATAACACGTTTTTAAAAACGTATAATACTGACGTGTTCTTACGACACTCGCCGACCGCTTTAAGAATTATTGACGTTTTAGATATTCAGCTGGCTTTGACGTAGCGCCATCTTGTTACGTTTCGTTTAACCTCCGGTTCACTTGCAGTAAAGAGGAGGTAAAAAACACATTAAAATAAAATACGCCTATCTCAATAAATTACACCTAAATAAAGTCCTTTCCATAAATTCCTTAATAGAATACACCTCCACTTAACACCTACACGTTGTTGTTACGTTTATCGGCCGTGGGAGGAAATCCGTTGACCTTACTTACTGATATTTCGCAAACTTATGATGTTTATTCTTTTCATAACTTGTGTGCATAAACTTTACGTATGTTACGCTATAGGTACCTACATAATACAACGCAACCTGCACATAAATGCCTACCTGTAGATAATAAATAAAAGTTAAAACCGAACTCACAGTTCATCATAAATGGCTTTGTACACAAAGTCATCAATTTCTTTACTTTTTTGCATGTATGAATAGAAGCTAAGTTCGTACAACTCAATCTTCAGACATCTTGACCACAACGTTTAAAAACCTGTGATGTTCATAATATAAAAGAAAATACGATAAAACATGAGGGGAGGCGTGATCAAGATGTAAAATGATCGATAGCAGGCTCGATACGAATGCTATCTTCAATATCTTAGTAATAAGCGAATAATGAATAATACCTAGTGCTTGTAAGGGACCATCATTTATTTTCCTCCGCATTCGTATTCGATCATCGTAAGTGTATTTTTAAACAAGGACCTAATTACGTGTACATTCAGTTATGAATAGCTTTTATAATAATTATGTTATTTTTAGACATCGCAGTAAAAGAGGTTTCTTTATGATGTGAACGCACATTTTATTTGTAAAAAGATATCTTGGACAAAAATAATGAAGGCGACATTTATGGGTAGAATAAATTGTATTTTACTTATAATTATATCAACTAGCATTGAAGGAAAGAAGGCATGATTTTTCAATCATTTGTTTTTATCCGAGGTATAATTTTGAAATTAAAAAATAAAAAATATATACAGACAAGTCACACAGATTGAGCTAGCCCCAAAGTAAGTTCGAGACTTGTGTTATGGGATACTAACTCAACGATACTATATTTTATATTAGATACAAATATAGATAAACATCCAAGACCCAGGCCAATTAGGAAAAGATTGTTTTCCATCATGACCTGGCCGGGGATCGAACCCGGGGCCTCTACGTCGCAGGCAGGCGTGTTGACCGCTGCGCCACGGAGGAATTTAGACAGTTTTTTTTATCCAAAAACTATCAAACGTCGTTTATCCTCGAATAAAAGTTGACTGGCAATAGAAAAATCAGCTCTTAGATAAATAGTGTGAAGATAGTTTAATACCATGACATGATCCCAGTAACAATAAAGGATAATCGAAACGATAACCGGAAAAATAACATGTAAACATTAGGAACTTGCTATCAACTAAAATCCTCCACATACAAAAGACAAAGTCTAATGTTTAACAACGTATACGTACACCGGCAGTGATAATTGCATAATAACTTCCTGCTTTCACCGTAACAAAGACTATTTCTCTTGCACGACTGTGAACTACAAATTCACATTAGCGCGTGGCAAAACGTAGGAACTAAAAAATGTATGGCAGAAGTCTAGGTTCTCGACGATACTAGCGCCATCAGCACAGAAAAGGTGTTGGCTTATCGCCAGTAGGTATAATTGCGTTGAAGAATAAGGTGTTCTGATTGTAGTTTTTACACTTTTGCTTCTTAACGGATTTGAGGTTTTAGCAGAAACGGCAGAGGTTTTGCTTTCTTTGATTTTAAAATCCTACTGACTATTATTTATAGTTGGCAACTGTGACCCAACAACTTTTTGCTGTTTAATTCATCACACAGCCTAAACCGCTAGGTGTCGAAGCATGATATTTTGAACACGATTTCTATGGCGAAGTGAGCACAAGGATAATATTTTTATTAATTCGTGCCTTATATGGGTTAAAAAAGGGACGAAAAGTTGCATGGAAATTCGCCATGTTTTTAGATAGGAATTCTTACCAGGCACACGTCTTAGTTTTATAATACCTAGGTCTTAGTAGGTACGAATAGGGCATTATGAATAACGTCTCACTATAATGGTATTTCCTGAGATCAAGGTCCAAAGTAGCTTAGATAGGTATGTGTAACTGAGACTGATTAAAAACAACATTTAAATATTTAGCAGCCAGTTTAGCTCTGAGCAAGTAGGTAGGTAGGTGGGTACGTAATAGAAATAACATAATTAAATAATAACAATCCATGACTCCATGTCTATTAATTCTATTTCTACCTAGGTACAGTCATCTGTACATCGCAATAAAAGAGTAGGCTTTCTCAGCGCCTAGGCGTTATTGTAAAACTCCGGCGGTACTTCACACCGGGACAGCTTTTAATGTTATATTCAAATTGCAGGTCCATTCGTGTATGGAGTACTGCAGCTTCATTTGGGCTGGTGCAGCAAAATGCCACCTGTCTACTTTGGACTAAATGGAGAGGCGTACGAAGAGTCTAATTGGCGACCCTGATTTGGTTAAGAACACTCTCCAAAGCGTAGAACACAGTAAGTAGTCACCCTTTCGGTGTTCTATAAGATGTATTTTGAAGAGTGTGCGTGAGAATTTTGTGACATAATTCCGCCATCACAGTGCCATCATCGGACGACCAGTTGTACGGCTAGTATCCACCCTTACTTTGTTGACACGTCTACGATCCGGATTCCGGACGAAGCGTTGTGCCTCGTTTTTTAAACCACGTTCAGGGTCGCATCGAGGGACTGGAACAATTAGCCTGCGGCGCTCTTCCCGTCTGATTACAATTTAACTTTTTTTAAAGCTAGAGTGAATAGGCTCTTATAAACTAGTGCGCCTTACCATTAATGATTGCATCACTGCTTACCATCAGGCAGAATCGCGGTCAAGCACTAATTCATAACATTTTTAAAAAGTCACCGTTATGTTAACTATACCTAGTATACCTACCAACGTTTGCATTGTTTACTTTCATTTTTTGATACCATTTCATAATCAAAAAATAGCCAAACTGAAGAATGTTAGCTATTATACCAAAAAGTCGGCTGCCCGCGACTTCATTCGCGTGGAATTATATGTATACTATAGTTATTTGAACATTTTATTTTAACCCCAAAAGAGTTAAGTATTTTAAAATTGTAGTATCTTATAAGATGTTAATCGAAATTAAGTGATGTCAAGGACAATTTTGTTCAAAATTAATTCGTGGGATTAGCGTGTTCAAACAAACAAATAAACTCTTCAGCTTTATATATTACTATAGATACCTAACTAACATTCTTGAGTTTGAGTCTACAAATATCTATTCAATGCTTCAGCTAGACAATTCAGGTGGTAACGATTTTGACCCTGGCAAACAACAAAGTATTGTATTTACTTACCTACTCAACGAAGATGACAAGCTATTTGATAATCACGTGAAGCCACCTAGGCGATTGATTGAAGATGTGTCTTTAATACATCCTTTATAGTGTAGTACCTACGATCTAAAGAACAAAAAAATACGGCGATACCCTTAGTTATAAACTAAAGTTTAGTGCATCCTTCTGTTAAATTAGGAAAAGGGCCGAAGATAAATATTTATTTAGTCCTGTCAAATTAGTCCACGCCTGACGTAAATCGATCTATTTTTACATGTTTTTTATTAGCTTCACTTGTATGTTTGCTTGTTTGTTTGTCCGCCTCTAAATCTTTAGACTACGAGTGAGCGACTCATTACTGTAAAATGTCCCATCGTTTTCAATACGTTCGTTCGTTCGTTTTTTTTTTTAAAAGAATATCCAACTAAAAAGTTGAAAATAAATACAGTTTAAAAAACTAAAACAACATGCTTTTAAAAAATATCAAACTAAAAAGTTAAAAATAATTTAAAGAAAAGCGTGAGGCGCTTTGTGTCATAATTTTTGTTCATTAAGCGCCTCGCGCTTTTTTTAAAATAATTTTTAACTTTTTAATTTGATATTTAGCATAAAAGCATGTTTTTTTAGTTTTTTTAAACTATATTTTTAGGACAGAAGACAGTTTAATCCTGCCAAATTAAGAATAAAAACATGACTACTGAAAACACGCCAATTTTATACCCTTTATCTTCTTACTAATTGGTCAGAGGACTAAACTAATATTTATCTTCTGTCCTTTTCCTGAACTTATTAGTTTAGTTGTGAACAAGCGAATCGGCTCATAGTGCAACTTGTACATAAGTGGAGCATGTAAAGTTTAAGTACTTAGAATCCTACAGTTATCACCTTACGCACTAATCTTTTATTAGGAATAAAATTTCAAGAAAGTCTTGAAACAGATATGATATGCTCTAACAAATTAACCAAAATAAATGTGCCTATCGGAACAGCAGCATACACATTCAAATTTTTTATTCTGCGTACATTTCACGTTGGTACAGTGTGAGTGAGATGGGGCGCAATCTAAAGCATATAGAAGAAAAAGATGGCTAGTGTTTGTCGTTTGCGCTGTTAGTGTTTGTCGTTTGTTTTTACGAGTGTATCGAGAGTGACTAAAGCGAGATGCTGGATTTACGTTCTTTTGTACGCTTCATTTTCAGTGCCCTAGTGACATATCTACCTTAGTTTAATATTTTATCAATGTGTTAATACGTTATAACTACCTACTTACTAAATACTGTCGTAAAAGGTACAATATTTAGAGTTCAAAGTTCGTGTGGATATGTGGGTCCCTGGGCCCAAGATAAACCCTAATTTAACAGGTAATTGCATAAAGTAGATACGATTCACCTATACGCCAGAAATACTTAAACGTTTTGCTGAATAGCTCATATAATAAGCATTCTAAAATTTAAAAAATATATGCAGATAAAATATACCTATTCAAAAGCACGGCGTTCGTTGTTCGAATACCAACATTCGCGCGCGTTCAGATACTTGCATCAACTTTATTTTCTTTTTCAGTAATGGTTTATCGTATTAATACAATAGTACCTGCTCGGCCGGCAAAGGAAACTATTTGTTCGTTTTTGCATTGTCACACAGCTGTTTTAAAAGCGAATTTTATTTTTAAGATCGGTATCTAGTGACTAGAGTGGCTTGGCCGGTATGTTATTTATCTCACGCAATCCTTTCCATTTGCGTAGCTATTTATAGCGATTTATGTCAATCTGTTTTAGGCTAAATGGAGAAAAATGATGTTTAATCAATAAGAAAAATGCTTGATGCTTCAAATCTCATGTTTTTGTTTTACCTATCAATATTTTATGTACCCACTTATAGGTGAATTTATAGAGTCAGAATAGACACCATATATTTTTCTTATTAATAAAATCTTTACTTGTTAATCCATAGTTTATCACCTATCAGTTTTCATCATAATAATAACAAATAACGGGCTGACTATAAGTATATCTTAATATCAACAAAAATGACGACATGAGAAATGTAACAATCAATGAAGTCTAAATTAATGGCCGTTAAATAGATTTTCAACACTTAATTAAAAAAATAACATACCTACAAGGTATAAAAAGTCTCCCACGAATGGCCATTAAAGACCCACCTGTGTGTATAAAGACGTAAAAAATGTAAAAATAGAGACATAAATTTAATATTTTTTTTACACAGATATGCGTGCAAAATGCACTTACCGATTGTCCCATAAATTATAGACATCCGATACTGTCTGTAAACGAGAACATACGTACCAGTGCGCTATTTTTAGGTCGAATTCATCCATGATTACATGAATGGAAACACGTTTCACTAGATGCTGATGAAAACTGACATGACGTCTAAAATTATAACGAAGACCTTTTATTTGCATGTTGTTTTGATTAAATTTCTAACACAATTCTTAAAAACTTTTCAACACGTGACATTGGCTAAATGCTCAAACCGTACTAAGCCAAAGAAAAAATAAAAATAAACACTTCTCTTTTCAAATATGATCTACGCAGCTTTTTTTTTTAAATGGCGCGAAATCTTTCACGTATGGTTTTTTTAACGTTTCAGCACAGTCACAAATAACAAATTGGTTCAACCAATCAATGTAACAAAGAACAAATAGCCTCTAAAAATCGTCGAGGTATTCTATTCCAATTATTTTATCAGTGATCGAGTTTTAATTGCCGCTCAAATCTGATAATAGATTCTCCAATAGCTGGCTATGACTAGGCACGTTCTTACAAAGCCTCAAAGCTATTCGTTCGATCTCATAATACAGTATTCGATAATCTTTAGTAGCACAATCAAAAATAGCCTACGGAAAAAAAAAAACTTTTATAAGAAGTTACTCCGAATTATATATTAGGCACTCTATCAGAAAATAGGTAATCCGTTTTGTTTAAAGATACCTTATCAGATAGATTATGTAGAAAAATCGAAATACCTTAACTAATGTTTTAAGCTTATATGATTACCTCTTTAGCTATCACTGTTTTATACAGCAATCAATCTCTCTCTACCACTCCACACCCGTAATAGAATTGTACGTTAAGAATGCCTTAGCACTTTTATAAATAAAAAAAGCTCAACATACAAACTCATTACTCGCTGAGCACTAAACACTAACATTTATTATAGTCTTGTAAGCGTCGTAATTAAAACAAACAGTTTTATGGCTATTGCGAACAAAAAGTGGATGAAATAAGGCTTATTTATATGTATTTTAACGCAAGCTTGCTGTTAATTAACTTTGCAAGCAACTAGGGAGAAAGGTGCGAACGAAACGAGATGCGCGTCACTTGTTTTATGAGACTAACTACAACAATAAGGCTGACTGCCTTATTATTATGTTTTCTGTGGAACAAATCCTACCACCAATGGGTGAATGGGTAATAATTTGACCCAATTCCTAAGACTCCGCTCTCTGTCTGACCAGGCTGTATATCATAAACCGTGATTGCTAGACGGTTGACATTTAAAAAAAATATTGCCCCTATTGCTGGTACGGAACCATTCGCGAGTCCGACCCGCGCGTTCTCTTTTCAATTTTCTTCCCCATTACATGGGCTTTTATAAACATCATTGATGAAATGTGGGAATGCTATAGGTAAGTCCACTTCAGCCTAACTCTTCAGTAAAGCATTGCATGAACATAATTATTATGTTACTTGTGTTCAATATTATGTCAGTAAGTATATGGTACGGACGACAGCAGGTCAAGTTACCCGAAACTGTCAAATATTCCCAATCTAAGCCTTAATGATTTAGAGATAAAGTTGAAAATCTAAAAAGAAATTTGACAGATTGTGGTAGCTTTATATGCTGTCGTCTGCATAAGTAAAGCCACATTTCCATATCATACCGAAACTACCTGACGACTTATTTATCAGCGTGTAATCTAGAGAAGGTTAATAAAAACAAAACCTCCCTGAATGATCCAGTAGGTAGCCAAGTCTATAAACTCTTCACCACAAAATACAGTTGCTATAAAATAAAATCAAACTGAAATACACCTTATACCTTTCTTTTTGAGCCGTAAATAACAGGTGAGCTAGCGCTGTGCTAACAAGGGCTATAGTTTTGTGTAAAACCAACACAATTTATAGCTATCGAAGGCTTTACATTAAAATACTTTGTAGGCAACGGAGCAGGCAATTTCTTGAGTCACCGAAGACTGACGTCATCGTTGGAAATAGCAACCGGCTTGGCAAGGCCTCGCGACAAGTTTACCATACCTACCAGTGAGCGGTACGCGATAAATACATAAATAGCTAAGTAGTATTAGCATAGCTAAATATAATAGTGTCTACTAAACATAATATATATACATAGGTACCTACTTGCAAATAAGGTAGATATTTATTTTTCCAAAATTTTAAAATATAAATTTAATTTGAGCCTCATAAATGCCCTGTCAAAAAGAAAATTTCTTTTTTTTATCATGTATATTGCCAGTATAATTAAAGTTTTGACCATTGATATAACATTAAACTAAGGTAGATAAGTCACTAGCGCATTAAACTTGAAGCGTACAAAAGATTATAATTCTAATCTCTTGCCTTAGTCACTCTCAATACACTCGTAAAAACAAACGACAAACACTAACAGCGCAAATGACAAACACTAGCCATCTTTTTCTTCTCTATGCTTTAGATTGCGTCCCATCTCACTCACACTGTACCAACGTGTGAAATGTACGCAGAATAAAAAATTTGCATGTGTGTGCTGCTGCTCCGATCGGCACATTTTTTTCGGTTAGTCTGTTAGAGCATTCATATCATATCTGTTTAATATTATATCAATGGTTTTGACCCATTCTTGCTGTTACTTCCAAACCTCAATTGTGCGTACGGAATTTTTAAACAAAGAAAAGGATAATAATTGTAATAATTTTATTAATTTAAATATTATGTCAATATTATTGGAGTTGTATGTATTTTCGTCATATACGTCGTACACAACAACTTTTTTACTTCAAATGTTTTTCTACTCGGTAAAATTGATGATATAATCATAGGGAATCACTTTAACAAAAATTAACACGACGTTTCATTTAGCAAAATGTAGAATTAAATGTTATGACCACAGATGACATCTCCATACTGGCAAGGCGAAAATCAATAAAACCACATATTACGGCTTACGCAGACCGTAAAACGAAACGTAAAAGTCATCATTCCACAGGAATAGTGTCAATTCCCGCCAATTTTCAGCCGCCATATTGTGCAAATCTTTCCTATGGCCTAGTTTGGGTAAACTCGAATATGAGTTTATCTTGCCATTAACTGTTTAAAAACGATAGAAAACATTTTTTTACACTTCCGTGTACCTAGGTACTTATTTATTACTAGGTACTTATTTTTATTATTCTATTGCATTCTTTTTTATGCTCTGTTTTTATATTCTGTTTCCGCTGTGATTATTTAATTTTATAAACATTAATAATACCCTCAAACTTGTGAAATGATGATTAAGTACGTCACCTGTATAGTACCGGTTTTTCCGAACTTTGTAATAGTTTTTATACCGCTACAGCTTCTTAAAGAATTAATCTTAATAGTGAAGACTACAACGCAACGGTGCATAAGCTGTGTGAAGTCATCATCACATTAACTGTCGCATACAATCACCATAGCAACTAGTTTACTTGGTCTTTCATCCATTTGTCGCGGTTACTGAACTAACCAGCACCTATAGTGCTTTTTACCTTCCCCTAATATTGACTGTGTAGGAATAGACTTGTATGTATACTTTGCTACAAGTACCTTATCGGCTGTCTCTATTACCCCCATAAGGATTGTCTCTATTGCCCCAATTATGAATTCCATTACATCAATTCCCGTCATTATTCAAATTCCGAATAATATATTTTGCAACTGGCAACTCCGAGTGGGTGCGCCCACCGGTGAACCTTGTCCATACATCTAGTTGCGTAAGGACTGACTTATTGCAACTTGAATAATCCTGTTCTAGATTTTGAATTGCTAATAAATGAGGTCGTGTAACCGATGCAAATAGTTTGGTGAAGGGATTTTCGTTAGTTGGGCTGCATAACTCGTTTTAGAACAGTTAGCGACGCTGGTGGGTGGAAGGAAAGCGGTGGCGAGAGAGTCTGCTGCGGTATTATACTGATAACAGTCATAGAAATGCTACAAATTCTTACAATTTATCCTCGACATCGACCATATCGCCGCCCATGGAAATATTCAATCCATACTAATATTATAAATGCGAAAGTAACTCTGTCTGTCTGTCTGTCTGTCTATTACGCTTTCCCGCTTAAACCTCTCAACCGATTTTGATGAATTGGCACAGACAATCTTTAGACCCTGAGAAAGGACATAGGCTACCTTTTATCCCGGAAAATTTTGATGTTCCCCAGGGAAATCTAAAAAGCGCGATATAACCGAACTCCACGCGGGTGAAGCCGCGGGCGGAAAGCTAGTTCCTTATAAGTTTTAAAGGGCAGTAATTAACATGATTTATAGCGGTTTTAAGTATTTAATAGGCCCTTGGACAGAATTTCGAAGAGAAGTCAGAGTCTACAATAAAAAAAAACCATAATGAACTCTGCTCCATTTAATCAGAATGAACATCTGGAGCAAAACATTCAGTAAAAACAGTCGCTCATTCTTAATAGGGTTTTCTTTCGATGTGGTTGCGTTACTTTTTGTCGTGTCATATCAAATCGCGAGGGTACAGTCTAATAAATAAGTCACGTACTAACATCCTGCGCGATGCGTCGTTGTCCATAAAAAATGCGCCACGGCTAATCTTCGGTCATCGCTCTCTCTAGCGCTTTTAAAAAATATAATATTTTATTATAGCAACCGCTTACGGGAAAGACAAGTTCCACGTGAGTCGTGTCTCGCTGTGTACACAAGTGTGCGCTGTGTAATTGTTATATCGCCTAATTCGGTATGAACAAAGGAGTGGTCTACATTTACAAAAAGTATAGAACACAACGTGTCTCGATCTACACAAATCACTGAACGCATCGGCATCCATTACCTTGCATCGTGTTATTTGCCTAAGTGGTTCGATGCAGGATAATAAGTTAGAAAGAATCGCCGTAGGTTACGACCACCTTTGTCTGGACTCCGCTTCGGTCATGACACCTCGAGGCTAGACAAAACGTGGTCTAATCTTCCACAAGGAAATTGCCATGTAATGGGACCGTGGGTTCGACGATTGTTTCTAAACAAGGCCGCATGTGCTTCAAAAGTTACGTTACTGGCCGATTATTATTAAAAAACGAAAAACAGGGTGTTCGTTGGACCATGCTGCCGAATTCGTTAATTTGAAAAAACCGTCACAACTTCCCGCGTTAACTAATGTCAGCAGTATTTAAAAAAAGTGTTGCCACGTAAATTGGCAGCGGCAAATAAAAAGGGTAAACAAAAAGTATTGATCGGTCCCAGCAGGGCGTCTCGATAAATCTCGGGCCTAATGATGCATCAACTATCATATCCGCAAGGATAATAAAGATGTTTTTGTGCGCCCTTTTTATCTCTCTTTGTTCCATTTTTGATTACACCTCATGAGCAAGCAAGTGAGAATCATTTCTGCAAAACGTGCACCAAGGATTTATTTTGACGTTTATGTTTTTGCTGGCGCAGTCGATTATACGGCTTTAATAATAGAGTTTACCTAATAATAGGCAAGTAATTAAGTGATAAAAACTTCTTCGACTTTTTTACTAGCGCTGTCCAAACAACATCAAGGACTTGATGTTCCATTCTCGTATTAATTCATTAAATTCTTTGAGAAAACTTCAAGTTATTAGATAAGTTTTTACTGATATTTTTTACTCAAGATTAGATTAATATCATAACATCAATAACTATACTAGCCATATAAGTATCTGTAATTGGCCATATTTTTATAACTTGAAAAGAAGCAACTTAAAACGTTTCAGATGTCTGTATGAAAGGCTCTATAGTAAAAAAAAATCAATCTAAGATTGTATTACACTACGCTACAATAATCACAAGAACTTTATAGAGTTATCTGTGCACAAATTAAAAAACTCCGTCATCTTATGAGAGCATTATAAAAAGCTTAGGCTACTGGCATACACTTCATTTATTTTGAAGCGACGAACCAAAATCTCATTACCGTCCTCTTTTAACGACTTACTCTCAGAATTAGTTTCGATAATAATGCCGGAAAAGTGAAAGTTTTATGGTCTTTGAAATTTGATGCGAGTCAGGAACTCCTGGCGAGAATTATCACTATAAATATTATGGTCATTTATATAGTACAGCCAGAATAGACGTGCAGAGTCAAATCAAATCAAATCAAAAATTTATTAGAGCTCCAAATTATTTTACACTAGCTGCATCACGCAGTTTCACCCGCGTAGATTTCGATATGTTTTTTATATGCTCCGCTCCTATTGGTCGCAGCGTGATGTTATATAGCCTGGATTAATGGGCTATACAACGCAAAAATATTTTTCAAATCGGACCAGTAGTTCCTGAAATTAGCACGTTCAAACAAACAAACAAACTCTTCAGCTTTATATATTAGTATAGATAGATTAGCTGGTCATTGGAGCCTCCTGTTAAGCAAACAATGCCTGCGTTGGGAAAGAGAGTAGTGAAAAATATCACTACATTTTGGAAAATTGATTCCATCGCCACGTCTGTTTGTCTGTCTGAACGAGATAAACATAAAAACTACCTACTGAACGTATTTTCAAATTCGAAAAAAAACATTAATGAATTCATTAATGTTTTGTCCAAATTGGCTGAAATATCCTATGTCATAAAATATCATGTCGACAGCCTCCGTGGCGTAGCGGTAGCGAATGCGGCCGTTGCGCAAGGAGGCGAGGGTTCGATCCCCGCACAGTGCAAATATTTGTATGCATGAATATGAATATTTGCACTGGTCTGGTCGTGCCTCGGAAAGCACGTTAAGCCGTTGGTCCCGGTTGCCATACGAACATCTAGTGGCAGTCGTTACGGGTTGTTGGAGCCCTCAAAAGTCTAACAATTGGTCTAACTGCAATGCTTAGATATCGCCTTCCGGCCTTCGGGTTGTGGAGGTCAGACAGCAACGACAAGACAGCAACGTGAAGCAGTCGCTTCACGGAAAATATCGAAGTTTAGCCAAAATCAGCAGTTAGACTGGTAAAGCGGACCCGAGACTCCAAAAGCTGAAAAAGCTACGGATGCGGCTGGGATTAACGCTCAGATGATGATGATGATGAGAAAATATCATGCCGACTGGAGGTTAACATATGAAAACAAAGGGGATATTTTCCAACATCGTGGCGGACGCAGCCCTGGGCAAAACCTAATAAGATATAATAAACAGCAACAATACATGCAAAAGAGGATGGACAGCTTAGCCTACATGATCAATATAGGTGACATGCGGATGCCCAGATTTTTTTTTTGTTTTGTTTGTTCCATGTGGAATAGGCTAAGGTCAGAGACCATACTGCCATGTCTTCAGTAATTAATTTTATCCTAACTAATCTAACTTAACCTAACCTAAACCTATCTCTTTTTGTTTAGGTACACTAGGAGGAAGATTTGGGACAAAGTCATGATGTGGCCACTATGCTGCAATATTTCAATGTTCTTTATGAATTATTCATTGAATGCACTTTTTACTACATAAATCATGCGTTTTTATTATACACGACATATAAATAATTTAAAAGTCCAATGAAAAATGAGCGTGGCACTCATCTTAGCTTTCCCGCCAAAACTCCTCCCATAAATTTCTAACCAACCTCCTTTGATGATTGCACACAAACTATCAACTAAACAAAATTAAGTGTGTCCTCTGCGGAGGACACAATGTGAATTATTAATTGCTATTGTTTCGTTTCCGTTCACACACTCGCGGAATTTTAAGACCTGGGGCAAAAAGGTTTCTTCCTACTCAGGTCTTAATCTACTACCTAGGTTTTTGTTTTCAATTAAATTCAATTTTAATTAGGTGTGCTGTTATTCCACTTGATTCTAGGCATTGACGGCTCATTCCCAGCTTACTTATTTAAGTTTTCACAGTGGTTATTTTACTGAAAAGATCGATTGCTTTTTCAACACGCTTAACGACATGTAAATCACAATAGAAGCATCAGCCGCCATTTTCCCATAACTTGATCTGTTCGTTAGATTCCCGCCATTCTAAAATCGTCGACGCAAGCACACCCGAGAGGTGGAACTCAAGTAATAGGCGCATTCCTCCGACCAGCCTGTGAATACCTCCGTACTTACGATGTTTGAATGGCTTAGGAAACCATTAACGGACTCCTCGCTTAGTGCTCGTACATAATGCCTTCCCATTGTTCATCCATTTAAAAAATAAATATAAAAATAGTTTTGTCTTTAAATGTAAAATGCAAGTCATTTCTATGCTGTGAATAATTATAATTTTTTATTAGCTATATGGATGCCATACGGCATTGTACGCTTTATATTTAATTTTGAAAGCATCGATATTCGCCCCGAAACCCTTCTTCACAAACTGAAATAAATTAAGTTCAGTGCGTTTTTCGTTCGTTTTAATAAAGAAGAGGATAGAAGGTAAATAGCTCGTGAACGAGAGAATTTATACATAAAATGTAAGGAAAACTTGCATTTTATGTAAGTATTACCACAGATTACAGAATACTACATAGTATTCCCTACATAAGTACTAGCGATAGGCCGCGACTTTATCTGCGATACAGGATACAAAGCGTATGCCCCTGTCCACACCATAGTCTACCCATGGGTCAAAGTTCATCTACATCCTCAATCAAATTCAAATCCCCTTCAGCCGTTTCAACGTGAAAACGTAACAATTTATCTCACTTTCGCTTTAAAATATGTAATAGAAGTTAGAATTTCCAACTGGCTTTTTTTTATTTACGAATTAAATTGAATCAATTTCTAAGTAATCGCTTGCATCGTCAGAGGTCGTATTGCCATCAGCATCACGTAACATGGATGTCCACCATAATGTTGCCATGTTAAAAATTATAAAAGCGGACATTGCTATCATAAAATTAGATTTGGATAATTTGTAAAAAAATACTGGTAGCTTTAAAAGCTTATATTTACATAATCATTAAACCAATGTAAGCCTTATTTCGATTTCATTGCAATTGGGAACAGGTATCGTAAACCTTTTACTGTCAATTACAATCTACACCCTAATCACGTAACACAAGCTCCCTAATTGAGTAACACACTACCTATCAATCACAATCAGAATTCCTAATCAAAAAAGGACATTGCTAATCTATTGTTTCTTATGTTTAAAAGATTTATCTGCATAATAACATAAATAACGTAATGAAAGTTGTTGACCTGTCAAAATTAAACCTCTTGCTACTAATAGTGAGTTACGATGAGTAGTGAGTTACACATTTATTTGTGATAATGAGTTACAGTGGGACAAATGCTTAACACGTTATGATTTGCAACGTCCAAAAGACAGTGGCCAAAATGTAATGCCAAAATAAGCTAAAAAATAAGCTGTTAATAAAAAAAAACCCGTGGTTTCGTCAGAAAGAGAATTTTGTTAACTGTACTTGGCATGTCTAATCCATTAAAACTACGGAACAGTAGAAAGGGTAAGCTGCTGTGCTGATGCGCCATTCATTTTTCTAATAATACTACTTTTACTAAAGTAGACGTAGCTACATTTACAAGCAATAAAAAGTTATAATATTAATAATATATTAAAATTATGCCAATTACAAAACATAAGAGGTCAAAAATAGGGCTAAAGGCTTTAGTTTACTCTTTTTGCTGGTAGAAATATTGAATTGGCAACACATCGTCATTATCACAACCTTTTTTTATCGTCCCACTGCTAGGCACAGGTCTCCTCTTATACAAAGAAGGATTGGCAACACAGTCTTAAGTAATTATGAATCCAAATTAGCGATAGGTTAGGTTACAAGTAACACAACATGAAAACAAGTAAATAAGGACATATGTACCTACTAACATAATATATTCAGAAATCTATACTCTATACTAATATATAAAGCTGAAGAGTTTGTTTGTTTGTATGTTTGTTTGTTTGTTTGAACGCGCTAATCTCGGGAACTATTGGTCCGATTTGAAAAATTCTTTTTGCGTTAAATAGCCCATTAATCCAGGAAGGCTTTTACTTTAAAAATTATATTTTTTGAAGACCATGTAGAATCGATGGGTCTTTTGATGAAATTACCACACAGGTTAAGAGGACCCATACAATTAGTGCACGCATTTGTAAAAAATCGTGAACTAAAACATTAAGGTGCCCACAAATTCGACGAACAACACCAAAGAAAGGGCATATGGATAAGGCACATAAATTATTCAAACTCATGATTAAAGTTAATTAGGAAAGAAAATAAAAAATGGCAATAGTAATGAACTAAAAAAAGTTGTACGACTTCACAAAGTAAAAGATTACATCCAAATTTGAATTTAAGAACAGACCTTACGTAAAAATAAAATAAAACTTACGACGACCGAAAGAAGGCTATAAGAGCCAATCCGCTTAGCCGCCAATTCGATCTTATTTTATGGCGGGACTAGTCTATGGTAACGGCCACAGATTATAATAATGATGAATAGATTTTGTACTTTCATCTTTTTTATTAACACTGTAGGTTCTCACATTAATATGATTAGGTTCATAGATTTATTCATTTTTGAACTTCGTATTTACTGAGATCAAACTACCCAAAACTCAAATATTCCCACCCATTTTAGAGCCTTAATACTTTAGCCAAAAAAACTTCAAAATGTAATTAAGAAAGACAGATTGTAGTAGCTTGGTGTGCGCTCGTCTGTGCCTACTGTTAACTTCAAAAGGCGCAATGGCAGGATGCCCAGTTTTTGAGCTCAAGGGTAGCGACTTTGTTTCTTTTTCACAAATCACAGAAATCGGAACTCAGTGGTCTTGACTTGATTTAATTATGTTTACAATATAAACTAAGGTACTCTTTAATCATTTGCATAAAATCAGCTTATAACGGTCCCGGTACACAGAACTCCTTTCTAGAGGAAGTGGTCCGTGATTCATAACGCGAGCTTTTTCTTTGCAGATGGGAAATCATCAAATGACCCTTTTGTTTTGCAAACATTAAGGCGGAGCGCGTGAGGGAGTGGGAATCCTAGCACCCTCACGCCTCTAGCCGCCGTAGGAGACGCCTCGGTCGGGAGACAACCGGATAACATCGAACTTCCGGCCACCGTAGGCGCGGGCTTACGTCCCGGTAAGGACCAGGCCCGGGTCGACGGCGCATTATGTTTCAAGCGCGCCTCAAAGAGATTTCAGCACATCGTGATGGTCCACGAAGACCGATACCTGGGCCAAGACTGCGGGTTGGTTGAAAGAGCGATGTGTGAAAGAGTGGGGAACTAAGGGCGTATCAGACTTTTACTGACTAAAACCCATCCGTGTGCCTTCACTCGCCTGTGCGCCAGGCCCAGGGCCACGGTACCTCTTTCGAACAAGCCGCGGGCCTAGCAGTCGACGCGGGCTCAGGGCGGGTTGGTAGTTGTCACATGTCTTCAAATTTTCGGTTCTAGAACATGCCGGTTTCCTCACGATTTTTTCCTTCAACATTTTGAGAGCTGTGGTCATTAAATAATGACACAGAATAAAGACCCTGCTTGGGTTCGAGCCCACGACCTACATACAACTCGTAAGTCGAGGCTGCTACCACGGCCACGGCCTGTAAGTACAGATAACAGCAGGTCAAGCTACCCGAAACTGTCAAATATTCCTAACCATTTTCAGCCTTAATAGGGTATTTGACTAAAAAAACTAATTAGTCCGTCAGACAGATTTCCAAAAAATACTAGACACTTATTTTTTCTTTTTTTCATATAAACAAAAAAATTACAAATATAAAAGGCATCAAAGATCAGGAGTGGGGGCTGGTGACGTCACTGCTCACTAAAAAGTGTAGCGTGCAGTAACGTCACACGAGTTTTCAACGCACTGTGTCGTCTTAATTTTTGTTTATATGAAAAAAGAAAAAAATACGTGTCTAGTATTTTTTGGAAATCTGACTGACGGACTAATTAGTTTCTTTTAGTGAAATATTCTATTCATTAGCGAAAAAGTTTAAAATTTATTAAAAAGATTTGACAGATTTCCAATATCATCCTAATATGTAAAAATATCAGAAGTGTTTTTATATTATATTTTGCTAAGTATGTAACGTAAGTAGTTTTATAACGAACATCTTAGCCTCTAATTTGTTCACCTTCGGAACTACTTTGTAAGTCAAAACAATTAAATTATTGTTAATAATACGACTTCGTTATAAAGCAGGCAAAACAACTTAAAATGACATCAGAGATATTTAAAAATTCACGTTACTTAGCTCGCCCAGTCGAATGTGAAGTTTAAGGTGCGTATTCCAGAAGGAAACTCAAGCATTGATCTCTGCTTATGCATTACTTAAAACTAGTTTCAACCAATCAAATGGCTTGAAACGAGACTTAAGTAGAGCTTGAGTTTTGAGTGACGTTCTGTAATACGGACCTTAGTCTATGTAGTCTTCTTTAATTGTAGGTATTTATGCCAGACATATTTTCATAACTTAGAAAGGTATCCACAAATCTCTGAGGATTTTTCAAGACAAATCATGTAGACGCGTAGGATTTCTTAAAGTATAGGTACCTACAAAAGAGGTGAATATGGATGAAAGGGTGAATCGGGATGAAACATAAAAATTGTAATCTTTAAATAATCTAGTTTGTTGCCAACATGGGCACTTAATGGTGCATAATACAGTATACACATGAGATGAGATTATAAAATTTATTATTTCAATGTTAAAATCCCTTTTAAAGTTTAGTCCAGCGCCCTAATCAATTATATCAATTTGAAACATTTATCAACCATGATGCCACTGCCATTCCATTTTCCATTACTCCATATGTTTGAAAAATGAGTTTGCTCAACAAAGTAAATAACTCAATGAATGTTGTTGAACTGTCAAAATGAAACCTATTGGAACTGACAGATAGTGTGTTACGTAATCATCCTGCCGATTTACCTTTGCATTCCTACTCACCCTATTTGACAATAGCTATTATTATTCAGCAAAGTTGTGACATAGTCCCACATTGCCGATGACTATTATGGGGGGCTGGGTCCATAGACAAATAGTATAATTCTACAGTCATGTACTATGTGCACTTCTAATACCCCACCCTAGTTTCCGAGAATTCCAACAAACAGAAAAGTCCAACATAGCTTTCCCGATAAGAAATCCAAGTTCAATCTTGCATTATGCGCTCGGTTGGCACGTACACATAATTATTAGTAAAACTAAAAATACCGTTCTCGGTATTTTTAGTTTTACTAATAATTAATATTAAAAATTTATACTAATATATAAAGCTGAAGAGTTGGTATGTTTGTTTGTTCGCGCTAATCTCGGGAACTACTGGTCCGATTTGAAAAATCTTTTTGCGTTGGATAGCCCATTAATCCAGGAAGGCTTAAGACTATATAACATCACGCTGTGATCAATAGGAGCCGAGCATAACTAACTCCACGCGAACGAAGTCGCTGGCGGCGGCTAGTAATTAATATACTATAGCAATAACAGTATTTATGCTATTTATTAAGAGCTATTAAAATCAGATTTTTCAAAACCTATAACGCAATTGTGTCTCAACTGAAGTCAATGTCAAAAAAGGGAACTTGGAAGTGGGGGTGCGAGGTTTTCTTGACAGAATACGACTGAAATCTCAATGTGAATGTTCTTATAAATAATAATTACGAGAATCCATGATGTTCTTAAACAACAACAACAATGTTTACACGCAACAACATTAAACAATAAAAACAATCTGAAATACCGCTGCGGGCACGAATGCTCCACTTGCGCGCAATCAGAGACACGCACCAAGCAATTCTACGTCAAAATGTTATAATTTTAAAGCTCTACGAGGTCGGTTAAGTAATCCTTGCAGCGAACCGTAACAGCTCATTCATTGCCTTACAACCAATGCAAATGAACCCGCGAATGGGTACCGACCATTTATCGACTACTATCGACTAGACCGCAATACTAGACGTTGCCCTCTCTGGGCATTCAATATTTTAAATTAGAAAAGTAAACAAACCTCTTTGAAGAGTCGTTGAAGCGGGATGTCCTTTAAAAAATGAACAATCACTGAACGCTTATGAAACACTATTGTAACGGGCACGATTGACAGTTTACGACACAATATAGGTCCCGCGATCGTAATCCGACTGTGTTATGCCGCGACGTGCGTACGCGCCGCTCGTTCCGCGCTGACTGTCTGCCTCAAGAGACGTGCCCAGTGAACGTAGCATGACCTTCCTGCCCACAGAGCCTAGCAATAGAACTTCATTTCCTTTTACAGACGTGTCTCCAAAATTAATGACCTTCTAGGAAAAATAGGAAAACTCCTTTTACAGGATAATTTATGGACACCCGAAAAACCGTGAACATTGGGCAATCCATTGCCTGTAACCTGTGACAACAACTGGAGTTCCCAAGTTTAGTTCTATGTGAAAATTAGTATACCTGTAAGTATTATTAAAATGGTATTACCACAGATTACGGTATTACATAAAAAATATTTGAAAAGTATCCAATCGCTTGCACCCCTCCAAACCATTGTAATTCTTTATGAATGAAACTAAACCACGTAGGTTAAGGTACCCACCTACTAAATAAAGTGAGTACGGGTAATGTTTTCGTAAGCTAATTCTATCAGTATATAGGAATAGTCTACAACGACCTATCTACTGTCTACAAAGGTCTATCTACCCTCGCAAAAAGAAAATCCTCAATTTTATGTCAGTTTCCAAATTCTCGGTAGAATCGCGGACTATGTTGTAAATTTAAATTTACGCCTATAATATTATTCATTGATTCTTTGTTTGAATCTATAAATCTTCCATTCCATAAAAAAATAATATTACATATTATAGATTATTCAAATTACCTACACAGTAAATAGCAATAGAAGGAACATAAGCTAAACCTCCCTTACTAGGAGTTACACATCTATTATTTTTATAATCGTAGCGTAACTGCGTGTGATTCGCATCATTGCGGTAACAGTGGTGTAGAATCGTGAAGAAAGTGTTAACAGGTGATTTCAGCTGAGTACTTATTTAATGATTCCGTATACTGTGCCAAGTGAAGATATGTATACGTTTAACGGTTTTTTTTTTTTTTTTTTATTAATTTATTTCATGACCATGGATACAAGTCCTTCAGTCGAAATCTTAAAGTATTTTTAAAACATATCCTAACTAATCTAACTCTTATCCTAACTTATCCTAACTAATCTAACTCCTTTCGTTTCCCGCGTGTGGCACATTAGGAGTGGTTTAGCGTAAAGGCATGATGTGGCCACTATGCTACAATATTTCACTGTTCTTTATGAATTATTCACTGAATGCACTTTTTACTACATAAATCACGCGTTTTTATTTAGTAAACAACACTATAAATAATTTAAAAGTCCAATGGAAAATGAGCGTGGCACTCATCATCGCTTTCCCGCCTAAACCTTCACGTTTAACGGAACTCTTTAATGTTGCCATATAAATTTTCTTCCATTATAGCAGAAAATAATATGTTGACGTGACTAACCACACGAATTTGTTAAAACTTGTCATCTCACGTCGAATACAATCAGTAAAATTGGCGTAGTCTCAGCCTAAGATTTTGGGAGGAAAGTGGTTACCATGGACGGCGGTAGAATATGAAGTTTATAATAATTAAGTCTAAAAACCGGTGATCGAAGACTTAGATGTTTTTCATTTGTTTTTGCTTATTCAAACAGAATAGGTATACAGTTGCTTTTTCAACATAGGAAAAAACCTGAAGAATTAAAAGCATTTAAAATGTAAGAGTGAGAGAAAAGATCTCGAAAATATAAGCAGCCCGCCTCGAACAAATCTTTTAAACTATTTTTTCATACAGAAAAGCATAAGCTCAATCATAGCATCAAGGAATATGACACGTTCAAATTTTAGAACATGGTCTTATCCTTCGTTTCCTATGTAGGTAATGTAAGTAATGCTTTAATAACCCCCGGGTCCCGTGCCATCTTATCATCTTTAAAAATTATATTATTTACACATACTCATTTCTTCAAAAATGTTGTCCAATTAGTCTTAAACTTACTTGAAGAAAGAAAGTTCCACATATTTACAATTATGTTTATTCACAACACAAATCTGCTTACGAAATATAATCCATATTATTATTATAAATGCGAAAGTAACTCTGTCTGTCTGTCTGTCTGTCTGTCTATTACGCTTTCCCGCTTAAAGCTCTCAACCGATTTTGATGAATTTTGGCACAATCTTTAGATTCTGAGAAAGGACATAGGCTACCTTTTATTGAAAAAAAAATAATATTCCGAGGGGGAGGGATTAATATTCTAAAAAGCGCGATATAACTTAATTTCACGCGGGCAATGCCACGGTCGGAAAGCTAGTGTGCTTATAATATCTTTGCAATAGTAGAATGATTACTGTTAGTCTGGCAACATTATAGTTGTCATCCTGCTGTCACGACTGTCACTGTCACTCGGACGCATTGAGTTGACAAATTGACATTTGCCTGTTTTGCTGTGGCCTGTGATTTTGTTTGGTTTTGCTATGACCTAATAATCTTTATTAAACAAAATAATTAGATATAAAACAACGTCCTTCCCAGTTCTATAATATACAAATCAAAATGTATCATTTGCGAAAACTCGTTACAAATACTGGTGAGATATATTTTCCAAAACAGGTTATGTTTTGAAAAAGTTTTATATTTCAATAACAAAAAATACTTTCTGTTCTCTTATGATGGAAAGCGTTGGTTTCTGTTTATGATAGAAAGTGTTATTGGTTTCTGTTTATGATAGAAAGTGTTATTGGTTTCTGTAACGATTATCAAGAACCTACTATTTGTTACTTAGACAACTGCTACATAAGTCAATTAATAGAATTCAAAACTACCAAATAGGTACGGTAGGTAACCGTGTTGCGTACATTACGACATATTCGCCAAAAAAGTAGAAAAATGTAAATTTTATAGAAAAAAAACTTACATAATAAAGTTCATTTTCATTGCAACCTCAAACATTTTTATGAAGATTTCAATAGTGCTAGTCGCTCTGAAATCAACCTAATCCACATTGAAATAAAGTTTATATTTATTTAAGTCAATTATGGAAGTGTACAGCACTGTACACTTTTACTACACTTACAATAGAACAAATATTTACTTAAGATAAAAGTTTTTAGAAATAATAATTACTTATTTCTATGAAACTCAATTACAGGTACTTTGGTATTACCAAGGGGCTTTTGTGGAAACTGAAACTTGTTCCCACAAAACAACTTAATTATCTCCTAAATCAGGCTTCCTCTCTTCTACTATTTTGCTGTACCATGCAAGGTTCATAATGTTTACAATTATATAGTTGCCACCTAAGTAGGTACACATAATGGTAAAGCAAAAAGGATATTGAGTATTACACTCCAGAGTAACCCGTGATATTCAAATTTTTAAATGCTCAAGTTCTTAATTATTTAATAGCATAAGAAGTATGACATATATTTTTTTTCAGTGAGCAAGGAGCCTAGGAAACTTTTTAGACTGCCTCCATTCAAAGAAACTTTTAGATATTTGGGTACAATTGAAACTCCAACTGAAAATCATACTATCCAGAAATTTATTCCTAAGGGTATCCTTGGGCAGCCAACATGTCACACTCATCCTCATTTGATACCGGAGGATCATTTGACACATGGCATAATGCAGGCTGAATATAAAGAGAGGCGGGAACGGCTTGTGAGCAAGTTGGCCAAAGAGATGGAGAATGTGCATACCACACACATTGTAAGTTATGGCGCAGATTCCCTTTTGCAAAAACGTAAACTAAATTTTAGTTCAATGCATCTTTATCAGAAAAGGACAATATAATATATTACATGATAGTATAATCCTGTCAAATTAAGGTAATCCAAAGAGTGGAGGCCACATATCGGAAGTTGTAGCGTAGGACAGGCCCCCAACAAGGTGGACCGATGACCTGGTAAAGGTTGCAGGAAGCCGATGGATACGAGCAGCACAAGACCGGTCATTGTGGAAAGGCTTTGTCTAGCAGTGGACCTTTATAGGCTGAAGAAGAAGAAGAAGACAGTAGTTTAGATCCTATTAAAAACTTGTCTACTATAATACATCAATTTTTGTTAGGTATGGACTAATTTGACAGGACTAAACTTATATTTATGTTCTGTGCTTTTATTATTCAAATATTACTAAACTTAAATTTGGTTTAGTTTGAGAACAAGGGAATTGGGGCAGGCATTTTTTTTTTTTTCTATATTTTGCATGAGTTCTCTGATACCTCTTCACCTACACAGATCACTGTGTGCGTTTTACTGGGAATCATTTTAACAAATGCAATGTTCAAATGCGGTGCATTAAATAAACTTGTGTTGAAAAATGTTATGATCATAACAACATGAAATTGCATTTCAAAATAAAGGAGTAAATCACTTTTTAATGTGGCCAGTTCATTAACATACAATCTGCCAAATTTATTTACTCAATTTTCAACTTTATCACTAAAACATTAAGGTTCAAGATTAATTGGGGAAATTTATACAGTACAATAAATGATTAATACAGTGTCTATTTCTGTTTATTTCAGATAGTAATCCCAGCAGCTTCCAAACAGTACATGTCAGACAAAATACCGTATGTGTTCAGACAGAATTCTGACTTCTTCTACCTCACAGGTTGTTTAGAACCATCTGCAGTACTGGTGCTGGTGAAACCTTCACAAACAGACGAATTTAAGGTAAACCCTACTTCCATGATCTTGAAACTTGCAGCCATTACCATTAGGCCGCCTCTGCTGCTCGTAATTTCTGAATAACACTGGTCAACAAATTTGGAATTTTTTTTTGTCACATGAAAATTAATATCAAATTTTGAATACACTAGGGCCACCAAACTGTAATATATCAATGAAAAAAAAATGTACATATAAGGTATTCTTATGAGATCAAAACAAATATTTTGGTAAAAAGTACAAAAATCAGCCACACTTACAGAATTATTTCCTAATATGTAATAGATACTTATGATTTTCTTGAATATTTGGATTCTGGTAGGTCCCTTACAAGCCCCCAACAATAGTCTGCTGTCTGTAGCATTCCTGGGCCTGTAGCCAATGTAACATCGCTTCATAGCGAAGCGAAATCGAACACCAAACCAACCAATGGCGGGAACGATTGACCACGCGACGCGACAAATCACGTGGTCAATCGTTCCCGCCATTGGTTGGTTTGGTATTCGATTTCGCTTCGCTACGAAGCGATGTTACATTGGCTAGGGCAGCTGGACTCCATTCCCCATGATAACGCTTCTCCATTAACCTTTTGAACGCCCATCTATATAATACGCGATGTGTCCTCCTGCGCCACGCTACAAATGTATAACGTATCTATATTAAAACGTGGGGATGGGATTAATGTCCTATCGACAAATAATATTATACATTTAAATTAATATTTATTCACCAATTTACGCAGCTAAATAAAAACTGTAACCGTATTTCGTTATTTTATTTTATTTAAAAAAATATATATATGAAAACCTGAATAAATTTCCCATAATAAAGAAAATAATTATAAATTTATTAGACGTGTGTTCTAGAAGGCACATCCCTATTTGTCTCCAAATGTAATCCTTCTACTTCATATCAAGTCGTTGGCGCTCGAGGCACATCAAAATCCTTTCTGATATAAGGAAGCCTAGATTTCTATGGTAGTTATGGTACCATAATTTATTTCGTTTACTTACAACGAATACAATTCGTAGAAGCTAAATACGTGGTTTTCTAGGTTTTTTTTTTAAATTAAATTGGAGGGTAAGTGACTATTTTACACAGATGTTACACACCTTTTTTAATAGTGTCGCAAAATACTCGCAATTATTTTTCTAATTTGTAGATACTAATAGAAAACGGAAGAAAATTCCTGAAACGGAAGTTGCCGACTTAACGGAATGTCTAGACGACTAACTCGACTCGCAATAATTCGTCATATTCACCGTTACAATTTTTTTTTTGTAAGAACACGTGCGTCAACTCAAGATGTAAACATTGCACTACACTAAAATGTACAAAGTCACTATGACCTTGAAACCCATTCGCTTATGACGTCACAGATTTACTTCTATACAACTTGGTGGCGTGTGCGCACTGACAACTAACTAACTTTGTAGGGATGGGTTTTTCAAACGGTGTTTCACTATCGACAATGATTAGAAAACCTATTTATTCTTGATTAAGGTGAATGCAAACTAGTTTATAGTTTACAATATTTATAAAATATTATACAGAGTGGTGCTGACAATACGAAAATAAATTAAACTTCGTGCACCTCAACACTTTAGTTACAGGAAATCATTTTTCATTTTTCACATTTTGTACATGATGTACATGTTGATAAGGAAGCGCTTACAGGTTAATGACCGCCGCATCCAGCGGTACCTACTAACTTTAATAATAATGGCGCCAAAAAGCAAGTCGATACAGGACCTCGCTGTCGCCCGCTGATCGGAGGTCATTGAACCAATATTTTAAAGGATGTTCTATTCCGTTAGCAATTTTATGCGATTTAGTTTGTTTGAAATTTTTATTTTTTTTATTTTTGATGCTAGGTTTTTTTCTATGGTTTAGGATTTTTCCTATGAACCAGCATAGTCTGTGTTTTCATTTATTGTCGTATTATCAGCACCACTCTGTATATTCACGTCATTTTCTTGCAATAATAGTATTGATGATCATTTCGACGAGTTGAAATATGGCGAGGTGTTCATCGTGTCCCATCACTGGCTTACTTGATATCAAGTAATTGGCGCTGGGGGCATTAAAATATTTTCTGGCGGTTTTGTTACTATTGAAAATAATCGCGTCTTCCTAGTCCACTTTTTCAAAATCCTATTTTATATCTATACTCGGTGCCTTATAATGCCCTGATATTCCAACCAGAGGTCGTTTTGGACTTTGGAATTAGCAAAAATACCCTCGAACCGTATAAGACATTCGTGCAAAAAGTGTCCTCTAATTATAAGAACTGGACTACTTTATTCACTGACGCCTCCAAATCCTCTGATGATAGCCCGGTGGGAGTTGCTGTTTGGAAACTGGTTTAGCAAGCCGTTCTGTTACTATATTTGGTAAGGTGCTCGCGAATCCGCTGAGTTTATAAGCGGGTGAGCCGGCGAGGCACAGATAGTTCTGTCTTGTTCTGCCGTGAGGTTACTTCTGTCTTGTTCTGCCGTGAGGTTACTTCTGTCTTGTTCTGACGTGAGGTTACTTCTGTCTTGTTCTGACGTGAGGTTAGTTCTGTCTTGTTCTCCCGTGAGTTAAGTTAGTTCTGTCGTGAGACTATCGGGCTTACGTGAATGAAAGCTTTCCACACTGTCGCGTTACGTTCAGTTTATCTTGCTCTGTTAATTATTGTGTAAATAGTGAAGTAATTGAAAAGTGACTTGTAGTATTCCGTTATGACTTTGTCTTGTTGTGATGTAAATAGTTAGGTTAGGATAGTTCGGTTGTAAATAAATTACTGTACAAAAAGGTCAGTGATTTTATTAAACCTAGTGAAAGATAGGTCCTGTAGGTTGGCTAGGGACGCTAGGTTAGGCTGCAAACTATCCCCCGCGTCATCAACAACACCGCCGGCGCAGAAGGCCGGCAAAAGTCCACCCCCGCTGTTGGCCCTCATGTATAATTCCTGGCCTCTAGAGCCGGGTCACCAAGAGTTTCTGGTCCTTCAGAGCCAGATCCCCAACAGTTTCTGGTTCTTCGAGGCCAGGTCGCCAATAGTTTCTGGTCCTTCGATCCAAGATCAGCGAAGATGGTCGTCACACGCAGCCAGTGTGGTGAGGAGCGATGTTAGCTCGAGGAGGCACCAAGGTCAGCAGAGACCACGTCGGCTACCACTGTCAGGTATGATCGGCGAGGTGCTATCACGACAACAGGAGAAGAACAAGCAACAGCAGAACTCACACAGCTCGTGCCAGGTGGTACGCACGGTGCATGTACGGGGCTGCGTAGGACACCACCGGCGCCAGCATCGGTCAGGTCGACCGCCAGCACGGAGCTACAGGTGCGCCAAGCAGAGCTTGTGCCAGGTGGTACGCGCGGTCCATGTAGGGGGCTGCGTAGGACACCATCGGTGCCAGCATCAGTCAAGTCGACCGCCAGCACGGCGCAACGGGTGCGCCAAGCAGAGCTCGAGGCTGTCGATGACGCGGGGATAGTTTGCGGCCTAACCTAGCGTGGTTATGTTGCAAACTATCCCCCGCGTCATCAACAACACCGCCGGCGCAGCATCAACAACACCGCCGGCGCAGAAGGCCGGCAAAAGTCCACCCCCGCTGTTGGCCCTCATAAATTCCTCATAAGTTCCTGGCCTCTAGAGCCGGATCACCAAGAGCTTCTGGTTCTTCGAGGCGGACTCCAATAGTTCCTGGTTCTTCGAGGCCGGGTACCCAATAATATTTTTTTTTTTTTTTGTAAAAATCTTTTATCATGCATTTAAGGGTTAAATTCATTTATAGAATTTTTGTAATTTTTCGTTTAATAATGTTCTGTTTTAATGATCTTCTATACTCTCTCACTTTAGCCTACTGTGAACCTATAATCCATACTAATATTATAAATGCGAAAGTAACTCTGTCTGTCTGTCTATCTGTCTGTCTGTCTGTTACGCTTTCCCGCTTAAACCGCTCAACCGATTTTGATGAAATTTGGTACAGACAATCTTTAGACCCTGAGAAAGAACATAGGCTACCTTTTATCCCGGAAAAAATAGATGTTCCCGAGAGAAATCTGAAAAGCGCGATATAACCGAACTCCACGCGGGCGAAGCCGCGGGCGGAAAGCTAGTGATAAAATAAACGAATTTATTTTGTAAGGAGGTTTGTATAGACGACAGCACGGCAAGCTACTGCAATATGTCCATTGATCATGGGATGTTTGTTTTGGCATTTTTAACCCCCCTCCCTCTTGGTGATACATGGTGAGCTTCAAGACTACCGCTTTGCGATTCAATGTCGTGCATTTGCCGTAAAAATAAATACTTGTGATATATTACTAAACGTTGGGTTAGTAATATATCACAAGTATTTATTGTTACGGCCCCTTCCCCTGGTGATATTTTGTGATTTTGTATGGACCTCCCTCCACCCTTCGAGCCTTGCATGATTAATGGACGGCCTCTTAATAGATTTTCAACTTTATCTCTAAAGCAATTAAGACTCAAGGTTGATAGACAGGGTATATCTGACAGTTTCGGGTAGCTTGATTTGCTGTCGCCTGTACAAACATTTTTACACGGTCATCATAAGGCAAAAGAATCACAGACATCGATAGCTATCTCTTTCTCCCACAGAGCATCCTATTCGTGCACGACAAAGACGCACACGCTGAGTTATGGGAGGGGCCGAGAACTGGATGCGCAGCCGCCGCTAGATTGTTCGCCGTTGATGAGGCCAGGCCGGTCGACAACTTTGCCACGTTTTTGAACAAGTAAGGTTACTTTACACAGTACATACTGTACTCGTATATACTACATAGTACTAGATAGTGTATTTTTAACACCCTTGCTCGTAAAGCTGATGTAATTCCACCGGTTTTAAATATGTAAAGCAGGCCATAACAAACGCGTGTGTTATCAAAGCAAATAGTTAAGTTATAGTCCATACAAATTCCATAACAGCATTATTTTCCATTTCAAGTAATTATGGAACTGATCGCCGCCGCACGGCTCGCGCTGCGCGCTGTTCCATATTTGAAATGGCAAATAATAATACTAATGGCGGGAAAGCAACAGTGTGCATTTACAGATTGAGTTTATTTAAAATGAACAAAATATAAAATACTTTTTTTCTGTTTCCTCGCAAGTGTGTTAAAAAACGTCGTACGATATACGTGCGTATTGGTTATAACATGCTCGCCTCAATTACACCCTCGCCTTCGGCTCGGGCTGAAATTCCGCCTCGCATGTTATAACCATCATTACGCACTAATATCGTAATGTACTATACTTACATTATTTTCTTAATCTACCTAGACTTTTCCTGACTCTTTTGCGGCCGATTTCCAGTTCAAGATATACACTGGTATTTTACATTGGTAGCATCGATCACTTATATACTAGATTCACAATCAGCGTAAAAAAATTGGGTGCTTCTTTCATTTAGTACTTACTTTATAATTCTTACTTTAATGCATGCGTGTAAGGTTGAATTTGGTTTGATGTCAGACGCGGTCGTAAAAAATAATGGCTTTTTGTACTGCTTTGCGAAAAGAACTTTATACATTGCACTTATGGCTGATTTTAAATTAATGTATATTTTTTTACTACTTTAGGCTGCTAACACTTGTCGCCATTTTTGATAAGAGTTTTGTTCGAGACTGTGTATCTAGCGTATAAGTGATCGATGATTGGTATTTACATAAGTATATTATGATAGCTCTTGGCAAAAATGGTAGTCAGGCTAGGGCATCTGATTACTGTCGTCTATACTAATATTATAAATGCGAAAGTAACTCTGTCTGTCTGTCAGTCTGTCTGTCTGTTACGCTTTCCCGCTTAAACCTCTCAACCGATTTTCATGAAATTTGGCACAGACAATCTTTAGACCCTGAGAAAGAACATAGGATACCTTTTATCCCGAAAAAATTTGATGTTCCCGAGGGAAATCTAAAAAACGCGATATAACCGAACTCCACGCGGGCGAAGCCGCGGGCGGAAAGCTAGTAGATGTATACAACGTTATTTTTTGTATACACGGAACCCGAAACGTCCAGTATTGTTATGTAAAGCATTAATGTGCAAAATTTTAAGAAGCTATAATGAAAAACCACAATGTTTTGAGCTTGTTATGTTCCCTGGTTGTCCCTACAAAAATTGGTCAACGAGCCGCTCGCCCGCTCGCGCCTACAGCGGCGCGGCGCGTCGAGGTCCCTAGGACACTATGATCCGCTGTGAACTGTAACCACACTGCAACATTTTTAAAATGTATTTGGGAAAATATGGTCAACGCACCGCTCACCCGCTCGGGCCTTTGGCGTCGCGGCGCGGGGGCTCCTAGTACTTTGATCTGTCGTTAACTGTGTTGTGCGCTCGGTAACCACTCTGCAATAATTTCTAAATGTATTTTGGGGACTAGGCCATTCCACTTTATCCTAGAGTGTGCGTATTTAGATCAGGATCAACTAGTTTGGCCTAGCCTAAACTGGTCTATCCTATCGGGCTTAGGACAAATTAGTTTGGACTAACCAGTGGACTGGAAAGGACTTGGCATCAACATCAACGGCGAGTACATCACTAATCTCCGTTTCGCAGATGATATCGTGGTCATGGCTGAGACCCTGGAAGACTTGGGCAAAATGCTCAATGACCTCAGCAGAGCTTCCCAACAAGTGGGTCTAAAATGAACATGGATAAGACGAAGATCATGTCGAACTCTCATGTCGCACCCACTCCAATTGTAGTTGGTTGCTCTGCACTCGAAGTTGTTGACGAGTATGTATACCTGGGACAAACAGTCCAACTAGGTAGGTCCAACTTCGAGAAAGAGGTGTCTCGGCGAATCCAGCTCGGTTGGGCAGCGTTCGGGAAGCTACGCTACATCTTCTTGTCGTCCAAGATACCACAGTGTCTCAAGACTAAAGTATTTGACCAGTGTGTGTTGCCAGTGATGACTTACGGAACTGAAACGTGGTCGCTCACAATGGGCCTCATACGAAGGCTCAGAGTCACACAAAGGGCAATGGAAAGAGCTATGCTAGGAGTTTCTCTGCGTGATCGAATCAGAAATGAGGAGATCCGCAGAAGAACCAAAGTCACCGACATAGCTCTGCGAGTCGCTAAACTTAAGTGGCAGTGGGCAGGGCACATTGCTCGTAGAACCGATGGCCGATGGGGCAGTAAGGTTCTGGAGTGGCGACCACGTACTGGAAGACGCAGCGTAGGGAGGCCCCCAACAAGGTGGACCGATGACCTGGTGAAGGTCGCAGGAAGCCGATGGATGCGGGCAGCACAAGACCGGTCAGCGTGGAAAGCCTTGGGGGAGGCCTTTGTCCAGCAGTGGACATCTATAGGCTGAAGAAGAAGAAGAAACTGGTTTATCCTATCGCGTATAGGAAGAACTAGTTTAGCCTAGGCAAAACTAGTTTGTCCTGAAATCGGGTTTGGCCGGTAACATATACATTGTCCCCGGGACTATTGTCTTCACGAGGCACCTAGTGGTCTCGGTATGAAATCCGACCGCGGGTAGCCTTTTTTTTTTTTGACGCTGTGGTAATGCATTTACGCATCGTACCCCGAAGGGCATGTGTGGGACTCGCCCAGCCGAAGCCGGGAATACCCACTAAACCCACAGCGGCACAACGACATCGCCTGAGAGGCGCGGTCATGGGAAATAGGCACAGCCTGAACAACCAATCCCCCGCCGGCGATTCCCGCCAAAAGGCGGGCCCACAATGGTCCCCCCATAAGGAGGGGCCGGACTAGGTACGTCTTCTAGTGCGAAAAGACGCAGCAGCCAAGGGTTTTTTAGCGAGGTGTCCTTCCTCTTAGCCCCACTCGTTTGCCCGGAGGCAAACGGGGCCCCCAGCTCCTCTCAATGAGGAGACCAGGTTGCCCGACGGTGACCCGGAGTTCGGGTCACGTCAGCCACCTGGAGTGGTGGCCGACCCGCCGCACGTGTGATCGCCGAAGCGGGCCCCACTTCTGGTTTTGCTTGGTTACCGCGTCGGTAAACCGGTAACCCCCATATCTGGGGGTCGTTCCCCTATCCGCCACCTGGGGACGCGTCCGATGGCAGGACCGCGGTAGCCTAGCTTAACTTGCAGGGTAATTGCGTAAAACATCAGTAGCACTTGGTTTCATTTTGACAGTTCAACAACGTCCGTTGCGTTATTTACGTTGTTGAGTAGACACATTGCCGAACATATGGAGAAATGGATTAGCTTCGTTGTCAACTGGGCATTGGATTGGTAACACATATACACGAAACGACGTTTCACCGTGACATGTGTCTACTATATCTGTGTATCGTATAGTAATAGAAAAGTTCTAAAGACTACAATATAATGTGGTTGTTTTTTAAAGTTATTATCTAGTACTTGACCGCGATCCTGTCTGATGGTAAGTAGTGATGCGTAATGATTTGTTTATTTGTCTATAAAAAAAAAATTAAACGTCCATCTCAACGTGCCACGATGGGATATAGTGTCGTAGGTATGTCTTTTGACCCTTATCCCAGCGCAGAAACTACCGTTGCATACATAACTTGTACTATACAACATACAGAGTGGTGCTGACAATACGGCAATAAATTAAACATCGTATACCTCAACACATTCTCAATCTACCCCTTAAAAATCAAATAAATATGTCCATTGGTTTAGTTACAGGAAATTATTTTTCACATTTTCTACGTGATGTACATGTTGATAAGGAAGCGCTTACAGGTTAATGACCGCCGTTAATAATAAAGGCGCGGAAAAAGCAAGATACAGGATTGCGCTGTCGCCGATCGGAGGTCAGTGACCCACTATTTTTAAAGAATGTTCTATTCCGTTTCTAATTGTATGCGATTTTGTTTGTTTGAAATTTTATTTTTTTTATTTTTAATGCTAGGTTTTTTTCTATGGTTTAGGATTATTCATATGAACCAGCATTGTTCGTGTTTTCATTTATTGTCGTAATGTCAGCACCACTCTGTATAAACATGACAAAAATACCAAAGACCTCCAACCACCAACACTACCAGACATACATGTTCAAATATCTAGCATGTGCTACAGGATGACAGTTTCAAACAAGCCAGCGCTGCTCTGGTACCACAAGGAGGCCCCACCAAATCCAGAAGTCGACAAGATAGTCCGGGGAACCCTCAGAGGTGACACCAACTTGGTCACTATGGACCCCCAACGCGCCCTGCACTTTATGCGGGTTCAGAAATCCCCAGCGGAGATAGAGCTGATGAAGGAAACTTGTTACATTGGTTCACAGTCTGTCAATATGGCAATGGCTTGTACCAAGCCTGGTAAGTTGTTAAAATTTACTGCTTTTTACTTCACAATTACAATCGGAAACACGTGTCCAGTATTTTTAAGTAAAGAATCAATGTACAGAATTTCAAAAAGGTATCATAATTAACCACAAAGTTAGGAGCTTGTTATCTTACTTGGTTGTCCCAATAAATATATGGTCAACGCGCTGCTTACCCGCCCGCGCCGTAGCAGCGCGCCGTCACCGCCGACACATTTACCGTCAGCTGTGTTGTGCGCTCGGTAACCATACTGCAACAATATCTAAATGTATTTGAGAAAAATATAACATGGTGTAAAAATTATTGGAATCGATTCGGTTGCTCATTCTGAAAAAACTATATTCCGGTTTCGTATATAGTAAAAATAACTTAGGTATATTCACTTCAGCCTTGAAGACACTTAAATTGTAGTCAGACGGAAAGACAGCCGCGGGCAAATTGTTCCAGTCCCTCGATGTACGCGGTATAAAAGTTGAAGCGAAACGCTTTGTCCGGATCGTATTGGTGTCAACAACGTAAGGGTCAAATGCTATTCTATAAACAATATTTAATTTTAGGTATTTCTGAACATATGGTAAACGCAGTCCTAGAGTATACATGCAAACAAGGCGGGGCGGAGCACCTGGCATTCCCGCCAGTTGTAGCCGGCGGAGCCCGCGCCACCCACATTCATTACGTTTCTAATAACCAACTGCTGGGATCAGATGAAATGCTGCTTGTTGATTCTGGTACGTACAGAAATCTATAGGAAACAATTTCCAAGCAAAAGTGACCAGGCACCTTCTGGACACACCCGTTTCATCATATACCTCAGCCATCGCTTTCCACCAGGTCTGATCGAAGCCAAGAGGCAAGAACAGACCCATTCAGAAAAAAAAAATATGGTATCCTAACCTGACTTTGAAGTATGGAATATAAAACTGTTCTGGGAGATTAGCAATACTCTTTTTCCATCGGAAGTCATCATTCTACTACCTTATCTCAATTTATTTGTGGTGGGCAAAATATGTCTTTTTGACGTGACAACGTCTTATAATTCGATGGAGCCGGCTGCATGCACGAAAAAACATGACTCATGCGGCGTTACCTCGTTCCATTTAAGGCTTGAAGTGCAAGCGAGAGCGCGAAATGACAAAGAGGCACAACCGGCCTTTGCGTTCGGCAGCGCTCGACATCTGTCTTTCTCTTACTTGAGTGAGTGATGCCTCCGTATGAACAGCTGCAATACAATAATAATTTACATGTTTTCGTCAAGTATGAAGTGCAGTGAAAAGTGAATGTGGTGTCAATTGCAACGATACTTGCCGCGATAAAGGTTTAAAAAATGCAATCATTGCATCAGTATTTTCTTACGATGTTGTCATGCTCAACTATCGTCAGTGAACCGACTTTACAGACAACCGATTTTTCTTCCACACTTCTCTATCAGGCGTCATATCCTTCACCCCCTTCTTAACCATATCATCATTCACACATTCCAACCATCGTTACTCTGGTCTTCCCCTACCCTTATATCCATCGACATACTCTAAACTCTCCCCCTTTTTCACCAGAAGTTACATATTTAAATTCGAAGAAATGTTGCGACACGAACACACGTATTCTCTTCCTCCGCAAGTCGTTTTTCTCATTACTGAGGGTCGTAATGTCCCTGTGGAATTATCTTCTCCTTTACGATAGTTCGCCATCAGTCCCGATCCCTGGCCGCGAGTATAGCATCATGCAGGCCGGTGTCCAGAGATAAACGAATTTGGTCAGTCCAACTTATTGGACTGCGACCTCTAGAACGTCGTCCATTCACCTTCCCAGTAATCATCAGATGTTCGAGGATATCTCCATCATTTCTGGCAATATGACCAAAATATTCTAAAATTCTTCAAAGCAGAGGAGAGTCTTATTTTATTATATATACTCACAACACTTACAAGCACTCGCTCAAACTATTTCCTAGACCTGTCGTCATTTACTAAAGAATTGTAATACTTGTTCGCCGCGAGATGAAGAGAGTCCTGGAATACAAGGCTGCTCTAGTTTCGGCTCCAGTCCACTCTATTTTTATTTTGTCTGTACCGTGTCTTGATTATTGTGGAAAATAAACGATTTTTTACTTTACGAACACAGACGACGCCTGTGTTCCAACACTGGAACAATTATAGGGTGACCATATATGTTTCTAAGTTCTTCAACATGATACTCAGGTTGTCAGCGGTGGTTGTACAACTCGGACATATCCCGAACATGGCCCGTCTCCGGGAAGTTCTCCAGGCACCACAAGATACTGTACGAACTAGTCCTCAATGTGCAGGTAAATCATTAATTTTGAAAATCCTACCAACTAAAGTCAAACAAGCTCAGATGCCCCAAAAAATTTTATAAAAATACTATCTACAGTCATCATCATCATCATCATCCCAGCGTTAATCCCAGTCGCATCCGAAGCCTTTTCAGCTTTGGAGTCTGGGGTCCGCTTTACCAGACCAACTGCTGATATGGCTAAACTTCGACATTTTCCGTGAAGCGACTGCCGTCTGACCTCCACAACCCGAAGGCAATATCGAAGCATTGCAGTTAGACCAATTGTTGGACTTTTGAGGGCTCCAATGACCCGTAACGACTGCCACTAGATGTTCGTATGGCAACCGGGACCAACGGCTTAACGTGCTTTCCGAGGCACGACCAGACCAGTGCAAATATTCATATTCATGCATACAAATACTTGCACTGTGCGGGGATCGAACCCGCGCCACTTTACGCAGCGGCCGCGTCCGCTACCGCTACACCACGGAGGCTGTCATAAAAATACTATCTACAGTATGTAAAGAAAACTCTGTCCGATCCGTGAAAGTATTGTTAGGTATCGAAAACCCCCTAAAAGAATAAATATTATTTTGCAAAAGGAGGTAGCTTAATACATGTGCGGTAGGCAATACAGGCGCGAGCGAAAGGGGCAGGGCACGCGGCACGTCGTTGCATCGCTCATAATAATACCGTCGAAAATGGTGCTGTCACTTTTTAAATTTTTCTTTTTTGGGGATGTTGGAATTAATTCGCGGAAAAAAAATATTTCAAAATTCATTAATATTGTTATTATGATGATAATGTAAAATTTCATATTTCATTTGGTCATGTGTACCTTTATTATCCTAATGGGTCGGAAGGGGTTTTCTTTACATATTGTACTAGCGGCCGCCAGCGACTTCGTTCGCGTGGAATTCGTTATGCTCCGCTCCTATTGGTCGCAGCGTGATGTTATACAGCTTAAAGCTTTCCTGGATTAATGGGCTATCCAACGCAAAAAGAATTTTTCAAATCGGACCCGTAGTTCCCGAGATTAGCGCGAACAAACATACAAACAAACTCTGCAGCTTTATATATTAGTATAGATAGATAAATACGATCATAAGTACTAAGTTTGTGTTTAGCTTGAAACCATAAATTGCAACATAAATAAAATTTAAATATCTCCTGTCACCCTGTGAACTCCTTACAACCTTTATATATTTTACGTTCACAGACCCGATTAATAAAGATCTTGGGCGAGCAGCGTCCACCACTAGACACGTTGTTTGACAGCATGTGTCGTTTGCTGGGCACATATCTACAGCAGGAGGGCATCATACCCAAGAGCATTACAGGACCCGACCTACTTGCAGTAAGAGAGTATTTTATACTGAACCGTATTCGGTACACATTATTTCCATAAGATTGTAATCATCATGTACAGACAACAGCACATTAAGCTAATACAATCTGGCAGATTTCTTTATTAGTTTTTAAACTTTATCACTAAGGCACTAAGGCTTGAGATTGATTGGAAATATATGACAGTTTCGGGTAGATTGACCTGATGTCGTCCGTACCCTTTAATCTGTATCATTAATTTATTGAGGTGTCAAAGTTCTCCTGAAGAATTGCATTTTCGCAAAAGTGACAATTTCAACACCAATTTGACAAATAAATGCATATTTATTATAGCTATCACGTTAGCAGTTATACGTGCTAAATTGATCCTATATAAAGCTTAATATTGATGTGAACAGAAAGCGTACAACCTGTGTCCGCACCACGTGTCGCACTACTTGGGGCTGGACGTGCACGACGCGCCGCTCGTCCGGCGGAACATACCAGTCAATACCAACATGATCGTCACCGTGGAACCAGGTCAGTATCCAAGAAACTTATAGGTAAAACTGGATGCTTCTAAATGGGGCGAGGTGTTGGAGCCGCGCCACAGCACGTACTTCAAGTCGTTCGTGGTACGTGTTCCGACGCATGATCTCGACAATTTCTTGAAAGAAGAGCTATATGGCCGAAGGGTGTTGTGTACCGCCGGTTTCGTGGCCGGCTGCGTGACACCAGTCAGCGAAACACAACGCCGATGATCCGTGTGCAGTAGTTTTAGTTAATGTTATATGTATTTATAGTATTATAAGTTTTTATGTTAATATAGTATTTTATATGTTTTTATATGGGCCTTGATGCCGGAAATAAATGGATAAATAAATTAAAGGGTCTAAATTTGAAAAAGATGGTAAAATGTATCAGGTTTAAAACTGCATCAATAGTTTTTGTTCAATCTAGCAATCATATTTCAGTAGGGGCCATCGAAACCTAAACTCTAAGGTGGGCCAATAGATGTGAAGTTAGTAGAACACATTTTTAAAATATAGCTGCGATTAAATAATAAAAATTGAAAACCATGAAATATGACACTAAAATGCGACGTTGCCAGTTGTGCGTAGTAAATGGTCTTAAAAATTGTCATTGACGCGCTATCTCTTTCTAACTATTTTATAGTAATAATTTCACGGTGTCAACACGTACTGTGTATCGTGTGTAAGAAAGAGAGAGGTGGTCAACGTCGACCGTAAAAGGTTACTCGCGGTCAACATTCTTATTAACAACACAATTTTCTAAGTTTGGCTTTCAGTTTTACCTATAAGTTTCTTGTTAGTATCCTACATATTTACGTAGAAAGAAAAAAGTTTATTTGCGTGACGTGAAATACACAAAAAACTAAAAAAAAAATGCAAATAATAAATGGTTGAAGGTGGCTATTAATGCTCATCGATTACTAATATATAAAGCTGAAGAGTTTGTTTGTATGTTTGTTTGTGCGCGCTAATCTCAGAAACTACTGGTCCGATTTGAAAAATTCTTTTTGCATTAGATAGCGCATTAATCCGGGAAGGCTTTAGGCTATTTAACATTACGCTGCGACCAATAGGAGCGGGGCATATAAAAAAAAACGCGGGTGAAGCCGTGTGGCGCAGCTAGTAATAGTATAAAACACCAACATTACTTCACAAATTCTAGTGCGGTCTGGGAAAGTTGCCCACAGTGTTCGAGCGGATTAAACGAAAGAAACCAGTAACAAATAATACACTTGATTACTATATTTTTGGCTTAGATCTTTTATTCTCAGGAGACCTGTAACACAGGTAGTCCTAGTGCAGGCTCCAGTTACCACTACATCAATATATTTTGTATACTTGTGCGTTGAACTTATGGTTCAATATGTGGTGGAAATAATAAACGTTTACTGAAGCCGTACGGAGGGCGGGTCTGAGCAGTTGTATTGCGATGTGTGCCGGGTACGATGCGTCAAATGTTGTTGTGTCGGGAGTTTGGTCGTGGAGGGTCTCCACATCAATCTCCCTCTGGCGCAGCATCGTTGGTCGTGTTGTCGGGTTTAACATTGCACCACCTCGCTGAACTGCCGTCTTCCTTCCTATTCACTAAGATTTTTTAAGTGAATGGGCTTAATAAACTAGCGCGCTTTACCATCAACGATTGCATCTCTGCTTACCATCAGGCGGGATTGCAGTCAAGCGCTAGTTAATAATTATATAAAAAAAGTATTATTAATTTTTCTAATTTAAAACTAACCAACACGATTTTCTCTAGGAATCTACGTAAGACCAGACGATACTACAGTCCCCGAAGAGTTCCGAGGCATCGGCATCAGGATCGAAGACGACGTTCTAGTCACAGATGGAGACCCCATCATTTTAACAGACACCTGCATCAAAGAAGTAGACGACATTGAAGCCATTGTTGGAAGACATGCGCAATGAACACAAAACACAATTCGCGTAATTAGAAATATTTAAAATCTAGTCCTGAGTCTAAAATGTAATATTATTACGAGTGAGATTTGCAGGGTAATTGCAATGGGTTTCATTTTGACAGTTCACCAACATTCATTGCGTCATTTACATTGTGCAACAGACACGTATTTAATTATCCAAACTGATAGTAATACTTTATTCAATTAGGGTGCAGACTGTGAATATTCTAATAAATATGAGATTTACGGTCCTGGGTCTTAAACGACCTTTGCTTTGAACATTTAGGTCGTAAAAATCTTTAAAACGGTCGTGTAAAGATGCTTAAAGAAACCGGGGGTCAGCTGTACTCCCCGTCATGGTAATGTGATATTTTTTTGCTAAAGCATTCTACTTAGATGTTTGATGAGACATAAATGTTGCCATGATATGGCTTTTACCACGTGGACCATTAGAGATTAGTTGCCAGATTGAATTGACCTTTAATAGGAATTGTCAATGGATTAAAATTACGGGCCTCTTAAGCATTTTATTATAAACAATTTTGTGGTAGCAAGAGTGTGGGTTTCTTGACTGCTTTATCATAAAAGTTTTGCGGTATCGGACCGTATTTCTTATACAGAATGTATTGTCTGGATTCTTTCTTTATGTATGGATGAAGAGTATGTATATGTGAGTACTTATGTACCATTATAGGGACTCATTTAATTACCTAAATTATTATTACCACTCCACAGTTGCAGTGTTGATATACTAAAAATTACGCCATTTTCCACACAACAGTTCGCAGACGAGCTCAAAAATAAATGTCAGTGTACAATCAATAACAAAGTAATACTTTTGAAGTATTTATTTCGTAACGTTTGTGCGCGTATTTCTATTTATTGCCGTGCTTTGTTCATTATTTGTACAGAGTACTAAATTATTCCTTTGTAAATAGTAGTTGTAAATATGATAAATAAACATGTTGAATTGCAATATCAAGTTGTATTTTTTACCTGAACTATTAGGCCTGGTTCTCATTATCGGGGACATTGGCAAGGAAAATGATCGGTCGGCATCCCTATTTCCAAGCGTACACTGTTGGAAACTATGCCTTGGCATACTGCAACGTTGCTAGGGAAGACGATGCGTCCTTAGGCCCAGCGCACGCCGCTAGAGGCGCGGCGGAGCGCAAATGAAAACAAAAGTTTAATAAAAACCTTAAATACTTTGACATACGGTCTACTAATGAATAAATTCGAATGCAGCGCTCGGAGTGCCTTCAAGCTACTACAAGAGCATGCGCGCGACTGCGCGAGTGCTCCAGTCGCCGCTATGCTGCTCTGCGCTCTTTTTTCTACACACTTTTTCTTTTCCATTTTTCTTCTGCGCTTCTCTGCGCTCGATTGCTCTCAAGGGCTCTTGGCTGTGCTCGAAGCTCACGGAATCCGCCCGCGCGTTTCAAGGATTCGCTCCGCCACGTCTCCAGCGCGGCGGTGAGCGCTAGGCCTTAAGCATGGCCGACCTACCCCAGAGTGTCGTCTCGCCGCGGCGGGCGACGGCGTACCGACGGATTCCGAAGTATCTCGAAAAATCCTCAAAAATAGCAGTAGCTTCCAGCATACCGAAGCGGTATTTTTGTTACTACAATCATATATCATGGGAATTTCTACTTTATTGCCATGAAATGTATAATGCTTTTTATCACCTAAAATCGTCAGCCGTGCCGATGAAGACAATGGCCTTAGTTAGCCAACTAAGCCAGGATGTTACCTGACTCCTGAGTAACCGAAGAACATTTGGCCGCGCCTCATTTCCCCAAAGGGCTGAGCAGAGGTGTAGGTATGTATACAAAGACATCACCAGTTATTCTAAAGTAAAATTTAATTGGGGACATGCCTCTTTCCATCAATGGGCACGGATCCAGACTGACAACTTCCCGATGGAAAACCTAATAACACTACCCAACCTGGCAATCGAACCCAGGACCTTATGCTTAATAGTAGCGCTTGCAACCACTAGAAAAAGGAGGAAGTCAAGCATATCTACTACTATGCTACTACTATCTGTCTTTCTTTAATAGATTTTCAACCTTATTTCAAAGCATTAGGGTTCAAGGTCGAGATTTGACAGTTTCGGAATAGGTGCTTGCGACCACCTAGAGCACCGAGGAAGAGGTGAATTATACAGTATGTTAACTAACAGAGGGCGTTCCCGTTAACCGGAAATAATATAGCATACAATACATGCTAAAAAAAATATTTCCATTCGAAAACAAAATGTTTTAAAAATTTTTCCAGTAAGAAAATATTCAATAAAATTTTTAAATTGACATGTAAAAGAAACACACTGTACACGCGAACATGAAAGACGGCAACGTCGCAATTTATTTATACATGACGACTACTATTTTGATTTAAAACAGGAGGTTTCAAATTTATTTCCAATTAGAATTTTTTTTTATTCGGATTTTTTATGCTTATTTTTCTATGCTGATATTTTTATTTTAATCTATTAATGATATATATTAACGAGTTTAAGGGAACGCCCTCTGTTATTTAACATACTGTATTTTTGGATTTGTTATGATTCGACATCAATCGGACGGGACAGTCTTCCGTACCGCCGGTTATTTAACTAGTGTAATACAGACAAAGACAAGTAGGACAGAAAATATACAAAGTTATTTTTTCTTCATACGGAACCTGAACCTGATAACCTAAACTAAATCGATTCCAATCATTTTTACACCATGTTATATTTTAACCCAAATATATTTAAAAAATGTTGCAGTGTGGTTACCGAGCGCTTATCACAGATTCACAGCGGATCTCACCGCTCACGCGCCGCTGCAGGCCCGGACGGGCGACAGGCGCGTTGACCATATTTTTGTAGGGACAACCACGTAACATAACAACTTTATAACTTTTTTATAACTTTTTTTTTTTTAACTTTTTTTTTATTTATGTACAAAATATTTCAAAAAGCTATCGCTTTTTGAAATATTTTGTACATAAATTCTTTACATAAAATTACTGGACACGTATTTCGGGTTTCGCAATATTTATACAAAAAAATAACGTATAGTTTTGTCAAATTAGTCTAAACCTGACGTAAATTGACGTACGTTTTTAATCGCGTCTGAACTATCTATAATCATCAACCTTTTTATCCCCCCACTGCTGGGCACAGGTCTCCTCTCATACAGAGATTCTTCTTCTTTTGAACTATCTTTGGAGCATCTTAACTTGACGGGGCCATGTTATCTTCTATCAATTGTTTTAATGAAATAAAGAAAAATATGCATAACTTAAATTTATTAAATTTATTTTTTGTCGTCCTCCGTGGCGCAGCGGTCAACACACCTGCCTGCGACGTGGAGGCCCCGGGTTCGATCCCCGGCCAGGTCATGATGGAAAACGATCTTTTCCTGATGGGCCTGGGTCTTGGATGTTTATCTATGTATGTATCTATTATAAATATAGTATTGTTGAGTTAGTAACCCATAACACAAGTCTCGAACTTACTTTGGGGCTAGCTCAATCTGTGTGATTTGTATGTAAAAAAAAAAAAAAAAAAATTAGTTTGACAACAAAATAATCGGCGCCACTATCTGTAGAAATGGCTTTCTTTTTGACAGTTATTGAGCATGAGCAGAGCAGAGAGCTGAGTTTTTACAAGGTTTTTTGACGGGAAGCTAAAATGAGTGTCACGCGCATTTTTCATTGGACTTTTAAAATTATTTATAGTGTCGTTTACTAAATAAAAGCGCGTGATTTATGTAGTAAAAAGTGCATTCAGTAAATAATGCATAAAGAACATTGAAATATCGCAGCATAGTGGCCACATAATGGCTTTGTATCAAATCTCCTCTTAGTCGGCTAACGCGGCCGTTTTTTCAACTGTCATTGGCGATATCCGCCATTATTGTGAAATATTTTTTTAACAAATTTCTATAATTTGTTACACGTGTTACTGGCAAAATTGTGGTATCTAACCACAGAGGCCATTGAAGAGTTGAAGTAGTATTCACTCTAAAGAAAAGAAGAAGAGTTTTTACAAAACTATTCGGATTGTGGTTACTAACCACATTATTTCGATTATGTCTTTATTAGATTACTATTATTTATTACAATTATGAATTCTGATTAGTTTTCTGTGGGCGGAAATCTCTAGAACATGTATGAACTCTCTCCAATTACTAATCAAAGTATAAACGAGGACTTCTATTCGGATCTCTTAACTTTTAAATAAACCATTCGGTAGACAGTCGCAAAATGTACGGTGATTGTCAAAAAACTGCGTGCGACTATAGCGCGTAAAGATTATCGAATCTAGCAGAGCGTTTTAACGCTTGCGCTCGGCTGTAATCGGTAATGTTCGGTAGGGAGTTGCGAGCGATTAGCATTTATTTTATTTGAAAATTCAACCCTAAAAATCTGACTTGCCCAAGGGCCGGATTTGCCCCCTCCTACGCCAGAAACTGGGTACGCCGATGGCTATTAACCAATCTGAATCTTTCTTAAAATATTTGTCTTCTATCTGATTATATGAAAAATCTAATCATTGCGAGGTCAGCTAAAACTGGAACACGTAAGAGTGAAATTAAATTCGTTAAGAATCATACAAATAATGTGTGTAAAATAAAACCACAGGCATGTAGAAAAATAGACTTTATGTAAAGTACACTTATATTTTTCGGTCATTTCGATTTTTAACACTACACATTGACCAACTCCATGCGGACACGAGGGCAAAAGGAATGCTTGATAAATGCTAACTAAACGGCAACCGACCTCAATCCCACGACAATATGGTCGAAATTGGGTTAACAAAATTTATTGTTAGGTACGTCTTTTTATTTCGTATAGAGAACACGATTTGTTATTATTACAAGTAACAGCAGTAAACGAAACTAAACGAGGGCCGTAATAGAAGTATTAATGCCACCATGATTCCAGTGCGTAAAAAGGATAGGGCTATCGTTGTGTGTAGCTCTTTCTCCCTCTTCTACTGAAACCAGCCCCCTAATCGGCGAACACATTTTTGTCAAATGATTGCGACTAGTTGGGATCAGTTGGCATCATTCGGCCCGCCCATTGTTCCGTTCGGTCCAAACGATACCAACTGGTCGCAATAATTTGACAAAAATGTGTTCGCCGATTAGGAGGCAGGATTGCATTAAACCGTCGCAATATGACACCTGTCACACAAGGATCGGTGACGCCGTTTCGCTTATATAAATTTCACTTCTGTCATATGGTTATCAGCACATACCCTCTTTTTGTCAGAAATATTTAACATTTAGTCCCAAAATTAACAAAATGAGTTCAAACTTACAATTAAAGGACAGTTATAACTTATAATTGTGTACAAACGCCAGCTTATCAAGCTGTGTCAAATTCTTTTAATACATTTTCAACTTTATTATAAAGCGTTAAGGTTCAATCTTGGACAGTTTCAGATGGCTTGACCAGCTAGCGTTTGTACAGACGACAGCAAATCAAACGACAATATGTCAAATTTCTTCATTAGATTTTCAACTTTATCTCTAAAGCATTAAGGCTCAAGGTTGATATATATTCGACAGTTTCGAGTAGTTTGACTTGCTGTCGTCCGTGCCTTTATAATATTAGATAGTATGAAATTATCATGAAAACTGATACATCATACTAAAACATTGTTATCATTTCCCATTGATATTATTTAATATAGTATGCATAGATTTTTATTTATAAGTAATAAAACATAGGATATTCCCAAATAATGAAAAAAAAAAAACAATTATCTAGAAGTATATTATATTGTAAACCTTTTTGCATTCATCCATTGCATTATAACCATAAAATAAAAAAATAAAAAATATGTACCTATGTATTGATAGGAATGTTTATAAAAATATTTTAAATTAAAATATCTACTTAAATCTACATTTATAATAGATTATACCTAATTATAGTCTATGGTCGTAGCCAGCACGACATTACCTAAACACAATATAAATTCTAATATTCGAGGTACTATATTCGAATCAAATGCATATTTTATATTAGAATGTTTGAAGATTTCGCTCGCCTAGTAATATATTGGCACATCTGCAAAAAATGTGAAACTGAATTATTATACAGAGTGGTGCTGACAATGCGACAATAAATTAAACATCGTGTACCTCAACACATTCTCAACCTACCAATAAGAAATCATATAAATATATCCATTACTTTAGTCACAGGAAACCATTTTTCACATTTTCTACATGATGTACATGTTGATAAGAAAGCGCTTACAGGTTAATGACCGCCGCATCCCGCGGTACTAAACTTTAATAATAATGGCGCCAAAAAGCAAGTCGATACTAGGACCGCGCTGTCGCCCGCTGATCGGAGGTCATTGAACCAATATTTTACAGGATGTTATAATCCGTTTACAATTTTATGGGATTTAGTTTGTTTGAAATTTTATTTTTTATGCTTATTTTGATGCTAGGTTTTTTTATGGTTTAGGATTATTCCTATGAACCAGCATTGTTCGTGTTTTCATTTATTGTCGTATTGTCAGCACAACTCTGTATATCTTTAATACTAACGGCCGCCCGCGACTTCGTTCGCATGGAGTTAGTTATTTGAACATTTTATTTTAACCCCAAAATATACAGCACACATTTTAAATTTCTGTTAAGCTGAGCTTCTATTGGTCCCAGCGTGTTATATAGCCTAAAGTCTTCCTGGATTAATGGGCTATCTAACACAAAAAAAAATAATCAAATCGGTCCGGAACAAACTCTTCAGCTTTATATATTAGTATATAATATAGATTTATTAGCATCTATACTAATCTTAATATTTACAAGCGGACCCCAGACTCCAAAGCTGAAAAAGCTACGGATGCGACTGGGATTAACGCTGAGATGATGATGATGACTTTTTTGAATCTTAATATTTATGTATTACGTCTACTTCGAAACCGTTGAACACTGCGTTTGATTACAAGTATAGATAGACATGAATCTCTAAGAAATCGTTAAATTAATTTTTTTATAAGACCTTTGATCCTTGTTTAGGTAAAATATTAAAAAGATAGATGTGCCGGTATATTACTGGTTGAGCGATTTATTAGTGAAGACGTGATCATTCAGAAATTGTCACATTTATTTAGCACCAGAAAGTTCGGCGTCACATATATTTTTTATCTGAATTACAAATGTACAGGGGGGTTACTTTGAACTGTTAAAATATATATAAAAAAAAACTGCCCCACACTAAGAGTTACTCCTGTACCTATCGTAGGTGCGTGCACAAACATTTAAACTCATATACACAAACAACCAGACCCGGAACAACGACCTGTATGTAGGCCATACTAATATTTGTTCCGTGTATCTAACCCTCGAACGCAGCGCAGTAGTCGATTACTCAAGCACTGCACCAACCGTGTCGTCCCATAAAAAGTCATAGTTCTAGTATCAGACAAGGATAGAGCTATATGCGTTGAATAGCGCCATCCCTTTTATACAACGGTTTAATAAAGGTTTTAACAAGTCATAGTAGGGCTATAACAGATTCTGTAAAAAATATTAATTGACATCGTCGATGTTGTCTTTATGTATCGCAGCCAATTGGTTTATTAAGCCTTTTAATTTTAAGTAAATGACGGCTGTTCAACTAAACTCCTAAATGATATTCAATAAATTATAGTTTAGAATTGAAGTTTTTGAACGGTAACTAATCAAGTGGTCGCAGTAACTAAGCCAGAGCATCCCAACCAAGTGGATGGGTTAGAACTGTGATCGGAACGGGCGAGGGAGATCTTGATTCCCTTTACGGGCCGCAGAAGACGCACCAGGCGCAGGGGAAGGGCGGACGACGGCCTTTTCCGGCCTCCATGAACGGGTCCAGGGGCTTCGGGAAGTCCCACCCCCTATTCGATGGACCGAGGCGTGACGTCGGCGCGCGCCGCAGAGGCGATGCGCGAGGTAGTTTAACACCTCACTACCCCGTGCAGAAGACGAGGCCCGGACAGGCCGGGCCAGCACGAGAATGTGTGGCCGTGGAAGGATGTGGACTCCCGCGGCTCCCCGCGTATTTTTGAGAAGATACACCGGGGTGGTTTTTAGTCAGTAAGAGTCTGACAGGCCACGGGGCGGCGGACATCCATGAGGATTTTCCATAAAAAAAGGACTGTGATCTACCTCTCACCTCGTATGAGAGAACGAAGCGAGGCGAACACTACTTCCAAAAGCCAGGCGGCTGACTGAACGGCTACTTTAACCGGTTGGCTGCGATATTTGCATTCTTAGATTTCTTGTTATCTATATTTTTAAGAGCTTACAAGGTAGCCATAAAAATAAGGAACTAAAAGCTACCTCCACACTTAAATGTCACAAATTATATTTATTATTCGATAACTGCTAAAACTAGGTAGAACAAAAAAAAACATTCTGTAAATATAGTACCAAAAGTAAACATGATTTTATACTATTTAGTTAACAAATTACATTAAAAACAACATTTGTATCTCATCCGAACACAATTTATAGTAACATGACATGTCATGACATGTTTTGTGTCAATTTCATTACAATAATGTATACGTTATGAAGATTCAATAATCACTATTTAAATTTGCGTGAATATAAACGTTTTGGAATGGAATTTATGGCAAAAGTAAAAAATATAAAGGGACAGAGTAACTTTTTTTTTAAATAATTATTAACTAGTATTTGAACGCAATCCCGCCGGATGGTAAGCAGTGATGCAATTGTTTATAGTAAAGCACGCTAGTTTATTAAGAGGACATTCACTCAAAAAAAAACTAAGTGGAGAGGGAGGAAGACGGCAGTTAAGCGAGGTGATGCAATGTCAAACCCAACAACACGACCAATGATGCTGCGCCAGAGGGAGATTGATCTGGAGACCCCCACGTCCAAACTCCCGACACAATAACATTTGGCACTCGTACCCGGCACACATCGCAACACAACTGCTCAGACCCGTCCTCCATATGGCTTCACCAGACATCATGCCGGAACACGAACTCATGTTACTGCCTGATTGAATCTTTAAAGCGGTTTTACTAGCAAGCTTTAAGGTTGAATAAATCTTTCTACAACTGACGTTAGTAGCTACCCTTCGTGCACGAGGCCGACTCGCACTTGACTGGACTTTTTCATGTTGGTTTGCCACTCAAATCAAGTTGCTAACTAAGCGATGTTTAGATAACAAAACATGCAGGAGTTGACTTCTGCAAAGCAGTCTTAGCCTGCAGAAAGAATTACTTCCGTAAAGCCCCATTTACACGTTGTTAAGTAGCAAGTGTGCAGGTGTCAAGTGATTAGTAAAATCACGGCCGCACTTAACACTAATCACTTAAAAGTGCGACCATTTACACGTCGATTTTACTGATCACTTGACACTTGCAGATTTGTTACTTAACAGCGATTTTGTATTGTTATAACATTATAAAAACGTTTATATCCACACAAATTCCACCACACACACCTCATATTCACTAGTCATCAACCGTCCATCAGTTTCCACCGTCACCGTTCACCAGTCATCATCAGGCACTCCGCCCGGGTACTCCCCTGTGAGGCACGCGGTACAATGTCCTCCCACACCATCGCTTGGAGTAACCTTCATGTTGTAATGTACTGCCGATACTAGGCCTTCTACGCTTAAGTATTCTAAGCTGTCGGCACCTGTAAATAAGAGTTGTTTTTGTTTAAAATTTCGTGCAATATGAATGTATGCGTTTTAGTGAAACAAGTGTCAGGGTCAATCTGATAAAATTGGACAAAAAAGGAATATTTGACCGTCCACTATTGTTTAAACTAGAAATTTTGTCATAGGACCAGTGTGGCTATTTTTCACCGCGTTTGGCGCTCTCATTGGTTGAGAGTTCTTACAACCTTGAAGCCAATCGATGATCGAGTCTTCGTAATGAAAACTCATGGTAGCCACACAGCATCCTAATTGCGTAACACACTATTATTGTCAATGGGGAAGAAAATGCAAAGCTATTTGCAGATGTCGCTGATGGCGTTACTCATAACAATTAGTTGTCAGTCGTATCACATTTTATATTGAGTTTTTTTTTTGTGTTTGACGAGTTTTTTTTAGGTAAAGCAGAGCAATGTATTGTACATGGACTGTTTCAAATTAAAAAAGGAGTTAAAAGTCTAGAGGAGCTTCAGTAAACGGACAAAAAGCTGATCTAATTACCAGGCAAATTACAATGCCCAGACTTTAAACTGAATGCAGACTTATTAGTGTTTTAAGTTACATTAATTTTGTATTAGGTTTAATGTTTCTTTAGTTATATTTAAGTAAATATTAATGTACTTATTATTGCCACATTTTGAAAGTTTTAACCCTATTAACCTAAAATTATTATCCGGACTTGAATCTTAAAACCGAAATTTTTATTTCTTTACTTCCTCAAGAACAAGAAATTCAAGAAAAAATAAAATATTTACAGCTCCCAGAAAGCTATAGAGACATCAACATAAACTTTACTGAAATCTATTTATATATTCTGTTCTAAATTGAAATGCATAGGTATCTTTAGAGAAAGAGTGATTTTCATTATTATTGCAACAAATTGCTACACAACGCGGCAGATTTTTTATAAACAACGTGAACTCGAACAAATTACAATGGGTTTTGACAGTTTATTCGGGTCAAACGATATCAGCGCCTCTAGTGGCGAGATTTGTCAGTTTTCTTCCCCATTGGAATAATTATTTATACAAAACAACTTTATGTAGCGGTACCTACAACGCTACATGTGAACAATGCGTCAGATTGACGTAACACAAATCCTACATCTCGCAAGCAGAATTGACTTTGCAATTAGCACGCATATAAGTTCGCGACATCAACCGGCGGACAAAGTGGCCCGCCAGACAATCCCAGTCTGTTCGGAGGATCCTTCTTTTTCTATGGAGGATAAGTGAGGTTTACACGCTGTTCCTCATACCTCCGAAGTAATAAACGAAATTAATGTTTCTGAACTATCAAAATGAAACCCATTGATACTGATAGTGTCTTACGGAATTAATCTGCTGTGTCGTAATATCGAAAAATCAACTGTCCAACCATAGAAGATTTCAATACCTACTCAACCAAAACTTTTAGGACAGCTCAATTTTTATTGGAGATTACAATAGGTACTGGTCCATTGAGAGTAACTTGGTTAATCTGCAGGTCTGTAAAATAATCCGCCTATAATGTTACCACTATTGGGACACAGGCCTCCTCTCAGTGAGAGGGATTGGGCCGATATTAACAAACCCGGTCCAGTGCGGGTTAGTAAATAAGCTGGTCTGTACCACACCTTTAAATTTGGCTGGTCTTTGAAAAACTAAACCTATGTAAATATGTAAAGTAAAGAAAACCCCGTCCCATAAGGATAATTAAGGTTAGGTAAACACATGACCAAATAAAGTATGAAATTTTACATAATCATCAGAGTAACAATACTAATGAATTTTGAAATAATCTTATTTTCGCGAATTAATTCCCACTTCCCCAAAATTTGGTAATTTTAAAAAAGTGACAACATCATTATCGTCCGCACATGTGTTGCCTACCGCACATGGGTTAAGTTACCTACTTTTGCGAAATAATATTTTTGTTTTTAGGGGTTTTTTTAAGTTTAGCCCAGCTTTGTAGGCATTAGTAGAATCAGTTATCGATACCTAATAATACCTTCACGGGTCGGACATCCTTTCAGTTCGTGCATATGTTCAGAGTTTTAACTAAATTTAGCAATAGATTTAAAACTACTCACCAACATGTTCAGCTAGCTGGTAGGTGTCCATCTTGTTGGCGATAAGTTCCTCTCGCGTGGGAATGTTGATACCCATGTAGCACGGGTACTTGAGGGGCGGCGACGCTATCCTTATGTGTACCTGCAAGCAAACATATAGGGGATTAAAGTAAAGTCTATAGCAAATATTACAAACTAATTACTATGTCTGTCTCTTTTACTGTCGCTCTTTCGTTTCACCGGCTTTCAAGGAAAGAAGCTTTCATTTCACAATACAAAAGTTGTCTGTAAAAGAACGCGCTTAGCAATAAGACCGCCCATTGTGTCACCCTTTGTAAAATCTTCATATCTACATAAGCCCCCTTATTCATAAACGCTGCTTTAAGTTAACTAGTGATTAGCGATTGTTTCAACAAACGTTTTAGACGTTTGCACGTCAGTTAACTTTAATCATCGTTTATGAATAAATCCTTTAAACTCTTTGGTGTATATTTTTTTTTTTTGGACAAAACCCCCCACACATTATCTCACCCACTGCAACTCCTGAAAGCCAGAATCAACAGTGGAGACCGCCAGAAAAACGCCGAGCAATGAAGCTCGACGAGTCCCGGAGAAACGATTCAACTGTCTTGGGTCCCGCAACGAAATTAATCAAAAAAGAATAGCGGAGGAGTAAGAAAAAAGATATTTTTTCCACCACAAGGGTGTACATAATAAAGAGTATTCTATACCATCCTACCTCAGCGGCTCCAGCATCTTTCAACAGCTTGATAATCGGCCCAATAGTGTTGCCCCTCACAATGGAGTCATCAATGAGTACGATCCTCTTGCCGCGTACGTTCTCGGAGAGCGCACCGAACTTCTTGGCGACGCCCAACTGCCGCAGTCGTGTGGATGGTTGGATGAAGGTGCGGCCCACGTAACGGTTCTTGCAGAGGACTTCCATGAACGGGATGCCGGACTGTAACAATGAAACAAAATTAAAGAGTGTGAACTACTATGTATCTCATTTCTGTCATATTTGCAAAAATCCTACAGCGCTCTCCGCGTTCAATATAATAACGCGCTGAGGGCGCTGCTGCGGCTGCCTCGATTTTGCAGCGCGTCGGGAATGTTCGCGAGCGTCAGCAAAGACTGTTTTTATGCCAGTATGCGCAAGAGGGCGACCTCGATGGCGAGTAGAGTGCGGGACAGCGGCAGCAGTCTTCTTACCGTTGTTGCCAACTGATTGGACGGGCCTTTCATGCAACACTGGCAGGCCTTACATGCACTCGTTTATCAATCTTGGGGCAGGTAGAATTATCATTATTATTTTGTTTTGAATTTGGATATTTTGTATTTTATATTTTGACATTTTAATTAAAATTTTATTTTACGATTTGACAATTTCAATATTTTAGATAAATCAAAATTGGGACACTTATCGGGGCCATCAATTGCGCTATTGAAATAATTTTAAAATGTGGGGTTTAACAAGAAATGTTTTGGACTGTCAGTTTGTGAACCACTGCTGCTTTTGTTTTGTTTGTAAATGTATTAATAACATAGTTTGTAGGCACATTGTAACTAACACTATGAGTCTGGTTACTCGAAATAAATAGATTAAATTAAATTTAAATTATCTACTTACAACATTACTTTTGGTTTATTCGGAACCCGAAACACGTGTCCAGTATTTTTAAGTAAAGAATCTATGTAGGAAATTATAAAAAGATATCATGAAAAAAAAACAAAGTTTATGAGCTTGCTATTCTACTTGGTTGTCCCAACAAAAATATGATCAAAGATCCGTTCGGGCGGGCGAGCGCGGGCGTTGACCTCTGGCGTCAGCTGTGATCTATCGTAACCGCTCGGTAACCACTCTGCGGTCTAACTCTAAATGTTTTTGGAAAAAATATACATAACATGGTGTAAAACTGAATGGAATAGATTCAGTTGCTTATTCTGAACAAACTATATTCAGGTTTCGCATAAACAAAAAATAACTTTGTATACTCCATCTTCTTCTTCAGCACAGAGGCAGACAAAAGCCTTCCCCAAGGCTTTCCACGATGACCGGTCTTGTGCTGCCCGCATCCATCGGCTTCCCGCGACCTTCACCAGGTCATCGCTTCAACTTGTTGGGGGCCTACCTACGCTGCGTCTACCGTTACGTGGCCGTTACTCCAGAACCTTACTGCTCCATGGGCCATTCGTTCTACGAGCAATGGGCCCGCTCACTGCCACTTAATTTTAGCGACTCAAAGAGCTATGTCGGTGGAAAGGGCTATGCTCGAATCAGAAATGAGAAGATCCGTATAAGAACCAAAGTCACCGACCTCCATCAGTTAAGGTAAATATCTAAAGTTAAACAAAATCTCCCGTTTTTGTTAGCCTACTAAGCGTAATACTATTGTAGTCACTTCAGTTGTCATGCTACGTCATCGTTGTACTCTTCAATTTAACAACATTATTAAAGGAATCCAATCCGAGTAAAGTCAGGGACAGATGTGGTTGAAAAAAATATTTTTGCTTTTATAATCTCATATATAAAATTCTCGTGTCACAGTTTTCGTTCCCATACTCCTCCGAAACAGCTTGACCGATTCTAATGAAATTTTGTGAGCATATTGAATATAAATGTTAGGGGTAGTACACCTCAAAAAATTTTATTTATTTTTTTGACAATATTTTTTGTTTCTATGTTTTTATGATACAACATACAAAAATACATACAATCCTAAATTTTCACCCTTCTATTCCTTTCCTTTCCTTTTTTTTTTTGACAAATCACATTGATTGAGCTAGCCCCAAAGTAAGTTCGAGGCTTGTGTTATGGGATACTAACTCAACTATACTATATTTATAATAGATACATATATACTCGTAGATAAACATCCAAGACCCAGGCCAATTAGAAAAAGACAGTTTTCCATCATGCCCTGGCCGGGGATCGAACCCGGAGCCTCCACGTCGCAGGCAGGCGTGTTGACCGCTGCGCCACGGAGGTTGTCAAATGATCAACCCTTATTTTTTAATAGCCATTTTAGTATTTTAATCATTTTTCATCTCCGGTCGAAAACTGATCAATCGCCATTTAATTAGTTTTATACCCGAGGGAAATCTAAAAAACGCGATATAACCGAATGCCACGCGGGCGAAGCCGCGGGCGGAAAGCTAGTATTCTTTATAAATATTTCTGATTTGTAGCTCTTGGCAGTCTTTTTTCTTTGCCTATATTACTTTCTTTTATAGCCTTGTTTTCTTAACTAATGTCATAGGATTGTGTGATTTTCTATGCCTTATTCAATATAAAATAAATACCTGTCTTGCGTATCCGTGTGCAGCCGCGGTACCAGACTCTGGTACTGAGGACACGATATCGGCGTCTACAGCTGACTCGCGAGCCAACATGCGGCCGCACTGCATGCGCGCTGAGTATACCATTTGACCTGGGAAAAGCAATTATATTAAGTTCCACTTACCATCAGACCAGGCTGCCTGGCAATTATAAGGACCTCAGTGGAAATTTCTGGAAGTTGTAGATTCTAGTTTTTCTCTTTACAGGGGAATTCCGTACACGTTTTTGCTATTCCAGTTTTCTCCCCAACGGTAGATTATGAGTTGGGAATTCCAAACAGCTTTTTATAGATTACACTTATCTTAAGAGGACTTTCAAGGGGGGATTTGTGGAATAAGCGTTTTTTTTAGGTACTAATCGAGTACTAATTGATTTACTCAAAGGTGAAAAATAACTATTAGTACTTATACTACACATTGATGAAATATTAAATAGATACGATATATTCTAACAAACTGACCAAAAAAATGTGCCGAACACAGCAGCAGTACATATGCATATTTTTATTCGGCATACATTGGTACAGTGTGAGTGAGATGGGGCACAATCTAAAGCATAGAGAAGAAAAAGAAAAAGATGAAAGAAGATAGTGTTTGTCGTTTGTTTTTACGAGTGTATCGAGAGTGACTAAGGCGAGATGCAGGACTTTCCTTCCTTTTGTACGCTTCATTTTCAGTGCGCTAATGACATATCTACCTTAGTTTAATATTTTATCAATGATACTACATATATGCTTATATAACGAGGGTCTCACCTTCAAAGATACTATCCGCTCTCGCGAAGTAGACGTACTCAAATATACAGAAAGCTTGTTGTTTGTCGGCCGGTCGCTCCACAACGTCCACGGTTCGGATCCCGTGGCGAGACATCTCCACGATCTCGCCGGGTAGCACCTCCCGCACGTAGCGAGCACCTGGGAAACAAACAAATCTACTATTTTTGTATGCATTTAGACAACGTAGTACATTTACAGGCGTACTTAATGCCTTAGGCATTATCTGCCAGTCAACGTGCGGGCAGCACAAGACCGGTCATTGTGTTTCCACAATGGTCTTCCCGCGAGCTTCACCAGGTCATCAGCCCACCTTTTTGGGGGTCTCCCTATACTGCGTCTTTCGGTACTACTAAAAATGCTAGAAGATATTTATTATGCACTCACCGATAGAGAGGAAACCGCACGACTCTGACGACACAACCCATCCTTCGGTTCCACAGTCATCTACACCATTCTGTGCGCAGCCGTTCATTAGAACTGAAATATATCATACACAAATTAACACACGGTATTTCTTCCTTATTATACATATATTTTGTAAAGAAGAATTTGAATACAGAAAGAAAGTAAAGTGTTATTAGTTTAACTTAAGAGCAATTTGCCCATAGTCTGTAGGTTTCTAATTTAGAATATTAGCCTATTTGTTCTAATTTCAACCTTATGAACGCCACGCCCAACACGGCATCTCCGTGGCCTGTACTCCAAGTCCGAAAATCGACATAAATGTCTATGTAAAATGTATAACTATTATTACATTTTTGTCACCACTTCTTGCACAAAAAAGGGATCATTAATTTGTTAAAATTAACTTTATATAATAATATAAAGTTAATTTTAACAAATTAATGATCCCTTTTTTCGAAAAAAAAAAAAAAAGTCGTGAAAGATTTAATAAAATCTTTCACGACTTTTGACTTGTTTTCTGTCGAGTATAGCCGACATTGGCGCTCAAAAGGTTAAATATTTGGAGACCTGAAAACCAACACCAAATTACATAACACACTATGAGTCTCATTTTTTTTTTGGGATTTTATGGCCTGGTTTCTAAGACGTTTAAGCCAAGTCTTAATTATATCTTGTCTTCTTTTGTAACTTATCCTAAACTTATCCTAACTAAACCTATCTCCTTTCGTTTCTCGCGTGAACTGACACTAGGAGGAAGTTTTGGTACAAAGCCATGATGTGGCCACTATGCTACAATATTTCACTGTTCTTCATGAATTATTCACTGAATGCACTTTTTACTACATAAATCACGCGTTTTTATTTAGTAAACGACACTATAAATAATTTAAAAGTCCAATGAAAAATGAGCGTGGCATTCATCTTAGCTTCCCGCCAAAAACTCCCTATGAGTCTCAATTTGAATCATTTTGAAGCATATTGTTAATCCAATGCTCCATATATTCGAAAAATATATCTGCTCAACAAAGTAAATTACGCAATGAATGTTATTGAACCGTCAAAATGAAACCCATTGCTACGGATAGTGTGTTACGCAATTAATCTATCCTATCCTACTTCATAATATAATAAATGTAAAAATTTGTGGGGATAAACTTATTTTATCTGCTGTCCTTTTCTTATTACAGTAGATAGAAAAAAATGTATTACGATGATTATAACAAGGGTATCTGCACCAATATATTCAGGTATGGTTTCTGAAATCATTCGTTATCACTCCCTTTCTAACAGAACCATGTTCATTATATGATGATTAAAAATCATGCATATTTTATACTGACTATGAATAATACAATATGTAAAGAAAACCCTGTCCGATCCGTGAAGGTATTGTTAGGTATCGTTAACTGATTCTAATAATACCTACAAAGCCGGGCTAAACTTAAAAAAAATCCCCCTATAAAATAAATATTATTTCGAAAAAGCAAAGTAACTTAATGCATGTGCGGTAGGCAACACGTTAGTCACACATGCGCGGGTGAAGGGAGGCAGGGCAGGCGGCACGTGATCGCATCGCTATTCGCTCAATCACCAATGGAGTTGCCAATTTTTTTAAAATTACCAAATTTTGGGGTAGTTGGAATTAATTCCCGGAAAAAAAAAGAATATTTCAAAATTCATTAGTATTATCAATACGATGAGTATGTAGAATTTCATATTTTATTTGGTCATGTGTATACCTAATATTTATTGTCCATTTGTGTCGGACGGGGCTTTCTTTACATATTGTATGTTACCATTTTTTTAACCCATGTAAATGATTATAATCGTGTTGTAAACCTTTAAATGATAGAATTCCATGGAAATTTGAGGTCATGAAGAACATGCAATAATACAGGGCGTAGCGAGATATTACAGAAAATGTTGATTCAGACATTGATTGCTGGTTAAAGAATTTGCTCCAATATTCCTGATTTCAGCAGATTACAGCCCACCCAAAGCTGGACACTGATCTACCCATCCGTGTCCTTAGAATGGAAATCGACTTATAGCAGTCCACTACTGGACATAGGCTCTCTCATCCAGCTATAAGCAAAGCAAATTAGATATCGCTACGCCTAAAAAAACCAACGGAATGAAAATAGTTAATAAATGAAATGTGTTCATGCATTACCCTCGGCATACCGCTCCGACGACTCTTTGTAGACATCTGCAAATGTTTCGTTATTAATATTTATACATATTTATTCGTTTAATGAGGATAATACTTCAATATTTGCCCACCAGAGAGCAGTACTAGCGTATACAGTAAAAATGATTTTTAATTGCAATTTTATATTGAATATTAAAAAAACTGCACAAGTTTTTTTATTACTTAGTTAATAACATAGTTTTATGATCGTACCTTTCCAACAAATTCTTTTTTTTTTTTCATTCATTTTGTAACACTTTCGCAAAGTCATTTCTTTTGACCATCCACTTAGGCCACCGCATGTTAGACTAAGTATTAGTCATTTAAAGTAAACACATATAATATACAATATGTAAAGAAAACCCTGTCCGATCCGTGAAGGTATTGTTAGGTATCCATAACTCCATAACTGATTCTACTAATGGATACAAAGCCGGGCAAAACTTAAACAAAAATCCCCTTAAAAAAATAAATATTATTTCGCAAAAAGAGGTAGGTAACTTAATAAATGTGCGGTAGGCAACCCTTCCGCGGGCGACGGGGGGCAGGGCACGCGGCACGTGGTTACATCGCTTATAATAATACCATCAAAATGGTGTTGCCACTCTTTTTAAAATTACCAAATTTCAGGGGAAGTTGGAATAAATTCGCGGGAAAAAAAGATTATTTCAAAATTCATTAGTATTGTTAGTATGATGATTACGTAAAATTTTATATTATATTTGGTCATGTGTTTACCTAACCTTTATTATCCTTATGGGTCGGACAGGGTTTTCTTTACATATTGTATAGAGCAGGATGATTAGTTGGCCTTTGGCTATATAATAACAGCCGACCAGTGTGGCTACCATGAGTTTTTATTACGAGACTCGATCATCGATATCGACCGCGTTTGTCTCATCGATTGGTCGTATACATAACTATTTGTAGTGGTTTCTGGATAGCTAAGGCCCATCCACCACCGACAGCGGTTATCATTGACCTTTTACAATATATCTACATTAAAAGTGCAAAAATATGAAGTTTGACTCGGTTCTTGCGGATTACTTACACACTTTCATCCTAGATTAGCAGCATGCGACAAAAAACAAAACCAGCATTTAAATAAGTAGGTACCTAACTTCTCGCAACATCTGTGTATAGCACGAGTGTGTTAAATTTAAAAAATACTTCATTTGACATCCAAACATTTTTTAGTCTGTTTGACCGATTTTGACTTCTATTCCGTTAGCATAAGGATGGTATTGAAAGCAAAAGAAAATTGTTACAATACCAATTACTGCAACAACTGCCTGGGGTCTGATAGAACGTGCGTCGTAATATGGATGGATTGAATGTTAGTACTCCCATCAAAGGTTACTCTTTCATGCAAAAATTCCTGAACGGATTTGGTTAAAATTTAGCACACAAATGGCTTATAACCTGGGTTAACATATATAGTACACTATTTATCTCGTTATTCCCACGGGATAGTACGGATGACAGCAGCTCAAGCTACCAGAAACTGGCAAACATTCTCAATCAACCTTAAACCTTAATGCTTTAGAGATAAAGCTGAAAATCGAATAAAGACATCTGACAGATTGTAGTAGCTTGAGGTGCTGTCGTCTGTACCATATCCCGGTAAAAGCGCAGAGGGGCGCTGCTAGTATATCTATAACTTACATGATGATCCCATAGGTATGATCTTGCCGAGGCAAAGCGGCCTGTTGCCGTAGGGGTCGCGAACAGCATAGATCTTGTCTTTGAACATTATCACCAGCGAGTAACTTAGAGGGGCCAGTCTGTATAAGAAAACAATACATTTACCCTCTTATTCATAAAAGTTCAGGTCAGGCAAGTACCAATGTAACTTTTCTAAAGTTATATGTACTTTCTAAGTATATCTTGGACATCAATGACTGAAGGTGAAGGAAAACATCTTGAGGAAACCTCTCTTTAAGTCCGAAATCGCCAACCCGCATTGAGCAAGCGTGGTGATTACGCTCAATCCTTCTCTGTAGGAGAGGAGACTTGTGCCCAGCAGTGGGACGATAAAAAGGTTGATGATGATGAACTAGTGATTAGCGACTGTTATAACATACATTTTTGACATTTAAACGTCACTTTACTTAAATCATTGTTTATAAGTAAACCCCTTAAATACTATGGTGTTTATTCATAAACATCCTCATCATCATCATCAGCCCCTACTCGTCCACTGCTGGACATAGGCCTCCCTTATGGCACGCCAACAAGCTCGATCCCGAGCAGTTCTCCGCCAGCCACTACCAGCCACCTTTTTGATGTCGTCGCTCCATCTCGCCCAAGGGCGTCCCACGCTACGTATGCCGACATAAACATCTTCACAATATTTTAAATTCATCATCATCATCATCCCAGCGTTATTCCCAGTCGCATCCGAAGCCTTTTCAGCTTTGGAGTCTGGGGTCCGCTTTTACCAGTCCAACTGCTGATAAGGCTAAACTTCGACATTTTCCGTGAAGCGACTGCCGTCTGACCTCCACAACCCGAAGGCGACATCGAAGCATTGCAGTTAGACCAATTGTTGGACTTTTGAGGGCTCCAACAACCCGTAACGACTGCCACTAGATGTTCGTATGGTAACCGGGACCAACGGCTTAACGTGCTTTCCGAGGCACGACCAGACCAGTGCAAATATTAATATTCATGCATACAAATACTTGCACTGTGCGGGGATCGAACCCGCGCCACTTGCGCAGCGGCCGCGACCGCTACCGCTACGCCACGGAGGCTGTCAATCCCCTTTATCTATATGATATATCTATACTTATATTTATACTATATATTTTAAATTCTTTAATACTAATTAGTCTTATAAAAGAATTACCCAAACATTGCACACTCACAAAACAAAAAAGAAGCAGTACTGTTGTACTAAAGTCTAATATGACGTCTCTGTATCCATTTTACTGTGTGTACATAAGGAAAATAATAAAAAAAGATTTTATACTCAAAAAAAAAAAAAGATTTTAAGGTAAAAAAACTATGCTAAAAATAATGGTTTTAGGGAGAGTGTGGTTACCTCATGAGGTGGTTGATACGCGCCGGCCAGTCAGGTCCATTAGTCTCCCCCTCCGGAGGGTTGAGGCAGAGCGCTTGTGTGATTAGTTCCGAGTCGGAATGGGTCGATAGACCTACCCCGCGACCTAGCACCTGAAATTACAAAATATTAGTATACGGGGATATGCCTTTCTTTCTAAGCCCGTTTCTAAAAAATCTGCAGAACCTGCTGTCATAACTCTACGATTAATTTATTTATTCGAAACCTGAATAGTTTGTTCAGAATAAGTAACTGAATCAATTCCAATCATTTTTACATCATGTTATATTACAGTGTTATCCCAAATAGGTACATTTAGAAATTATTGCAATGTGGTTATCGAGTGCACAAGTTCAGTTTTAATAGTAGATGATGCCCGCGCAACAGCTGACGCCACAGGTCAATGCACAGCTCGCCCGCCGGAGCGAAGCGTTGACTATATTTTATTGGGACAACGAGGTAAGATAACAAGCTCATAACTTTGTGATTTTGCATGATATCTTTTTGAAATTTTGTACATAGATTCTTTACTTAAAATACTAGACACGTGTTTCATATATACAAAAAATAATGTTGTATATACATATACCAGAATCCTAAGGGTGTTGCCACATCAATCGATCGATAGTCGATCGATGCTATCGATCGACATCGGCCGACTAACCAATCGATCGATTGCCGGTTAATGGCATCGATGGACGGATGCCGGTTGACTAACCACTAGTCCAATCTAGTAGAAAGTATCGATCGACGTCGACCAATCCATTCTACAATCGATCGATGGCATCTATCGGCTATCGATCGTTTGGTGTGGAAGAAACTATCGATCGACGTCGACTAATCCATTCTACAATCGATCGATGGCATCGATCGACGATCACTCGATTGGTGTGTTAACACCCTAATTCTAACCATCGTGCATTTTCGACGAGTTAAGGAAAAAGTTTTTATGTTGTTTTGAAGTAGACATTGCTGGCTGGTCACCATTGTGACACTGTATCTGTTATTTGAATTCACTATATTTGTATGTACAAACGACACTGGCTGAATAGTCAACATCGACTCAGGTAGCAATGAAAAAAAAATTGTATAAGTAGACGTGTGCCCAAAAAAAAAATTTTTGATTCGAATTTGGAGTCCTTTGTGGCTACCATGAGTTTTCATTACTAAAGACTGGATCATCGATATCGACCGCGTTTGACTCATCGATTGGGCCGCTTCAACTGGCTTCAAGGTTGTAACTCTCAAACAATGAGAGCGCCAATCGCGTGTGATCGAGTCTCGTAATAAAAACTCATGGTAGCCACACTGGAATGTATCAATTATTATTACCATCTTCCTCAGGCTGCTGCAGTTGACTAGTTCTCCGTTGTGTGCGACGGCTAGCGCGCCGTGTGCTGTGTGTACCACAAATGGTTGGCAATTCACCTCTTCAGAGGCTGCTGATGTAGAATACCTAGTAAAAAAGAAATTAATAAAGTACAGACGACAGCACATCAAGCAACTACAAACTGTCACTTTTATTTTCAACTTTATGGCCATAGCATTAAGGTTGAAGATTGCTTGGAAATATCTGAGAGTATCGGATAGCTTTACTTGCTATCGTCCGTATAAGAACGGTCGCTTCTAAATGCAACAAAAATATAATGTAATATCGAATAAGGTGACGACAATTTTTATTTTTTACTGTGTTTGGTTTAGTGTAGTTTTTTTATATCTTCCTGTACGATTCACAATAAATACTTTGTCTATATTTATTATCTTTAGATCTTTCGTGTGTGTTATTTGTGGAATGTAGAGATATCCCCCAACCAAACAGAAGCACACGCACCGGCTGCGCGCTTCGCACAGTTCATAGCAATGTATTGCTTAGCATGCTACTGGAGTTTTGAACATGTACTCTACAAGAATTATAAAAAAAAAACAAAGTAAACTTCCATGTTACCCACAGAGATCTGAAGCGTTGAATAGAATAGACTACTCTTTATTGATTCATCATCATCATCATCTCAGCGTTTATCCCGGTTGCATCCGCGGCTTTCGCGTTGGAGCCCGGGGTCCGCTTTCCTGCACATTCTCCTCCATTTCGCACGATCTTTAGCATCCTGTGGTAAGAGCTTGTTGGCACGCATGTCATCTCTTACAACGTCAAGCCAGCACTGCTTTGGCCTACCACGCTTGTTCCGGCCCGCCGGAGGCGCCATGGCAAGACATTTGTTACCCACGTAACATGCCGTTTGCGTAAGACGTGGCCGTACCAGCGTAGGCGACCCTCCTGCAGTTTGTCTGCAATGTCACGGACACGAAGGCTGCCCCGGATGCGGGAGTTCCTGATGCGGTCTTTCCGCGTAACTCCACACATCCACCGCAGCATATTCATCTCGTCGCTCAAGCACAGGCCACGCCTCACTGCCATACAGGAGAACAGGTCTAATGATGGTTTTATAGACCTGCCCCTTAAGCTTAACCGGCATTTTGGGGTCACAAATGACACCTGTCACCTCACGCCATTTCGCCCAAGCTGCGGAAATACGTGCCCTGACGTCGCAATCAATGTCGCCGGACGCGTGAAGCACAGACCCCAAGTATTTAAACTGGTTTGTCCACTCGGCCATGTCTCCGCCTATGCGCAAAGACATAGGGTCTGTCGTGTTGTGTGTATAGATCATAATTATGAAGACTTTACAAATGGTGGCTCAATGAGAGCGCTAAGAGCGATATGGCCGCAAAGTTAGAAGGCTAACTAAGAATAAAGATAGATAAATATACAACGTTATTTTTTCTATATAAGAAACCTGAATATATTTAGTTGTTCAGAATAAGCAACTGAATCGATTGCAATCATTTTTACACCATGATATATTTTTTCAAGTGTTGCAGTGTGGTTACCGAGAGCACAATACAGTTCACAGTGGATCAGTTCAAGATGGTGTCCTAGGGCCCCAGCGCCGCTCCGCTGCAGGTGCAAGCGGATGAGTGCCGCGTTGTCCATATTTTTGTTGGGACAACCAGTTAACATAACAAGCTCATAACTTTGTGATTTTTCATGATAGCTTTTTGAACTTTTATAAATTAATTCTTTACATAAAAATACTGGACACGTGTTTTGGGTTTCGCATTATATACAAAAAATAACGTTGTATTTTTAATTAAGAACTAACCTAGTGTGTCCAATGCCGAGGTTTCCTTTGAGTTTCTTCATGGCGTCGTCGTTGAATATGTTGTTGATGAGTCCCATGCCTTTGTGGCTGTTGAACGTGCGAGCACTTTTGCCCTCCGACGTTACTATCCCAGCAGACTCTTGCCCTCTGAGGAATTAATGACATTTTGTAGAAAAATATATATTTTTATAACGTAATTTTGTCATCGTTACTCTTATACTAAGCCAGATGTCATTGCGCCATGTTTAAAGTGGGATAACTCAATGAGCTTGTCGCTTTAAAGTAATTTGGACACTCTAACAGCTCTGCAGGGTTATTACACAGTATCAGTAGCAATGGGTTTGTTTTTGACAGTTCAACAACATTCATTGCGTTGTTTACGTTGTTAGGTAAGTAGACACATTTTTCTAACATATGAAGTAATGGATTCACAATATGCTTCAAAATTATTCAAATTGATGGCATTGATGTGTGTTACCCAATTAGGGTGCTGGTCTGAGGTGTAAGGACGGTAGAGAGGCCTTTGTACATTAGGATAAGTGCCAATTCTTTTTTTAACAAGTTTTTACACCCTACGCGAGCATGGGCGTACCCAGCGTCTGGCCTTGGTGAATAATCTTTGTGCGACGGACAAAGTTTTTTGTCAATTACACCGTACATTTTGCCAGTGTCCACTGCGTGGTTTATTTAAAGTCCTAGTTTATACTTTGTTTAGTAATTAGGGGAGTTCATACATGTTCTAAGAGACTTTCAGCGGGCAGCCTCCCAGTGTTTATGCCCATGTACACGAGGATATGTAGGTGCGGTTCGTAGACGTAAGCTATTGTGTTACAATTTATAATTTTAAGTTTTTTGTAAATTCGTTAGTTAAATGCAGTCCCCAGTATCAAATTAATGTTTTTTTTTTATTTTTTCTAAATGTAAACATGATACAAAGTTGTGAGAATAACATTCAAACTCTGGTTTAATAAAATGCACACTATATCCTGTATGTGTGTATACCTTCTTCGAATAACGATAAGGTTCATAATGCAATATTTTAATGCTGGCTTATAGTAATTCCGGTGTTACATGTTCAACTCAATGTAGAGGTTCTTTCCCGAATTCTCAAAACGAATTAAAAAGGATGTGTGGGTGCTTATATGTAAGTTCCTTGTGTTTAAAACAACAATGATTTGTTATTTACTATGTAATCCATATACTAAGACGTGTTCCCAGTAATCTAGCTAGATATTTGGGCATGACTAAAGACTATACTATTTGTTTATCGGTCAACGTGTAGTTCATGTTATCCAAGTGTTTTAGCGTAAAACATAGTATACAATCAAGTATTGTGTAACTAAACAGACAGCTGTGCTGCTGGGAAGTTTGTAACGGTATTTTTCCCAACGAATGTACTAGAAAATGGTGAAGGACGGGAATTTTGGCGCCTACTCTTGTAAATTTGACAAACAAAAGTGCTAATTGTCAATCTAATTCCAATAAATGATTTTTAATTTTGATTTTGTAATTTAGATTAACAAAAGTGCTGATTCTCAATCTAATTCCAATAAATGATTTTTAATTTGGCTTTGTAATTTAGATTAACAAAAGTGCTGATTCTCAATCTAATTCCAATAAATGATTTTTAATTTTTATTTTGTAATTTAGATTAACAAAAGTACTGATTCTCAATCTGATTCCAATAAATGATTTTTAATTTTTATTTTGTAATTTAGATTAACAAAAGTGCTGATTCTCAATCTAATTCCAATAAATGATTTTTAATTTTTATTTTGTAATTTAGATTAACAAAAGTGCTGATTCTCAATCTAATTCCAATAAATGATTTTTAATTTTGATTTTGTAATTTAGATTAACAAAAGTGCTGATTCTCAATCTAATTCCAATAAATGGGTTTTAATTTTGATTGCCTTAAGTACATACTGTTACTTACTTCAGGAAGTCAGCTCAACATAAACAACAGTCTCCCAAAAAAACCTTGACCACTTCCCCGTACTCTAGCTGAGAAGAAGTGACGTAACAAACTCCCACGCAGCTTTCAGTGTGGCTACCATGAGTTTTCATTACGAAGACTCGATCATCAATATCGAGCGCGTTTGACTCATCGATTGGCCCGCTTCAGGGTTATAAGAACTCTCAACCAATGAGAGCGCCAAACGCGATCGATGCGTATGATCGAGTCTCGTAATGAAAACTCATGGTAGCCACACTGGAAATCTCACCTGGAGAGACTAGTCCGCAACATGACCTGCGTTATTGTGTCCTATACATTCTTTGGGAGGGACATTTTAAAACAGGATTAGGATGACGATGACATTACAAGTATTATCTTACCTGTGTTGCAACGCAACTAATCCTAGACATATGACTGACGGGATGTCCACCTGTGTGGGCCATTCTCCAGTGGCGATGGCGCCGAACACGCCGCATTCGTGAGTTAAACCTGTAACAATGTTGAATAACGTTAAATAGTTATAAGAAGAATTGGTGTAGTGCCTCAGCGATCGATTGCTGTGCTACGTATCGCGGGCTCCATTCCCGCATGGAACAAATTTTTGTAGGACCTACAAGTAGTTTTTCCGGGTCTGGCCATTTGTGTATATGAGTTTTTAGTGTTTGTAAACGCACTCACGATACAGGGCTGTGGGGCATCGTAGTTAAAAAGTATAAATTTTTAGCTAAGCTTAGACTTTAATACAATAAGATGATGAGACTATCATCATCATCTCAGCGTTTAATCCCGATTGCATCCGCGGCTTTCGCGTTGGAGCACGGGGTCGGTTTTCGTACTTATTCTCCTCCATTTCGCGCGATCTTTAGCATCCTGTGGTGTGAGATTGTTGGCACGCATGTCATCTCTTACAACGTCAAGCCAGCATTTGTTTGATTTGCCTCGCTTGTTCCGGCCCGGCGGAGGCGCCATGGCCAGACATTTGTTACCCACATAACATTCCGGATTTCGTAAGACGTGACCGTACCAGCGTCGGCGACCCTTCTATAGTTTGTCTGCTATGTCACGGACACGAAGACTGCCACGGATGCGGAAGTTCCTGATGCGGTCTTTTTGCGTAATTCCACACATCCACCGCAGCATAATCACCTCTGTGACATGCAGCTACCTGTGTCGCTCAAGCAAAGGCTACGCCTCACTGGCGTACAGAAGAACAGGTCTAATAATGGTCATAAAAACCAGCTGTTCCCTAAGCTTAACCGGTTATTTTGGGGTCACAAAAGACACCTGTCACTTCACGCGATTTTGCCCAAGCTGCGGAGACTTGGTATCCTGTACAGTACAATCAATCAGAGATACATATTATATCGTATATACGTCAATAACTATCAGATGGGTCGGTGTATACTTCTTAGAATTTGATTCATTTCAATTCTAGTTTTTTGTAAATTTTGTCGTTCGAAAGTGTAGTTTATGCACCCCTTATCAATTATAACGCCTCGTAATATTACGACCGAGAAATCTTGTATGCATGGGTGTACTGAAGGGATTTTGATGATATTTGGCACACAGATGCCAAATTGCATTCAAATCAGTGCTTCAGTGACCAAACCAGGATTAACATACAGCATACCAAAGACATTAAAATTATATTTACTAAATCTCTTTGCAGCATACCTATGTTTTTTTTTTTATCCTGAAGTTCTGAATGGATCTAGACCTATGCATGTGAAACCGCGGGAAGCAGTTAGTTTGAAATTAATGATTTGAGTTTGAGCTGATGGTGACAGATCTACATCCATACCCGCGTTTCTGTCGAGATAGCCTTACTTTACAAATTTCGACTGTCATCTTCGTACATCGGAAAGGAGACATTTCAGTAAGTTTCAAAAGGTCAACGAAAGGTTACACTTTAAATACTGATATTATAAATGGGAAAGTGAGTTTGTTTGTTCCGCTTTCACGCCGTAACTACTGAACTGATTGCTTTGAAATTTTGCAGACGTAATTTTAGAAGTCCAGATTAAATAATAGGGTACTTTTTATCCCGGAAAAAAAAATTATGTTCTCAAGGGATATCTAAATACGTGATATAACCGAACACAACGCGGGCGGAGCCGCGGGCGGAAAGTTAGTTATAAATAAAAGGAACCTAATTATAGGAATGAAAGCAATGCCTCGCAATTCAAACATTACATACCTACCTACCTCCCAAATCCTCAAACACGAAAGTTTACCCGACCTATCTTATTTGTTCTGCATTCATTTTATGAGTTCACCTTACAGACCTCGCTAATCAGACAAGTTTATATTGTATAATACGACCTTTAATTACGTAATATTTACCCATTTTTTGCATGAGTAGGTAATTATTAAAGATAATGCCTTCGTTTATTTACAGTCATTGATTGCAATTCGCTTATCATATTAAATATTTATTAAAATATTCTTCCAACCGAAACTGCAGTGAATGATAAGGTTAATTAAAAATTTGGAAAATACGCACAATTTATACACATGTAAATAATATAGCTTATGTACTAAATAAGACTAATAATCGAGATAAAAAAGACAAAACAGATGAAGTCCATAATGTCGGATATACCTAAATATCAATAGTCTTCCAGATGATGATTATCAGTCTTTCAGGCATATCGGATACCTAGGCCGACGGCGCGTTGTTTTATTTTATGATGGTTGGTAAGCAAGTGATACAATCGTTGATGGTAAAAGCGCACTAGTTCACTTAAAAAACTTAGTGAATAGAAAGGAATACGGCAGTTCAGCGAGGTGATGCAATTTTAAACTTAACACGACCAACGATGCTGCGCCAGAGGGAGATTGATCTGGAGACCCTCCACATCCAAACTCCCGACACAACATTTGGCGCATCGTACCCGGCACACATCGCAACACAAGTGCTCAGACCCGTCCTTCATACAGCTTTACCAGGCACACGCGCCTATGAGCGATCGCACTTTATGGCGAAGTCCACAAGAACCAATGCCTGCCAGGGCCGTGGATGGATCGAAAGAAATATCGTGGCCCCTAGCCCACAGGCAAGTGAAGGAACACGGGTGGGTTTTAGTCACTAAATGTCTAACGCTCCGTCCAGGACAGGAAAGGTCATTTGTTGATTTCCCATCCAATTATCCACTGTTTTTTAAATCACGTAAATTGTTATGTACAAAGGAAACACTTATTGTTAATGTAAACATTTTCATTTTTAATGTCTGGACTTGAAAAAAGACGATCCCTGAGTTTATTTTGGCTTTCTTCTCAGAGGTAATCAGTTAGGAAATGCCGGCACCAGCTAGTTTTAAAAAATATGACGTGTAAAAGTGATCAGTGATCCTACTTGTATAATAAACGATTTCATTTCAAAAAAAGGCATATGGGATAGAAGGATTCAGATAGGATTTTGGGCGAAACCAGACAAGACACAAGGCTGGTGGTTGCCAAGTCAATACTAACTCTGCTCTTCCTCAAATAAGGTAGAAAATAAATAAACTCTTTTGCCCGTTCTTCTCCATAGTGATCAACATTCTAAAATTGGCAACTAGCTTTAAAAACTAGCTGACAAACTGGTTTTAAATTATCGCCATCCTCATCAACCTTTTTATCGTCCCACTGCTGGGCACAGGTCTCCTCTCATACAAAGCAGAATTGAGAGTAATCACCACGCTTGCTCAATGCGGGTTGACGATTTCAGTCTTAAATGGTTTTAAATAGTCATAGAATATCGTTTTCCGCTTTGATTTCTCGGGGAAACATTTCCTCCCTTGAGCGTAAACGGATCTAGGCATGAGTCGTTCAGGCTCATTATTGAGATTGTTCCATAATTTCATGATATTCCGTTTAACTTTATCATTAATGCATTATTTCATGCAGTCCCAAATCACGCGCAGGACGTAGTTTCTCCAATAATTATCTACAATCAAGCAGCATGCCCCACGTGGTCCTTATCGAAACAAAGCTGATCGTATGTCATCTTGACCTCTGTTTCATCAACGACGATAATGAGACCGTCAGTCCGATAGCACTCGAAAATGTTCAGTTCCGAAATATATTTCAAGTAATAAATGGTTTATTGTGTGTGGAATAATACCATGCAAGAGACAAGATAGTTACATAAGATAGGTCCACGAACCCAAATACTGAATAGTATAAGTAAGGTAAAGTGCATGCCAAATGTTATTTTAAATTAAACTTATATAATAGTAGATTGTTAACCTAGGGTCGTAAGAATCAATTCTAGAGGTATTTAGACGCCTAAGCGCAGTGAGGGCGGCTATAGTCCGAGTAGGAATTGATTCGTTTACCCATGTTAAATGCTCTACTTTTCAATTCAAATGTGAGGAAAATTAAACTACATATTTATTTTTATGTCGTCACGGATACTTAACAGATTAGTATCCCGCCAATTTATGTCGACTTTTTAAATTTCAAATATGGAACTTGTGGCGTAATTGTTGCGGCTTATTCCGCTCATCGAAGTTTGCGCTAAATTCATACTGGCTGTTTAGAAATTCGCTTGGCTGGGAAGGAAGGAACTCCTCAACAGTTCACAGCAGCTACCTTGTGTTTGTGCTTGAATAATTTGTATTGACAAGAACCTTACACCTAGATGGGTGGTGACTGTCATTAGGGAGCTGATGATGATGTCAAGGTCAGTTCAGGGAACTCCTAAACGATTTACAGTAGGTACCTTGTATTTGGACTCAATTCATTTATATTGATGAGACCTTTGCACCCATTGTTGGGTTAAAATAATGGTCTGCAGTAAATTTGATGATGAAGACCATAGGCAGTTGAGGGAATACTTATGGGTAAAAATTAAAGTAAACAAAATTACGTCGTTTTCCAACTATATTTGCATCAGCTTCCAGTCTGACCGGATGCAACTGAATACATAGTACTTTTAACAACTAAAAAGTGTAAAATAAAAACTTTTTTACAAAAAAACAACCGACTTCCAAAAACCACTACAAAGTGAAAAATAACTAATTTCGGAAGTCGGTGTCAAAAATTTATATACAAAACCAAAGACACCGACTTTCGAAATTAGTTATTTTTCACTTTGTAGTGGTTTTTGGAAGTCGGTTGTTTTTTTGTAAAAAAGGTTTTTTAAAGTTCATTCCTGCTCTGTGGAAAGTAATTTATTTGTATGATTTTTTCCCTCTCTAGGGAGGAGGGAAGCAGCAACATATTGGGTGGAACCTAATAATCAGATCAAAAGAACACTACTTTCAGAGTATGAGAAATGAATACTTGATTCCGATGGAAAAGTTATATTAATGTTTAAAGTTGTTGCGTAAACTGAACTTTATTATGTAAGAGTTAAATTTATTAGCAATAATTATATTTGTTTACATTTTTGGAAATAAGTCGCATTGCGTACTCTGCAGATAAGGTATACACGGCTCCGCAGAAACCTCACCCCCTAAAAGCGACATCTTATAGCGACTAAAAATACGTCAATTACATTAGGCGCTGAATAATTTGCCCTGGGGATCCCCAATTTATTCCCAACAAAAGTACTAAGAAGAATGTTTGGGGGACTGCTTTATGTAATTTTTAACACACAGTGCTGATTTTTGGAATCCAAACAGACTGATCGACTTTCAATAGGCGCTTTAAAAAATTACGACCTGTCTCAAACAAGAGATCAGCAAAGAGATCGTAAAAAGAAAACGTTCATAAAATATTGAATCATATTATGCTTAAATGCCGTCATGGTTCGACACGTTGCCCATAAAGTGACTTTTCTACTTGGGAAAATCACGTACAAAATACCGTAGTGAAAGATAGAAGATACGAAGAAAAGAAGAATGAATAAAGATAGAAAGAAAAAGATGAAGAATATATAAAGATAATGCGAAAGAAACTTGTTTTTTTTTAATATTTGCTTTACACTAGGAATATCTCCTGTGTCGTAGGTGTGTTTACAAACATATACAAGTTCACTTACACAAACTTACACAACTATGTACTTGTAGGTCATATTAATATTTACCGAGTTATCTACAAAAGTTTATTTCCCGAAGAGGTAGAGAAGCGGAGATGAATGTAGGTTTACGTTTATTACATGTAGTTTAAAGGCATGTGGCCAGTTGGAGATACGGTGGTTGATTGACTGAAAAGTGTAGAACTGTTGGTACATATGACATTTAAGAAAGCAAGCAGAGGGCCTAGACAAGTTGGGCACGCCACAATAGCGGCTGTAACTCCCTTTTTGAGGAGTGGCTAGAGGCGCCCTGAACTTCCGCCTGGCGCACTGGGGCGGTGATCGCCCTGAGGACTGGTTGGAGCATACGGTAGAGGTCTGCCCAGCACCGCCGTATCCTCGCGACCGGCCCTGGTCCAGGCCAGGGTCCGGAGCGAGAGTGCATGGCAGGCTGTCACCTCCTTCTGCGAAGCTGTGATGCTAGCAAAGGAGAAGGCGCGCGCCCTAACCGCCGCAGGAGACGCCCTGGTTGGAAGACAACATCGAACTCCCGGCCACCGTAGGCGCGGCCTTGCCACAAAAGAACAACAACTAACCTGACTGCACTGCGCCCCTTCCAAATCTCTTGCTGTGCACTTTCACTTCGCCAGGGGTCGTCCTGGCATCACAACCAGATGTTCCTTCCATTCCTAAACGCTCCATAGCTGCTTGACTGCTGCTCTGTTCCTCACAACCACCTTGGCAGCATCGGGATGGTCCTTCAGGACCGTTCATTTTAATTCTGGAAAGATCAAATTAAAATATTGAGTCTTAAGTGTTGAGGCTATTATTTAATTAATAGTGGTCTTTTTTGTACACAAGGACCACGCACTCAGACCGCGGATTGTTTGAGAGGGGTACCGTGGGCCCTGGCACAGGCAAGTAAAGGAATAAAGGTAGGTTTGCGTCAGTAAAAGTCCGACTTTTCCGTTCCACACAGAGCGGGAAAAATCATTTGATCATCATGACTATCCCCAAAAAAAAAATAGTCATGCATTCTTTTCATAAAAATGTGTTAAATGCCTAAGATCACGTTTTAGTGTTAGAAAAATGCAGTATGTACTTAAATTCTGAAAACCTATCTATCTACGTTAAATCAGTTGATTCTAAATTTAAAAAAATACATATATAAATAAATACGTGATACTAAATCCTATTATGATTACATTTTCCTAGAAGTATATCCTCCGTATAGTAGGTATATTTTCATAATGTTTTGCAACTTACATATTTATTTTGCGAATCACCAAACAAAAAGTTAAAATAAATCAAAAAATTTTAGTATCAAAACAAACACTGAGGTCACTAATTAATACAAACTATTCTGACCGCACAAAATCACACAGCGACGTTGAGAGTCAAACTAACGAACCTCCCTTAACACTTTAGATTATAAACGACTCGAGCATATACAAACAAGTTTTTAATGCCAATAACATTTCAACGCTCGATAATAATACAAAAACATGTGCTGAATTAACAATCGACTAAATGACAAATAGTTTTATTTCACAACACTATAAAGACGTTCCATTTTTTAAATATCTGACGTCGGGGGAATGATTTAAACGTAAATTTACGTCATTCCATGTTGGGATGGTGATAATTTGACCGAGATACGAGTTACCAAGCGCGATATTGGCAATAGCAAATTTGATCGAGATACAAGCACGATATTAACAACAGCAATTTCGTTAATGAGATTTATTTACGCAGTTTCTTCGTTTATAGGTCATGTCACAGTAAATACGGGCCGCCGGGGTGAGGGCGGAAATTGATTTCATCGTAATTTACATACGTCATATTATGTTAGGGCACTTCTGATAGATATCCAAATATGCGCTATTGTCAATAGTATGTAGGGTTGCAAGATGGACGGAATTCGTCTGAATTCACCCGACATTTTATCAAGTCTCCCGACAAAAAAAACTACAGACATACAACTTCTGAGAAAGTTCTTATAAAAATAATTTCTATACTTACTAAACAGCCTTTGATTTATTAGATAAAGCTGAGTTACTAGCAAAAAGACTTAACTATGAAGAAAATTGTTTGAATTTAAAAACTTCTCTGAATACATAAAAATAATTTCTATACTTACTAAACAGCCTTTGATTTATTACTTAAAGCCGAGTTTCTAGCAATTAGACTAAACTACGAAGAAAATTGTTTGAATTTAAAATCTTCTCTGAATACTCCAAGAGGTTCTAAATTAGTGAGCTCAGTAAAGAGCCATGTTGACAGCCTCTGTAGCGTAGCGGTAGCGAACGCGGCCGTTGCGCAAGGAGGCGTGGTTTCGATCCCCGTACAATGCAAATATTTGTATGCATGAATATGAATATTTGCACTGGTCTGGTCGTGCCTCGGAAAGCACGTTAAGCCGTTGGTCCCGGTTGCCATACAAACATCTAGTAGCAGTCGTTACGGGTTGTTGGAGCCCTCAAAAGTCTAACAATTGGTCTAACTGCAATGCTTCGATGTCGCCTTCGGGTTGTGGAGGTCAGACGACAGTCGCTTCACGGAAAATGTCGAAGTTTAGCGAAAATCAGCAGTTAGACTGGTAAAGCGGACCCCAGACTCCAAAGCTGAAAAAGCTGCGGATGGGACTGGGATTAACTCTGAGATGATGATGATGAGTAAAGAGCCATGTCAAATACATGTACCGCCATGGGTTATATTGTAGACTTAGTAATTGAACAATGTTTTTTTTTTTTACATTTTGTTTCTTAATATTTATACAATATGTAAAGAAAACCCTGTCCGATCCGTGAAGGTATTGTTAGGTATCGATAACTGATTCTACTAATGCATACAAAGCCGGGCTAAACTTAAAAAAAAATCCCTCTAAAAAAATAAATATTATTTCGCAAAAAGAGGTAACTTAAAACATGTGCGGTATGCCATACAGGCGCGGGCGAAGAGGGGCAGGGAACGCGGCACGCGGCCGCATCGCTATTCGCTCAGAATTATACTGTCAAAATAATGTTGTCACTTTTTAAAAATTACCAAATTTTGGGGAAGTTGGAATTAATTCACGGGAAAAAAAGATTATTTCAAAATTCACTAGTATTTTTACTATGATGATTATGTAAAATTTCATATTTTATTTGGTCATGTTTACCTAACCTTTATTATCCTTACGGGTCGGACAGGGTTTTCTTAACACATTGTATATCCCAACAACAATCTAAAACCGCCCACATTTTAAAATTTTCTCCAGAAATTTTGGTCTCCGATCTGGCAACCCTAATAGCATAAGATTAATTTGCGCAGTTTCTTCGTTTAAAGGTCAAAGTAGGACAGGCCGCCGGGGTGAGGGAGGAAAAGCAAATGAATTCAACGTTCTCTACACACGTCACATTGTTGTTGGGGCATCTGTTATCAAGTTCTAAGATTCGATACCGGCGCCGATTTCCTCCTTCACAAATGAAACTTAAATTTAGTGCATCCTTTATATTTTTTTTTCCTTTATTTATTAAAGGGACTTTTACGCATAGCGTATGTCAGTCCCATCGTAACCTAAACAATTACACTTTCACAAGACGTGGGCCATGAATTTGAACAACACTTTTGCATCGTCACCATTTGGTTGAGATAGAATTGTATGGAACATACCGACATCAGTTCTGTTCAAATTCAATGATCTCACTAAATTATTTCTACTGGACTCATATTGGACACATTCCATCAATAGATGTTGTAGGTCCTCGATAACTCCACATTCCTCACAATTGGGGGAAACAATTTTTTTCATCATAAAGGCAAATTTTTTGCATGGAATGTGACCAGATCTGAGTCTAAGAGCAGTAACAATCAGTTTTCTACTATCATCACTGTTCATGAACCAGGGCACAATCCTTTCTATTTCACTATGATAAGGTTAGAAGATAAAATATTAGTCATATAGACCGAAGATAAAATATACGATACTCCATAGACAGTAAAACATAGCGACCAAAAATACGTCTTCTTCTTCAGCCTATAGATGTCCACTGCTGGACAAAGGCCTCCCCCAAGGCTTTCCACGCTGACCGGTCTTGTGCTGCCCGCATCCATCGGCTTCCTGCGACCTTCACCAGGTCATTGGTCCACCTTGTTGGGGGCCTCCCTACGCTGCGTTTTCCAGTACGTGGTCGCCACTCCAGAACCTTACTGCCCCATCGGCCATCGGTTCTACGAACAATGTGCCCTGCCCACTGCCACTTAAGTTTAGCGACTCGCAGAGCTATGTCGGTGACTTTGGTTCTTCTGCGGATCTCCTCATTTCTGATTCGATCACGCAGAGAAACTCCTAACATAGCTCTTTCCATTGCCCTTTGTGTGACTCTGAGCCTTCGTATGAGGCCCATTGTGAGCGACCACGTTTCAGTTCCGTAAGTCATCACTGGCAACACACACTGGTCAAAGACTTTAGTCTTGAGACACTGTGGTATCTTGGACGACGAGAAGAAAAATACGTCAATTAGCAGTTATCAGTCAATTAGTGTGCGTAGACTAATTTGATTAAACTAAAATTTATCTTCTGACTTTTTCATAATGAAATAGAAGTCTGCCGCCAAGCGATTCGTCGTGTTCCGGCATGATGTCTGGTGAAGCCGTACGGAGGACGGGTCTGAGCAGTTGTGGTGCGATGTGTGGCGGGTACGATGCGCCAAATGTTGTTGTGTCGGGAGTTTGGTCGCGCAGAGTCTCCAGATCAATCTCCCTCTAGCGCAGCATCATTTGGTCGTGTTGGTCTTGGGTTTAACATTGCATCACCTCGCTCAACTGCCATCATCCTTCCTATTCCGAAGTTTTTTAAGTGAATAGGCTTAATAAACTAGTGCGCTTTATCATCAGCGATTGGATCATTGCTTACCATCAGGCGGGATTGCAGTCAAGCACTAGATTTGATTATTAAAAAAAAAAAAATAGAAAGAAAAAGATGCACTGTACCTACATTTAGTTTAATTTAAGAACAAGGGAATCAGGGTCATTTTCAATAGCTTATGATTTATTTCCGCAGTTTCTTTGTTTATAGATTCGAGTACGGCAAAAGAGAGGAAGAAAACACAATGGGGAAGAAAACGCAAAGCTATTTGCAGATGTCGCTGATGGCGTTTGACTCATAACAATATTAGCTGTGAGTCGTATCACGTTTTATGTTGAGTTTTTTTTTTTTTGTGTTTGACGAGTTTTTTTTAGGTAAAGCAGAGCAATGTATTGCACATGGACTGTTTCAAGTTAAAAAAATGAGTTATAAGTCTAGAGGAGCTTCAGTAAAAGGACGAAAAGCCGATCTAATTACCAGGCAAATAACAATGCCCAGACTTTAAACTGAATGCAGACTTATTAATGTTTTAAGTTACACTAATTTTGTATTAGGTTTAATGTTTCTTTAGTTATATTTAAGTAAATATTAATGTACTTATTATTGTCATATTTTGAAAGTTTCAACCCTATTAACCTAAAATTATTATCCAGACTTGAATCGTATGACCGAAATTTTAACTTCGAGGTTCCTCAAGAACAAGAAATTCAAGAGAAAAAAATTGATTTACCGCCTCCAGAAAGCTTCAGGACATCAACATAATCTTTACTGAAATCTATTTATATATTCTGTTCTAAATTGAAATGCATATCTTTAGGGAAAGAGTGATTTCCATTATTATTGCAACAAATTGCTACACAAGACAGCATATTTCTAAAATTTTTATAAACAACGTAAACTCGAACAATTATTTGGGTCAAACGATATCAGCGCCTCTAGTGGCGAGATTTGTCATTTTTCTTCCCCATTGAATTGAACGTTCTTTACATACTTCAATACTGTTTTTACGGTCGTCTTTTAGGTTTATGACAACAAGCGCAGAAGGCGCAGCACATAGAGATTTTACAATTGTCAGAAACCAGTCTCGCCAAGAGTTTAAAGGTATTGTAATATACGCAAACAATTAAATATGAACAGACTTTTAACGATCACTGAGCTAGAAAATATCTCATTAGGTATGTAACACAAATATTTCTTATAATTATTACGGTAATATGCAGGCTTCGAAGGATATATATCAATTGATATATATCATGATATACATATATCTGATATATATCAAACCATTTTTTGTGATATATATCAAAATTTATGGTATGTTGCATTTAAGTACTTTTACCGACGCGCTGCTGGCATATTCGTCGTTTTTTCTGTCTTCAGACCGTAATTCTTCGAATTTATCAAGTAGGTACTGCAGTCAATAATAATAGTGCAATGTAAAAGAGCCAAAATAATTTTGAATTCTATCATCTGCAAACATACCTACTCCTTAAAAGTCAAGTGTAGTGTTAATTCTTTAGGAATGTCAACAGGCGATTTGACAGTTCTAGCTGACTAGAAAAAGGCTAATTTGTTATTTGATTATAACTCTACTGAGTACAAATATTAGGATTTTTAAGATATTTTAATTTTGTTTCCCTAATATTTATAGACTTTGTTTTCTCAGAAAAAGATAATTACTTATTTTTAGTTGATTTTTGTGAACTATAACATTTTATGTTTATTTTGTTAAATAAAAGCTAAAAATATGTTGTTTTTATATTGTAATAAATTCAGAATAATAAACTGTCATGTACCTGTGGAAATCGTATAGTATAGGTAGTAATAAGATAATAAAATGGCAGTCTTAAGAAATGGATATAAATATCGGATATATATCCGATTTTGGATATATATCGGATATATATCATAAATATCCGATATTTTGATATTTATTATAAATATCGGATATTTTCGAACCCTGGTAATATGTAATAAAGAGGTGATTAGTGCACCTGTCTAGCCTGGTCACTACTTAATTTTTTTCAGTAAGCAATCAAGCAGGTCTACATAAAGATTTTCGATTGCTTATCCGGGCTGTCCAGTACATAAACATACAAAATCAGTAATCTACCACTCTCGCCTAGTGCGGGTTGGAAGATATCACATGTCTTCTAATTTTTTGGCTCTAGGACATACCGGTACCTCGCGATGTTTCCTTCACCTTTTTGAGAGCAGTGGTGATGAAATAATTTACTGAAAGTAAAGCGCCTGATGGGGTTCAAACCTACGACACCGTTACTAATAGGTAGGGTTGCCATCCGTCCGGGTTTCCCCGGATTTGTCCTAGTTTAGAGGGCATCCGGGGAGCGTCCGGGGAAGATTTCATTTATAGACCCAGTTTTAAAAATTAATGAATAAAAAAGGTAATTTATTATATTTACAAATGTTTTTTATTGCATTGGATATGTATAAAAGATCTTGTAGATATGTCCGGCTTTCGGACACTAAAATCCGGGGTTCTCACGCGTCATGTCCTGTTTTCCAAATTTTAGAGTTGGCAACCCTACTAATAGGCCATCGCTGCTCTCCAGCTGCGGCTGTCCAGTGGATGCCATAATAAATTAAGGTCTTATGCCACGACATAAAACTTATCGTGTGCCTTTATAAGCCCTTGTTATAAAAATAACAACCACATGTTAAAGGCATCTTTGTAAGGAACTGACCGCTGCTGAGACCTCGCTGAAGTGACGCTGCAGGGAACAAGCTGGATCAAAATAGATTATTTACTTAAAAATGCTAACTCGAGCTCATAACTGTTATATAGAATAAAGTACAACGAAACCGCCCCTGTCTGGTGATAGCGTTGGTCTTGGGTATCTGCTAAACCCCCTCCATCAGTTAGTCAAGCATCTTAAAGATTCCGTGCGTCATTCCACACGTAAACAAGTCGCCAATCAGAGTTGTCGACAATTTTTGTGATTGACTTCGTTAATGGCGCGTATACAAAGATTTGTAAAGTATTATTTTGCTTCAATTGTTGTGCAAGTGACGACTATATGGGTCATTCTTTTTTCTCTTAAATTTAATGGTGGTCTGGCAGTTTCAGTATTTTATGCGGCCTATCCAAATATCCTTTTTTAGAATCGTTAGTCGAATCATCACTCGAGTTACACGATTACAGACAAATTCTTACACTGACGGTACTTTTCTGCTGAAATATGTACAATTCTTTCCTCAAAAGACCATTTCTGGCACTAATCTAAATAGCCTATTCACTTAATCTAAGTAAGATGATGTTTGGGCTTTCAGAGACCATGGCTCTCGAGTTTATTTCGCCATTCCTTGTCAGGGGTAATCAGATAGAATGTCGACTAAATGTCGCTTGTTTTTAATAATATGACGTGCAAAAGTGATTCCAATATCTATCTGGGGAGTTTGTTCCGCCAATCTGGGGATTTTTATTCCGTCCCTCATCGGAGTTTGTTCCGCCACTTTTTTCTTCCCAGCGAAAGCACTACCGAGGTGGCGAAGGGGCGGGTGTTTTGGGGACTGTCTTATGTAATATTGACGTCCAAAACAGCTGATTCTCAACCACAAATTCATCCTATTTAGAAAACGAACAATTTCATTTAATTTTTGTGCTAAATGTAGCTTTTGTCTACTTTAAACTTATTAGGTGTGAACCACTGATATCGTATCCAATTGGGTCATGCTGCATAGCAAAAAATCAATTCTATTTCGTTTTTCTTTGCAAACACATTAATGCTGGCTAAATTGGAAAGCCAATTAAGCCAAGATATGTATAAGGTCAGTTATCAACCAGTCATTCAAGATTTACTAGCGATCATATCTCTAAGCAACCCATAAGGATTTATCAGTCCAGTTGTACCTAGGTATGTAGGACAGAGATTAATTAGCAAGTTTATGCTTAACTATCGCCAATAGAGAGATTAGGTACAAATGTTAAATACAGCGTATGCTTAGATAGTCATGTTTGAAAGGCTACTAACAATATACAAAGTTTCTGATCGATTCTGTCAAATCTCGCCGTGAAAAGTTAAATGAAGTGAGCTGTAGTCCCCCTTATACATCTATGGGGGACTACAGCTCACTGCGTGGGCGTTCTGTTGTTTCAGTCTACCCCTATGGAAAGAATGATTACAATCATAATAACAGGTAAGTAATCAAATAACAGGTGTAGGTATCGAGTAACAGGTAAGTAATCGAATAACAGGTGTATAGTACTCGCAACCGGCTTGAGTGTGTGACCAAATGTTTGAACGTAAACTGCGTGGGCGTTCTGTTGTTTCAGTCTACCCGTATGAAAAGAATGAAATAATACAATCATAATCTTTCTGTGTACTTCAAACGTAACCTAAAAATTCGCAACACGTTATCAAAATGATGAAACACTCTAAGACATATACAAAACAAAAACATGTGATTTTTGCACGGAATTCTACAAACACAAATGCTAGCAATGCGCCAGTTAAGTGTCGTCATTACAAAAGATGCCTCACTCGTAGGGGGTCAGTTATCTTGTGACTCTGTACGTTTCCACAAGTGGCAGCAATAAACAGTCAGGCGATAAGATTATTGGAAATTAACACAATATTAATAACTGTGCTGATGACAGTGGCTCACTATATTTAGTCGAGTCTGGCTGGCGCAATAAAAAAACATCTTGTTGTACATATTTTAGTCACATAGACTATATCTATGAGAGACAGATTATGTTGACCTATGCACATAAGAGATTGGAGGGCCTTAATATACCAATAATAAACTTTATTACTAAAAGGATTACAGAGATTTTGCATTGGTTGGTATCTCATGGTTATACAACGTGTAACATAAAGGGTATATACAGAAGAAAGGCATGGCGTCTTTACATGATATCAAACGATATTGGAAGGCTTTTTTAATCCTATCTCTTTATGTTAGGAAGTTATGAGGAAGAACGCCGCCTGTGATAGGCTACTATCATACTAGTCGCACAGAGATATTAAAGACATTTATCGGATTTTGGCAAGTAACGTGACGGTTAACGAGTAGTTATTAACGTATGTAGTGTGCTGCCACGTTTGTTATGATTTGATTTTAAGAAACACACGAAACCGATAATTTGGTACCAATTGTTTGAATATTTTATTTTGAGTGGAAACCCTTCCGATATCGTTTGAAATCATCTAAAGATGCCATGCCCTTGGTATGTATATACCCTTTATGTTACACGTTGTATATCATATGGTTGGTTCTTGGTTTGTAAGCTTTTGGACTAACATAAACTTCGTTATTACTTAGGTCACCCTAATTCCATAACACACTATTACTTACTCTCAATTTGAATTATTTTGAAGCATATTGGTAATCCATCGCTCCATATGATCCAAAATTTGTTTACTCAACAAAGTAAACAAGGCAATGAAAATCAATGTTGTTGAAATGAAACAATTACCCTGCAGAATTTTCCCCATCAACCTTGAACCTAATATTTTAGTAATAAAGTTGATAATTTATTAACGACAGATTGTAGTAGCTTGATGTGCGGCGCCTATGTTGTTGGTATAGTACCATCTTGTGGGAGTAATTTATACGACCATAGTCATCGTGAAATAGACAGTCGCCCCATCATAAATCAGAAATCAATTCATTCTATAATAACACAGCCAGTAGTCAACAGGTTATGACCGGAAAGGTCTGTTATTCTAAGAGCAATTGGAGCAACCACTGACTGTCACTTCGTTACAACAGACGGTACCTCTACCGTGTTTTTAATACATGTAGCAACTTTCTTACATAATGGCAATTGAATGTGATGTAACATTACTAGGTACGTTGGGTAGACAATTATTAAGAAATTTGTTATTCAATGAGAATATTAACAAAGGTACTGTTAAAATCGGTGGGCTAACATTGCTGGGATAAATACAACGCGCATTTTAGTTTCACTTTTGTTATTCCACGTGATTTGTATTATTTTATATTATGATGTGCTTGTCAGTTCTTCAAGCCAACTAAACTGGAAATCGACAATCATCATCATCATCTCAGCGTTAATCCTAGCCGCATCCGACGCTTTTTCAGCTTGGAGTCTGGGGTCCGCTTTACCAGTCTAACTGCTGATTTTGTATAAACTTCGGTATTTTCCGTGAAGCGACTACCGTCTGACCTCCACAACCCGAAGGCGATATTGAAGCATTGCAATTAAACCAATTGTTAGTATTTTGAGGGCTCCAATAACCTGTAACGACATTTCAGCATTTTCCTTCAAGTAAACCATTCTATGTAAGCAATTACAGCCGTCAGTGGTTATTTCCATTGGAATAGATAAAAAAAAATGAACAAGTTTATTTTAATAACTAGCATTTATAGATATCGAATAAATGCAGATGCCCGCAGATCGGCAAGCGTAGGGTAGGACGCCCTTTTTTGTTTGGGATGGGAAATCATCAAATGACTTCTCCCTCTCTTGTCGGAGCGGAAGACGTGTCAGACTTTTACTGACTAAAACCCACCTGTGTTTCTTCACTTGCATATACGCCAGGGCCACGATTTCTTTTTTAACCAACCCGCTTCCTTGACCCAGGAGGCATCGGTCTTCGTGGACCCCGTCACGATGTGCTGACATCTCTATGAGGCGCGCGTGAAACACAACGCACTGTCGACTTGGGCCTGGGCTTAGTACTTATCGGGCGGCGAGCTGCCCACTGTTTACAGCCCGCAGGCCTGCGCCTACGGTGGCCGGGAGTTCGATGTTGTCTCCCGACCAGGCCGTGTCCTGCGGCGGCCAGCGGCTTGAGGGCTCTGAGATTCCCGCTGCCTCACGCGCTCCGCCTCCTTCTTTACCAGCATCACTGCTTCGCAAAAGAAGGTGACAGCCTGCCATGCAATCTCGCTCGGGACCATGGCCTGGATCAGAGTCGGACGCGAGAGAGCGCCGCCGTTCGCCGCTAAGAGGACACGGCGGTGCTGTACCGAAGCCGGGCAGATCTCCACTGTGTCCTCGGGGCGATCTACACAATGGTGACACCCTGGCTTTTCTTCCCGCCTTATCCGAAACAGGAACCTCCCGGAACAACCGTGTCCGGTGACGATCTGCGTCAGGCGGAAGGTGAGGGCGCCGTGGCACCTCTCTAGCCACTCCTCAAAGAGGGGACTTACCGTCGCTATTGTGGCTTGCTTAAGGGTAGGACGCCCTCATTTAGATGGAATGACGATCTAGGCAAGGTGGCTGGTAGCAACTCGATGAGAGTAACCAAGAAAGAAGTTCAATGGCGTGAAATTGAAGAGATGATCCATAAAATATAATTCAGTCAGTATTCTTAATATAGAAATTCGCCCAAAAGGACCGAGGAAATTACATAGGATCCACTAGCAAATAACTGGTCTTACAAAAAGAAAGCCAACCAGAAAAGAACAAGGGAGCCAAGAGAAAAAAAACCACCAGTGTTCCTTTATTTGCCTGTGCCCAGGGATCTGAAACTTGCGGACCAGCATGTTGCAATACACAGTCAGCGACCTGCTGTCCTTCTCTTAACGAAATAGAGAGATAAAGATGAACAGAACTTGACTACGTTTAGTTTGCGAGCAAGAAAATTTGCGCCAATGATTACATTATTAGAGATAAAAAAAAACGGCCAAGTGCGTGTCGGACTCACGCACAAAGGGTTCCGTACCATTGATTTATGAAATTAAAGGATTTAAGTCATTTGTATGGAAGATTACGCGGTAATAAGCGATTTACGATTTACGAGGTATTAAAAAAACAACTACTTATTAGATCTCGTTCAAAATAATTTTCGTTGGTAGTTTTTATAGTAATGAACATTACTTGTCTTTTTTTAGATTTTTCATTTTCTTATTTTAGAAGTTAGATTGGAACCAACTTTTTTCCACTTTGGAAGCGTCTGTCACACAAACTATTCAGTTTAGAAAAAAAATATATTTTAGGAACCTCGATATCATTTTTGAAGATCTATCCATAGATACCCCACACGAATGTGTTTGATGAAAAAAAAAAAATGAGTTGCAGTTCTAAGTACAGTGGGAAGCCCCCAATATTTATTATATTTTTTTTATTTTTGCATCAAAATCTTAATGCGGTTCACAGAATACACCTACCTACCAAGTTTCAACAGAAAGAAGTTCAATGGCGTGAAATTGAAGAGATGATCCAAAAAATAGAATTTAGTCAGTATTCTTAATATAGAAATTCGCCCAAAAGGACCGAGGAAATTACATAGGATCCACTAGCAAATAACTGCTCTATAGCTCTACAGGAAAAAAATGGCTGTGACATACGGACGGACAGACGAACAGACAGACATGACGAATCTGTAAGGGTTCCGTTTTTTGCCATTTGGCTACGGAACCCTAAAAAACCTAATAATATATTGGCAACAATGTATAATGAATTCAGTATGATAAAAGTTGTACGCGCAACTGGAGTGCGTATCGCGATATTATTTGATTCAAAGACTTGTGACCGGCATAACCTTGATTACCCAGTTAAACTGAATTAACCAAGATAAGAGTAACTTGTAAAATTTACTTTAATTAAATGTACTTTTATAGATTGTTTTCATGTACAGACAGCAGGTCAAATTGCCCGAAACTGCAATTTTCCCAATCAACCTTGGACCTTAATACTTAACGAAAAAGTTGAAAATCTATTGAAAAATGTTAGGTACAGACGGCAACACATCAAGCAATATGTTAATTTTTTTTTTTCTAATCTTTATTGTGGTCGCCTTCCAGTCTAAATGGATGCAGCTGATGCTGGATTTATATAGTGCCTAAAACAAAGAGCCCGCGTGGTACCGGCCTTGGCATAGTACCAACCCATATCCTCCCGTGGGTGTCGTAAGAGGCGACTAAGGGAACTCTCACCAGGGAAGCGGGCAGCAGCGCTTCTCCTGTGGAATATCAAATTACTGCGATCCCTAACCCGCCTGCCAAGCGTGAGGATTATGGCAAACCCCTAAAACTTGGGGGAGGGCTTTGTCCAACAGTGAACCTCTATAATAAGAAGGAGAAAACAAAGAGATAAGAGATATTATTCGATTTTCTATTATTCTATGCAGCTGAACACCAGTTTAATATAACTGTATATGTGTGTATAAGTTATAACTGGAAATTACGCTACATCTCAGCAAGACTGGTTGTCAGACATTCGCGCTGTAACAAGAGTTAAAAATCATTGAGTGAGGGAAGGGTCTTGTAATGCAAAGATCGGTGGTCCACCCACCAGACAAAGTCTTGCCGCCAAGCGGTTAGTCGTGTTCCGGCATGATGTCTGGTGAAGCCGAACGGAGGACACGAGCGGTTGTGTTGCGATGTGTTCCGGATACGATGCGCCAAGCGTTGATGTGTCGGGAGTTTGATCGTGGAGAGTCTCCAGATCAATCTCCCTCTGGCGCAGCATCGTTGGTCGTGTTGTTGGTCATATCTACATTGCATCACCTTTTTTTTTGTAACGGGGTGGAAAATCCTCAATGGATGTCCGCCGCCCTAGGGTGGGCGATGGGGTCTGTCAGACTCCTACCGACTAAAAACCACCCCGGTGTCTCTCCGGTCACGTGCGCACGGAGCCGCGGGAGTCCTTGATTCTGCCGCGGCCCCACACTGTCGTGCCGGCCCGGTCTGTCCGGGCCTCGCCTCCTGCACGGGGTAGTGAGGTGTTAAACTACCCCCTGCATCGCCTCTGAGGCGCACGCCGATACACGCGCTCGCCTCCGCCTCGGGGTCCAATGAATAAGGGGGCGGGGACTTCCCCATATCCCTCGCCCCTGGACCCATTCACGGGGGCTGGAAGAGGGCGTTATCCGCCTTTCCTCGGCGCCCGGTGCGTCTTCTGCGGCCCGGGAAGGGAGTTGAGGTCTCCCTCTCCCGTTCCACAGCTTCCTTCCGCGACATCACGTCCTCGCAGAAGGACACCACCGCATCCCACGACTCTGCGCTACCGACCATCCTCCGCACTACTGCCGGCAGCGTCAGGTCGCCTACTTCGTTTTTGAGGAAACGGTGCTGCTCCTCCCAAGCTACTCACTCGGAGAGCGTGTGCTGCGCCGTGTCCACCCCGCATTGGACGCAGTGGTGGCACCGAGCGTCCGGCTCCCTGTCTATGCGTCGCAGGTACTTGCCGAAGCAGCCGTGCCCCGACAGTACCTGCGTCACCCTGAACGACAGGGAGCCGTGCCTCCTCCCGAGCCAGTCGTCGTGCACTGGCCGGATCGCCTCGACGCTAGCGAGGCGGTAGGGCGCATAAGCCTCGCCGCCAGTCCGCCACCAGGACCTAACGGAGCTCCTCCCGGTGCAGCAGCCGCTACCAGGACCTGACGGAGCTCCTCTCGGCGCAGCTTGATCTGCTGCTGCACCGGACTGGAGCCCCGTGCTCAACTGCCATCTTCCTTCCTATTTACTCAGTTTTTTGAGTGAATAGACTTATTAAACTAGCGCGCTATACCATCAACGATTGCATCTCTGCTTACCATCAGCGGGATTGCGGTCAAGCACTAGTTTATGATTATAAAAAAAGAGATGGCCGCCGGTCGCAGCATGTATACAAGCTACACACCTGATCGATCAGACTGCAACACTGTTATTATTTTAACCATAAGTTAAAGTAAATGAATTTCATGACTTTTTCTACAATATTGAGTAATGTTTCTTTACTCAATATTTTAGCAATCTGTCTGAAAGGACCAGGTTTTCATTATTTGCAATCGCAGGTACTGTCTACCTAGACTTGGTATCTAGGTTAAGCAACCTATTTGGGTGTTTCAATACCAAACTGGAGATTGCGAATTTTAAGCAAGTGAAATGAAAGCTCAGTTTGTGATAGCAGGAACAGAAATATATCATCTATGAACATTTCAATTGTCTAGCTAGCACTGTTCAAGAAGGTACAGCTTGATGACAGACAGACAGATTGATAACAGAGTTTTAGTAAGGGTCCTTATTGCCTTATGGGACAAAACCCCAAAAATAAGCTGGATAGAGTAAATATCCAGTGGCCTAGTGGTTAAAGCACCAGCCTCTCAAGTATGAGTGCGCGGGTTCGATACCAGGTCAGGCAAGTACCAATACAACTTTTCTAAAGTTATATGTACTTTCTAAGTATATCTTGGACACCAATGACTGAAGGTGAAGGAAAACATCTTGAGGAAACCTGGACTTTAAAGTGTGAAATTGCCAACCCGCATTGAGCAAGTGTGGTGATTACGCTCAATCCTTCTCTGTATGAGAGGAGACCTGTGCCCAGCAGTTGGCCGATAAAAAGGTTGATGATGATGATGATGAGAGTAAATATTTCTGATTGAGCAACAACATACAATAGTCCACTAGAAGTAAGTGTAGAAACTAAACCCTTAACATACATATAATCAGCCTATAATGATCCCATGGTTGGGACACAGGCCTTCTCTCGGTGAGATGGAGTGGGCCTAATCTACCACACTGGCCCAGTGTAGGTTGGTAGATGTCACATGTTTACACAAAGTATAGTGTCTGAGGGGGTTTCAACCTACAACTTGTGAATAACGGTTGATACCACTAGGCCACCGCTGCCCTTATCATAGATTATAGTAAATATTGCCTATCCAACTACTCACAGTCAAGGCAGGCAAGTCAGGCCTGGGGGGGTGGCAAGTCAGGCCTGGAGTGGCAAGTTAGGCCTGGGGGGGAGTATTTTTAGAGTAGGTTTTTGGCAATTACACCATACATTTTGCTAGTGTACACTGTGTGGTTTATTTAAAAGTTAAGAGATAAGTCCTCATTTATACTTCGTTTACCAAGTTCATACATGTACTGCAAGATTTTCAGGAGGGGGCAGCTGCCTCCCCCAGGGTATGTCCATGGAAAGACTATTACATTATAATAGGTTTTAATGTTTATTTTAAGTGTCTTAATAAATGCATGTAATATGTTTAGATTTAACTAACTATATTTGCATTTTAAATATGAATAACAAGATTGCTGTTAATAGTATAATTTTCTATAATATCTACAAAGCATGAACCTATTGATAGGCAGGCCACACAATAAGTGGGTCAATAACACCAGTCATTAGCATTATTAAAACCTATACTTAACTGATAAAATTGATGACACAGTAGTGACTATGGACAAATAAAAAGTTAGAAGAAACTCTTTGGGTCATGTTTTTTTTATTGTATGGCAGTTAAGGAATTCTTTAGAAAAAAAAATAAGTATCATAATTTTGTTTTTATCAATTAACTTCGTAATAGGGTACCTATTACGAAGTTAATTGATACAACAGTTAAGTATTTTGATGACTTGTTGCAAACACTGGGTCAGTTTTGAGTGATAAAAATTCATAATTATGATGCAATGTCAGTTATATTATTGCATGTATGACAGATATAAATATTGTTATTAAAATCGAGGTTTGTTTTTGAAAAGATATCAAACTAAGGTCATAAAATATGTAATTTTTGATCTATTGAATATGTTGTTATTGTTTATTTATTTTTTTACAATTAACTTTTATGAATTAAATAATAAAAACAAGATACAACATTCCAAAGTATTCTACGTACATAAAAGAAAAGTTTAAACATCAAAGGATCTAGATAATTTAAACTAAATATGCAGTAACAAAACAAGCATCCACATCCATATTAGATTCTATAAAATAATAATTTAATTATGTGCCAAGTAACATTTTACTAGTCGTGAGATGTTTCACGACTCAAGCCTAAATAAAAAAAAAATGTCTATAAGGTATCTTGGATTTAGATCAAAACAAAATCATGTGGATGTCAACAAATAAAAAACGAAATAAAAATTCAGAGGCCATATGACCTAACCTTGCTTTGTAACCACAGGTTTTTCTCAATTGGTCAGCAATTGTTACAAATTAGCCTTACTACGATCACATGTGACAAACCACTTCAAGATCAGCCAATGAATGACGTAAAAATAAAATATCGTAAATTTCAACCATGTGGTAGACACAACATTATTTTAACCGGGCTAAATTTCATTGAAGATCACAAACAAACAAAAGTTTTACAAATTGGCTGAATTTAATTCTGTCGTATTACTTTGGAAACAGGTAAACGCACACCTGTATTGATAATATACAATGTTAAACAAGTTTTTTTAAAATAAATCACTCACCTGGACGGATTACTTGAAGAGAGACTGGTTCGCAAGAAGTCTCACTGTATTTTTTTAATAGTGTTAACAGCAGCGGAGCGGCAAGTTATGTATTGTGGAAGAAGTTATGAAGTAATAGTACAGCCTCGTCTGTATTCATTCATTTGTTTGAATTAGTTTGACGTTAAGTGTGCGACAAGGATAGAAAATAGAAAACTTCAAGTTTGCGTTCCGATTTTTACTCGAACGCTAAACTAAACAATAAATCTATTACTTTATTATATTTAGTTTAAATCAAGAACATAGTCAACTAGCACAAATATAAATCTACTAGCCCGAAGCTCCAGTAAATCAGACTATTTATTTACTGTATCATTTCAAATGAGCAATTAAATTACATCAGGAGATCAAAATGTCTTGTTTTGTTATCTAGACGTTCGACTTTTTATCTTCATAAATATCTATGACCACGAGATTTTCTGTACTTAAAAATAAAGGATTTATCGAAAAAAAGAATATCAGATATTATTATGGGAAAAAATTAAATTGAGAAAGAATAATATTACTGTAAAGATACTTCTTGGACGTTTCGTTGCCATGAGTATCGGAACGAAGCGATACTTCATTTTTAACTAGAAACCTTTTTGATACTTTAATATTTTTGTGATATCGTCAGAATTAGTCAGCGTTCACGTTAAATTCTTATAAGGTCAGTAGTTCGATTATTCTAAAACTGTTATCGTCAAGATGAATGTTTGGATAAATAACACATTAACCCTTTCGCCCTCTTTGTTTTTTTATTTGAGAATTCTTATTTATTCATAATAATATCATCTCTTTCTGTTGAGCCCCTAGAACAGAAAACTAAGAAAAGTGTTGAGAACCCAGTACAAAATTTATTTAAATGTTACACAAAGTGATACTAAATGCTGAAAATAAAGTTTTAAGCTGCATTTTATTAAATTATTGTTTGTTAAAAAAAAAAGTGTCGTGCATATAGACCGTTTGTAAAATACTATTTAGTACAATCAATACAAATAAAATAATTATGATCAAACTTAATTACAAATAAATAAAAAGTATCAAGACTGTTCCCTCCCACTATACTACTTGTTATCAAGCCGAGCCGGTCATGCGCAACAGAGCACGTGGTGTTATTCGGATTCCTCACATCTCCGAACACAAAACTTTATAAAAGGCCTCCGCTGTGCCGTCGACCAAACGCGTGACCCTTAGTCTTGAATCTTACACACAGGAATACTCGCGCTTCACATAAAATGGCTACACCCAAACAAGGTAAACTTTTTTATTGATATTTTGAAACTTTTTGACTGTCAAACATATAACCCGCCGAAATTTAAAAGGACCATAGAGGAGGACAACAAAACGCAGTGTTTTTTTTTAAACGTAATGGAAAATGGAAATGCTATTTCGGCCTTGAGGTTATATTAGATGTTGGATCTTTTTATTAGTGTTTATTATTTGTTACCTTCAATTGGTACAAGTTTTCTTATCTGATGTGTTTAATGATCTGTAATATCAGTCTCTGTAATTGCGGCTCAAGTTAATAAAAATTAACTAAGCAATCTGCCAATATTTTGCCGAAAATATAAACAAATCTATGTTTATGGAAAAATAACTTTAACTCAGACACAATAAAGCAGTTTACGCTACAACTTCAAACATAAATTAAAATGACATTTTTATCAAGCTATCAAGAGTGCTAGGCTGTCTAAAATTTAAACACTATTGAAATAAAATTTATATTTGTTTAACTTAAAATAACATTATATTAGGAATAGACTATCTTTGGTACCCTCATTTTTTCCTCTTTGTTAGGTACGGACGACAGCAGGTCGAGCTACCCGAAACTGTCCGAAATTCCCAATCAACCTTGAGCCTTAATCCGTTAGCCATAAAGTTTACGGTGTGTTCACTGGCTCAGCAACATAAAAACGAATCTCATAAGGTCGCACAAAAAATATGGTCAATCGAACCGAGACCCCGAGACCCAATGCTATTTTTCTAATCGAAAAGATATTTTATAAGTATAATAGCGACCCGCCCCGGCTCGCACAGGTGCATAGATACTAAATACACTACAAATACAGAAAAACTGGGAACGTATAAAAAATATAGCCCGCCGCCGCTCCTGCCGCCCCGGCAGGCTGCTCCTGTCAGTAATTTTTAAATCTGTAATATTTTCGAAAATACTGTGACTTTGTTTTATAATACCCACCAACTTAAAAATACTGGGCGCAATGTTTTTGTAGACCTACAGCACGACGCGGGTGATGACCCAAACCAGCCAGCATGTAGTACATATAAAGCCTCAAATCTCGACATCAAAATGTATTCTAATTTTAAAATTGTATACTTCCAGTTGGCGGCTACAAGCTCGGAGGGCTCATCATCGAGGGCAAAACAAAGCAAGTCTTTGACTTGCCGGAATTGCCCGGACACGCGTTGCTTCTTAACAAAGACCGGATCACTGCCGGAGATGGCGTTAAAGCTCACGACCTTGAGGGAAAAGCCGCCATTTCCAACCAGACCAATGCTAAAGTCTTCGATATTCTTAACTCTGCTGGTAAGACAGTTTTGTGCGTTTTGACTTGAGTGCGTGACAGCAAGGCAAGGTTGTTGAACTGTCGGTTCCGATTTGTTTCACTTACAAATAGATGATATGAAAGTCGTGCGCGTAAAATTATCAGTAAAAGTAATGTCATGAAACTTTTATTGTACAGCAAGTTTCGTAATGTAATTTCGACTTATATGTAGTGACTGTTGGACCATGCAAGTGGCGCTTTTTTAACACTGCGTTGCTTTAGAGATTTTCAAAAAGATCGATTCACACCCGAAGTTTGAAATTCGAACAACGTGCGATAAAAACCAGTGTAACCATTGATATAATATTAAACAGATATGCTATGCTCTAACAAATTAACCAAATTATATGTGCCGATCGGAGCAACAGCACACACATTCAAATTTTTTATTCTGCGTACATTTCACACGTTGGTACAGTGTGAATGAGATGGGGCGCAATCTAAAGCACAGAGAAGAAAAAGATGGCTAGTGTTTGTCGTTTGCGCTGTTAGTGTTTGTCGTTTGTTTTTACGAGTGTATCGAGAGTGACTAAAGCGAGATACTGGACTTACCTCCTTTTGTACGCCTCATTTTCAGTGCGCTAGTGACATAACTACCTTAGTTTAATATTTTATCAATGAGTGTAACTATAATTTTTCTTTCAAAAAAGTGCCTGTCCATATAAGCTAAAATCTAGATGACACAGCACTTCTAAAAAACCGTTATCAAACGATTTTAATACTCTATTTTGTGGGTAGTCATGTAAAATTTGTTTGGTAACAGTCTTCTATGTTTGCAAGCTTATTAATCCGCCATAATTTTTATCGCTATTAATCTGTTCAAAAATCAAGCGTTGCGTTATAGCCACATTTTTAGGGTTTACTACCGGTAAACGTAAAAAACTGTAAAAAGGGACCCTATTACTAAGACTCACTGGCTGTCTGTATGTCTACAGGCTGTATCTCATGAATTGTGATAGCAGTTGAAATTTTCACAGAATTTGTGCCCACCCTCATCCTCATATATGGGTTGGTACTATTCGAGACACCGGAAGCGACTAAGGAAACTCTCACCAGGGAAGTGAGCACCTTTCTCCTGTGAAATATCAAATTACTATGATTCCCAACCCGCCTGCCATGCGTGGGGATTATGGCAAACCCCCCAACTTGGGGGAGGCCTTTGTTCAACAGTGAACCTCTATAGGGTGATGAAGAAGAAAAAGTATTTCTGTTGCCTTTATTTATTTAATCATACACGCAACAACAGAAAACGCAATGCTTTTCTGTGATGAAAATTAAAAAACAAACGGCCTATTGCATCAGACTCGCGCACCAAGAGTTCCGTACCATTATCTGAAATCTAACTTTTTTTGTAACAATTAGTTGAAATTTGGTCAAAATTCAAGAACTTGCTTGTCCACTGGCAGATCTGCCAAAATTGCAATAAATTATAGCCTAGCCGAAGGCCTAGTCTAGTTTAGAGGACAGGGATACACTATTGTACCTATGGTAATGCAGTAGATATTAATGTACAAGAAAATTTAAAAATGTATTTTTTAAATACTTGTATTAATTGTATTTCAACTGTCTATCACGATTCATGTAGACAGACAGACAGTGTCAGAGTCTTAGTAATAGGGTCGCTTTTTACTGTTTACTACGTTTACGGTGTTTTTACGTTTACCGGTAGTGAACCCCAAAAATATGGCTTGGTAACCATGGTTCATAAAAAAGTAAGTTTTTTTTCCATAAAAAAATCATTAATTACCTACGTATTCTATTATCGTCTAAAGCTTAAAACAGTGTTTATAATGACTTGACGTCTTCCTTTATCTGCCTAATTATTATCAAATCGTCTCGTGTGGTCTATTCAATCAGACAAACGCCCTTCATACGTCGCTACGGCCATCAATTTATCTTGTATCCATGATACAATAGTCTTCTGTGCCTTCTTATCAATGAGATAAACGATTATGGTCAAATGATGTAACATTGGGGGTATGGCCAAAGACTGGAGTTACGGAAATAGCTTCTATTGCCTTGGAGATAGATGTTAATATTGAATTAAGATTTATTTATTATTATTATTTATAAACCAGCGCTTGATCGCAATCCCGCCTGATGTACTTTCACTATGATAGCGAGGACATGAGGTGACATAAGTATTTTAATTATGTAAATTATAAACTAGTGCTTGACTGTAATCTCGCGTGATGGTAAGCAGTGATGCCATCGTTGATGGTAAATCGCGCTAGTTTATTAAGAGCCTATCCACTCTAGCCTTGAAGACACTGAAATTGTAGTCCGACAGGAACACCGCCTCTGACAAATTGTTCCAGTCCCTCGATGTACGCGGTATAAAAGACGATGCGTAACGCTTCGTTCGTAGCTGGCTTGTAGAAGTCAGATAGGTGGTCTTTCTTTGTAAAATACTGACATTTAGCTGTTTCCGATGGTTGGTAAAAGACAACGCAAGCTGATCTAGCTTATTGTAATTCTGACAATAAATGATAAATTTGATCTTTATTTCATTTGAAGTAGGGTATATAATATCCCCATATTTAATACACCCCCAGGTGTGAAGCACCGCCCTACTTTTATTATAAATGGAGTCGTTCATTATGTAAGAAAATGAGTGGAGTATATACAAAATGATGCTAGAAGCGAAACACTGTTCCTAAAGTCTTAGGCAGGTCCGATCGTCTGTGGAATACTGTAGCTACATATGGGCTGATGTTTTAAAATGCCGCCTAGCAGTTTTGCACTCGGTGGAGAGGCGTGCGAAGAGGCTAATTGGTGATCCAAAATTGGTTAAAACCAATCTCTAAAGAGAAGCAGAAAAGAGAGCAGTGGTAGACTAGTAGAGCAGTGGAAGCCGATCGTAGGTTCGAACCCCATCAGGCGCTTTACTTTGTGTAAATTATTTCATCACCACTGCTCTCAAAACGGTGAAGGAAACATGAGTGAAGAAACCGGCATGTCATAGAGCTAAAAACTTCGAAGCGTGAACTTCGAATGTGACATCAACCAACCCACACTGGGCCAGCGCGGTTTTACGGCGAGTTTACGGCCTACTCCTGTGTTCCAACCATAGATGTAGGATTTCATTGCTCTTCCTATATCTATGGTTCCAACACTGGGAACAATATACACTGATTATGTGATCTCCAAACCTGGAGCGCATGCGTAATGTAGCCCAGACTTTCACTATTCAATATTATGCATTTTGCAGCCGTACTGTGGCGAAAATCCACCCCTACGTTGTTGACATCGCTACGATCCCAACAAAACATACATCGAGGGACTAAGGTCCGTATTACAGAACGTCACTCAAACTCAAGTTCTACTTAAGTCTCGTTTCAAGCCTTTTGATTGGTTGAAACTAGTTTTAAGTAATGCTTAAGCAGAGATCAATGCTTGAGTTTCCTTCTGTAATACGGACCTTAAACTATCAACCGCGCGTCAACGTCTTCCCACCTGATTACAATTTAAGTGTCTTCAAGGCTAGAGTGAATAGGCTCTTAATAAACTAGTGCGCTTTACCACCAACGATTGCATCACTGTTTACCGCCAGGCGGGATTGCAGTCAAGCACTAGTTTATAACATTAAAAAAAAAACAGAGACCAGACTGCCCACAAAGGTCATATCTGTTTACCCCATCCAGAAACAATATTACGTATAGCTCGTATTATTACGTTCCTATTATTGTGACCCCTGACCCCGCGCAAATAACAACAGATAATCTTGTAACAGTTATGAAACATTGCCTTCGATAAAGGTCATTTTAATAATATTTATGGACTGTAATAATATCAGTAACGAGCTTGTTTTGTTTTTTAATAATAGAAAACAATTGCTGACGTCATTGAGATGGATATGGGCTAGCTAGGTATATGGATGATATCAGCTTTGTTGTGGTAAGCAAGATATTAGGCAATAGTAGCAAGTATGATGAAAGTGAACTGGTTGTTTAGGAAAAAAAAATTGTATTTTGACACGCATGGGAAATACAAACATGTTGAGGAGGTATGAGGAACAGCGTAGGTACACACCACATACACTTCACTCTCACATCCTCCATAGAAAAGAGAGGTTCGACCGACCAGCCCTCTAATCGACGAACACATTTTTGTCAAATGATTGCGACTAGTTAAGATCAGTTGGGATCGTTCTGTCCGCCCATTGGTCCGTTCGGTCCAAACGATCCCAACTAGTAGCAATCATTTGACAAAAATGTGTTCGCCGATTAGGGGGCAGACAGGTATTGTGTGGCTGGCACTTGCCCATTAAGATATTCAATAGACAGTTTAGACGCGATCATAAACATGGCGACCAAAAATACATCAATTTACGTCAAGAGCGGACAGGACTAAACTAACATATCGACGCTTTAAAGACAATCATATCTAAGCGACAAAAATTCGCAAATTGAGTTATATAAACCATTCGAACCGCCAGATTTTTCTGCGTCGTTTGGTGTATATAACTCAATTTACGAATTTTTGTCGCTTATACTCTGTTTTTTATTCTCGTAGACTAAACTGACATTACGAGTGTTGGCAGTTTATTGCAATTATTAAATAGTGCCGAAACTTAGCGTTCATAAAATCAAGTATCGTTTTTTTACAATAAGTTATCCTGAAATAATGTGTAGGTATTTATTAAAAACGTAATAATACAAAATTAATAATGTAAATTTGACATTTGCATGTGTCAATTTAGTCTACGAGATTAAAAAACAGAGTATAGTTGGGATCAGTTGGGATCGTTCGGTCCGCCCATTGGTCCGTTCGGTCCAAACGATCCTAACTAGTAGCAATCATTTGACAAAAATGTGTTCGCCGATTAGGGGGCAGACTGGTATTGTGTGGCTGGCACTTGCCCATTAAGATATTCAATAGACAGTTTAGACGCGATCATAAACATGGCGACCAAAAATACATCAATTTACGTTAAGAGCGGACAGAACTAACATATCGACGCTTGAAAGACAATCATATCTAAGCGACAAAAATTCGTAAATTGAGTTATAGGTATACACCATTCGAACCTCCAGATTTTTCTGCGTCGTTTGGTGTATATAACTCAATTTACGAATTTTTGTCGCTTAGATATGATTGCCTTTCAAGCGTCGATATGTATTATGTTCTGTCCTTTTCTTAATGAATTAGAAAGAAACACTGTACTTAAAATTATTTTAACTTGTGAACGAGGAATCAGGCTCAATATTTTCTTACTGAAGTAGTTTTAAATAATTTCCTGTCTGGCGGTTTATGTGATCGCTTCATGATTCCTTGCCAAACTCCTATTTCTGATATTTTCTGCACACGTATACAAGGAATCGCCCAGTTTGAGTTTAATTTGTTTAGTCCATCTCATATCATGTCTTTATAACCTGCGCAGATAAAGAAAAGATCTGTAAATGGCGTCCACTCGCATGCGTTCTCACTCACTCTCTATCGCTGTCTATACTCACAGAGTGAAGTAAGCGCTGCAAAAAAATATCATCCGTCCGGAATTCAGGATTCGCTTTCCAAGCTACTTTGACGCACTCCGAGTTATCGTTAATTTCGTTCCGCTAAAGTCTCTGTTATTTTGTTGATATTGTTGTTTTTGTTGAGTTTGATTGTTCAAACTCAAAAAAAAAAAAATGACATTTTACTATCTTAGCATTTGGTTTGTGATTGAACAATTGCATTTTTGTCAACCGTACCGTAAGTATCCGCCGCCATTTTCAGATATTTTCTTTATCTGCGCGGGTTATTCTTTTACATGCAACTGCAGCGATAGCGCCGATAGATAATACTTTTCGTACGTTCGCGATATATTTTGTCAAAAATGTAAACATTTTTAAATATGTATAAGTTTATAGTATATACTATATACCTTATTTCCTACTTACACAATAAAGTTCAGTTTATATCACAACTTCAAACTTTTTTATAGCTTTTGTACTAATCACTCTGAAATGAACTTAATTGTCGTTGAAATAAAATTGATATTTGTCTTACCTGATATAGGGTGGGGGTGAGCAGCATCGCGCACTTTTGCTATAAATGGACATTACAATAATTATGCCAAGTTGGATTGAAACTTAATTCCACTTCTTAATGTTTAGGCATCAAGACATCCTTCGTCAAAATCGCATCACCGACAGCGTTTGTATCCAAGAAATGCGAAATGATCCCGATAGAATGGGTGACCAGACGCTTGGCCACCGGCTCCTTCCTCAAGAGAAACCCTGGAGTACCCGAGGGCTTCAGGTTCACCCCTCCAAAGCAGGAGACGTTCTACAAGGACGACGCCAACCACGACCCTCAGTGGTCCGAAGAACAGATTGTGTCTGCAAAGTTTAAGTTCAATGGACTTACTATTGGTGAGTTTTTATACATTGTTTATGCGAAACCCGAAACACGTGTCCAGTATTTTTAAGTAAAGAAACCTATGTACAAAATTTTAAAAAAGATATCATGTAAAACCATTAAGTTATAAGCTTGTTATCTTACTTGGTTGTCCCAACAAAAATATGGTTAATCCTCCGCTCGGACGCCCGCCCGCGGTGTGTTGACCTGTGGTGTCAGCTGTTGCGCGGGGGTGCGTACGCGTCAAGTACTATGATCTACCGTACACTACAACAATTTCTAAATGTATTTGGGAAAAAATATAACATGGTATAAAAATGATTGGAATCGATTCAGTTGCTTATTCTGAACAAACTGTATTCAGGTTTCGTACAAAGAAAAAATACGTTGTATAAGATACAATATATACTACTGCTGAGACACAGCTTCTTCTCTTTTTATGTGGAAGTGGGTCGTAATCCACCACGTAGTCCCTATACGGGTTGGTGGATATCAAACTCGGAGGTCACAGTCTCTTTAATATCCAGCTATAGACCAGTGTGGCTACCATGAGTTTTCATGACGAGACTCGATCATCTACCGCGTTTGACGCTCTCATTAGTTGAGAGTTCTTACAACCTTGAAGCGGGCCAATCGATGAGGCAAACGCGGTCGATATCGATGATCGAGTCTCGTAATGAAAACTCATGGTAGCCACATAGATCATGTGAAGACTTGGGAAGCTAGGTATTTTGTATAAAGGACCACACAGATTTAAGTAGAACTTGAGTAAATTAAGACTAGAGGTTGCTTATTCCTTCCTTATGTGTTGCCTTATATTTGGCGGAAGCCAACACAGCTAATCGAGTTACATTAAATTATACAAAGTAAATATCACCTTCAGGTCAAGATGAGGTGGATTACATGAGAAGGGCGACAATCCTAGTGTTTGAGATCCTGGAGAAGGCGTGGGCTCTTCGCGACTGCGCGCTAATCGACATGAAGATTGAATTCGGAGTTGACGTTGAAGGTGAGAATGTTTAATCATCATTTTAAGCCGGGATCACCTTCGGCCGTGTATAGGCCTCCCTTATATCTACCATATTTCCCCATTCCGTGCGTCTCAGGTATTTCGGGCGACTTTGGCGATATCATCTATCGGTGGCCTTCATTTCTGGCCTTATCATGGCCATCAGCACCGCCTTTACAAGGTGGTCAACTCCATCACAAATTCATCCTGCATTTCTCTTTTTTTTATTTTTAGTTTTATATAATTCTAAACTAGTGTTTGACTGCAATCCCGCCTGATGGTAAGCAGTGATGCAATTGTTGGTGATAAAGCGCGCTATTTTATTAAGAGCCTGTTCACTCAGAAAAACTGAGTGAATAGGAAGGAAGATGTCATTGTTAAACCCAATAACACGACCAACGATGCTGCGCCAGAAGGAGATTGATCTGGAGACCCTCCACGGCCAAACTCCCGATACAGCAATATTTGGCGCATCGTACCCAGCACACATCGCAACACAACTGCTCAGACCCGTCCTCCGTACGGCTTCACCAGACATCATGCCGGGACTCGACGAATCGCTTGGCGGCAAGGTGGTGGGTGGTAACTTCTGCCGGCAGCCGATGTTATGGCCTACCACCGAGAAATCAAATACATATTAGATGATCAAATACAGGCTTTTATATCCGGTTAACCTAACCCGAAGGTCACGGCTGTCATTTGTGGTATTTTGGCAACTCTTACGGATCGGAAGCCCAAAAAATATGACAACCAGTTTTATCAACGGATATCGTATCAGCCACTAAATGTCTTATGAATTATTCTTAAATTATCGTCTTTTTGTTTTTATTTTTCATAATTCGAAAGTCACGATCATTAATGTAAAACCCTTATCTATGTGAAGTATGATAATGAACCGGCGAATTGTTTGTATACAATATGTAAAGAAAACCCTGTCCGATCCGTGAAGGTATTGTTAGGTATCGATAACTGATTCTACTAATGCCCACAAAGACAGGCAAAACTTAAAAAAAAAATCCCCCTAAAAAATAAACATTATTTCGCAAAAAGAGGTAACTTAATACATGTGCGGTAAACAACCCCTTCCGCGGGCGGCGGCGGGCAGGGCACGCGGCACCTGTGACGTGGTCGCGTCGCTATTCGCTTATAATAAAACCGGTGTTGTCACTTTTTTTAAAATTACCAAATTGCGGGGAAATTGGAATTAATTCCCGGGATAAAAGGATTATTTCAAAATTCATTAGTATTGTTACTATGATGATTATGTAAAATTTTGTATCATATTTGGTCAAGTGGTTACCTAACCTTTACTATGCTTACGGGTCGGACAGGGTTTTCTTAACATATTGTATTGATGCACATGTCTTCGGGGAAATGAGGCTTGATGTTAATGTAAATAAATGATGTTCTTCGATTTCTCAGGTAACATCCTGTTGGCTGACGTCATTGACTCTGACTCCTGGAGGCTCTGGCCATCTGGAGACAAGAGGCTCATGGTTGACAAACAGGTAAGACTACCCCGGAATAATAAAACTTGACGAGGTTTTCCGAGATTTTTGTGTGAATTTTTATACTTCCGCGACCCACCGCGTCGCGTCGCATTGCATCGCCCGCCGTTGTTTTTATTTAGGTTTCCTTCGAAGTTGTTTTTCAAAGTTACGTTTCCGTAGCGTGATGTTGATGTCACATAATCTATGATCTTCCGACCTTCTGACCGCAAATAATGCGCTATCGAATGCAAGAACGATTTTATTAGATCTTAATTCTTGTTTTTTTTTTGTTTTTAAATAATATTAACTATCAAATGTCAATGGTCCCGAAAATTGTTGTTTAGTGAATATATATTTATACGCATAAATATATGAATCATATTAATAGGGATGTTTCTTGAGTAAAAAAAAATATTCTATTTAGTCCGTCATTCAGATTATAGAAAAATATTGGATACGTATATTTTGTTTTATCAAATCAATAAAAATTGACAAATATAAAAGGCATCAAAGATCAGGAGTGGTGGCTGGTGACGTCACTCCTCGCTAAAAAGCACGGAATAGTTAATATTACTTCATCTGTTCTGTGCTAAAAAGTGTAGCGTGCAGTGACGTCGCACGAGTTTTCAACGCACTGAGACGTCTTCATTTTAAGTTTATAAAAAAAACCTGTCTAGTATTTTTTGGAAATCTGACTGACGGACTAATTAGTTTTTTTTTAGCCTGGCCACGACTTACAAGTTGTAGGTCGTAGGTTCGAACCCCATCAGGCGCATTTTTTGTGTAAATTATTGCACGGCAACTTTTTTTGCCACCCCTTACGGGTATTTCCATGGGTACATTTCCTCACGATGTTTTGCCCACTCCCTCTCACCGAGAGGAAGCCTGTGTGTCCCAGGAGTGGGAGAACATTATAGGCTGATTGTATATTATTCATATATTGTTGATTGTATATTACGTTTTTTTTATGTTTTTAAATAATCATAAACTAGTGCTTGACTGCAATCCCGCCTGATGGTAAGCAGTGATGCAATCGTTGATGGTAAAGCGCACTAGTTTATTAAGCCTATTCACTTAAAAACTTAGGAATAGGAAGGATGACGGCAGTTGAGCGAGGTGATGCAATGTTAAACCCAACAACACGACCAAACGATGCTGCACTAGAGGGAGATTGGTCTGGAGACTCTCCACGACCAAACTCCCGACATAACAAGATTTGGCGCATCGTACCCGCCACACATCGCAACACAACTGCTCAGACTCGTGCAGGCTTCACCAGACATCATGCCGGAACATGACGAATCGCTTGGCGGCAAGACTTTGTCTGTTGGGTGGTAACTTCTGCCGGCAGCCGATGTTATGGCCTACCACCGAGCGTGCGAGCGATTACGTGTTATAAACACACTGAAAATAGGCAGTTTTACACAAATGTAAAGGGTGTAACTGACATCGACGCACAAACGAGTACCATGGATCCAGTACATGATTCAGAATCCCCCAGTGGGGGAATTTTTCGTCAGTTTTTTCCTGATTTAAAAAAAAGTAATATGTAGTTTTTTTTTTTTTCACTTTAAACCGCTCATAATTGTTATACTTTTATAATCCAATAATATTTTAAAGGAAAAAATAATTATTCGCTAATTATACAAAAGCTCAATATGAACAAAACTCGAAAAACTATCCAATTAGCTGATTTAATAGAGTTCACATCAGGGGTCTACGTACTTACATACCCACAAACACGCGCGGCGGCACGCTTGCAACGTTCAAAGGCCGACACATTTTTTTAACCACTGTGATTTCTGTAACTGCTCGTTAACGATTTAAATGACTATCATAATTTTATTAGTGGCATGCGGTGTAGCTTTTTCGCAAAGTTTGCGTTACGATATTAGATACACCCATGGGCATAGCCACACTAGGGCAAGCTGGGGCACTTGCCCCACCCTGGCTCTTGTCTATAAGGTACCTAATTAAACAAAAAAATCCGGGAGGGGACCACCCTGGATTAATAATATTGGGACCATTTGACATTATAGTATCTACTGGAGAAATCATAAATCCAAATAACTTTTTCCATGCATTTCATAGGAAAGCAACTCCAGTTTAACATAGACGCAAGGGCGACAGCAGGCCAATCTAGGTACCATAAATTGTCAAATATACCTAATCAAATTTGAGCCTTAAAGCTTTAGCGATAAAGTCGAATATCTAATCCATACTAATATTATAAAATTTATAATATTAGTATGGATTAGACAGTTACTTTTGCATTTAATGCAAAAGTAACTCTGTCTGTCTGTTACGCTTTCCCGCTTAAACCTCTCAACCGATTTTGATGAAATTTGGCACAGACAATCTTTAGACCTTGAGAAAGGACATAGGCTACCTTTTATTTTGATATTCCCGAGGGAAATCTAAAAGCGCGATATAACCAAATTACACGCGGGCGAAGCCGCGGTCGGAAAGCTAGTATATTAATAATATTCGGACCATTTGACATTTTAGAATCTACTAGGGAAATCATAAATCCAAATAACTTTTTCTATATATTTTATAGAAAAGCAACTCCAGTTTAACATTTTGCATAGGTGTAAGGGGGCCAAGTTACCGTAAATTCTGAAATATTCCTAATCAATTTTGAGCCTTAAAGTACAGCGATAAAGTTGAAAATCTAATAAAGTAATAAGAAAGATTGTAGTAGCTTTACGTGCTGTCGTCTGTACATATAAAGGCGCAGTCTTCACCCGCGGAAAACCTGGTCATACCTACCTATCTTTGGTGCACAGGTATACAGAAACCTGGCCACAGTGACAGCAGCGGACTTGGATGTGGTAAAGCGTAACTTCACTTGGGTGAAGGACCAGCTTGACTTCTTGAAGCCGAGTGTGCAGCACAAAGTCGTCGTCTTCATGGGCTCGGCTGCCGATGGGGACCATTGCCAGAAGATCGCTAAAGGTAATCTATGCTTCCAATCATATTAAGGATCATATTCAATTAGCTGAGGAAACTTTACAGATATATCAATGTCTTTTTTACATGTATTTATAAACTAGTGCCTGCCTGCAATACCGCCTGATGGTAAGCAGTGATGCAATCGTTGATGGTAAACACCCTTGTTTACCTTAGTAAACAAGGGTGTTTACCTATTCACTTAAACAAACTTAGGGAATAGTAAGGGAGACGGCCGTTGAGCGAGGTGATGCAATGAACGATGGTGCGCCAGAGGGAGATTGATCTGGAGACCCTCCACGACCAAACTCCCGACACAACAACATTTGGCGCTTCGTACCCGGCACACATCGCAACACAACTGCTCAGACCCATCCTGCGTACGGCTTCTAAACCCAATAAAACATAAAAAAAGCAAACAGGTACGGTCCAGAATTGATGAAAACATCTATATTATAGATTACAAAAGTAGTTTTGAAAAAAAAGTATGAATGTTGGCGAATTCTGAGGCCTATTCGATTTGCACGTAAAAATTCGTACAGCTGTTTCGGTGTAGTTTATAATAAACAAACACTGCGATACAAGAATTTTATATACTTACATATGTATACATAGGTATATTAGTATGCTCAGAGGAATTCAGAACATACCTCCTTTCTTCCACAGCTGGTCGCGAGCTCGGCCTGAACGTAGACCTGCGTGTGACATCTGCACACAAGGCCACGGAGGAGACTCTTCGCATCATGCAACAGTACGAGGACACTAACGGAGCCCTGGTCTTCATCGCAGTCGCCGGCCGGTCCAACGGACTGGGGCCAGTACTGTCAGGAAACACATCATACCCTGTAATCAACTGCCCGCCACCTTCCGATAAAATGGTCCAGGTATATATGTTGCACTTGATTTTTTAATTTTTAGGACCACTTTCTCGGTGAAGTATGAAGAACTTTGAGATGCTTCCTCTACTTGGGTGTTAATTTCCTTTAAATCCAAAGGCATGCGAATCACGTGTCTCTTTTCGAAGCTAGGAAACAGAAAGATTGAAGAGAGATTGAGATCTTTACTTCGTTTCATGGATCATTTATTCAAAGTACTCTAAGAATTAGCGCTTTCAAAAATTACTTAAGATAGTCGTCCCAAAACTCCCGCTTTTTACAACTTCCTAATGCTTACCGCTCTGGGTGGAGCGGAAGCGCGTGTTAGACTTTTACTGACTAAAACCCACCCGTGTTCCTTCACTTGCCTGTGCGCTACGGTTTAGACCTATATGTATTAGTAGTATGACGATCTTTATTTAGCCAGTGATTTTGCAAAGCCCTAATTTGAAAAGCACTTCCCTTTTTTTTATTACAAGAACGTATTTTATCCAAATGTGTTTGCTAAGGTAATCTGTGAAATCCACATATTGTGCAGCAAATTTCAAAATTTGCGCTTTTCCTTTACTTAAGATACCTAGGTTCCGAATTTAATCACCTATTATTTTTCCAGGACATCTGGTCATCCCTCTCAGTGCCATCCGGTTTGGGTTGCGCAACAGTCATCTACCCCGACAGTGCTGCTCTCATGGCTGCTCAAATCATCGGTCTTCAAGACTACCTGGTCTGGGCCCGCCTTAGAGTCAAACAGCTCCACATGGCCGCTGACCTTAGAAAGGCCGACCAGAAATTCAGGAACCAAGTCTAATAAATACATATTTTTCTCTATGAAATGAAACTCGAATATTATTATTATTGTGTATTTTTTTTATTTTATGTGCAGTATTTTTGTAAAGGAAGTTTTTTTTTATTTGTTTTTTATCATTTGTTTACCTATTACCTACGCTGTTTTGTGAGCTGTGTAATGTAATGTAATGGGAACACAACTCTGCTATAATATTCCGTTAAACTTTTGTTTACTTATTGTACTTGTAATAATAAACCATGAAATATGAATTTGGTTTTAATTTTACCTGTTTGTACCGACGACAGCAGGAACTTACCTGAAATTCTCAAAAATTCCCAATCAACCTTGAGCCTTAATTATTTACCTATAAAGTCGAAAATCTAGACAGATTGTAGTAACTTGATGTGCTGTCGGTTGATATAAGAATCTTACACTGCGAAATAAAAAACAGAACATGATAAAAAGAGATAGTAGGAGTTATACTTATTATGCATTATATAGAACACGGAGTACTATACACCTAGGTCCAGTGAAAATTTCCATTACCTTTAGATGATCGTAATAATAAAAATACTGCCTGGGTATGCTTGAGGCTACTGATATTTCGAGATACTTCGGGATTCTCCGGTACATCTTCGCCTTCCGCGCCGCTGCTGGCGCGCAGCACTCGGGGGGTAGCTTTGCTTAATGCCGGAGGATCTTTATCCATGCCGATTCTAATTTCGAAGATTTTTTTAAACTTCGAAGGCCTTATTTCAAATATTGTTTTAACCCTGTTTGGTGTGCTACTGCTGGGTAAAGGCCTCCCCTTTTCCATCTATCCTCCCTGCCTTGTGCTATCTCTGGCCATGTTGACCCTGCGAACGTACCAGATCATCACACCACCTTCGCCGTGGTCTACCGCGACGGTTATGATGTCCGTCCCTTAGGTATCCAGTGAGTGACGATCTTTCCCAATAATATCCAAACGGGGAAGTATCAAGGCCTCGGTTAGAAATCACTCACGCGACCACTACCTATGACGAAACAATACAACGTATTTGCGATATGTTAGATAGGTAATCTAATAGTTGACCTAGACAATTTTATCTTCGGAAGAGATTTGGTTGGTTCTAATCAAACACTTTTATAAATTAAGATAAGCAACACTGTAATATTTTTTTGACCTTGGCAATATTGCAAGTTAAATGTCAATGTCAGGTTTCCTGCAGAAGTGCCGTGTGAGTGCGTATTGTGGTGTTTTAAAAATAAGAAAATCTTACAGGCCTATCCACACTTTTAAAATGGCAGATAAATCTACGGATTACTCTACTGCCAATGGTTTTGAGAGTAAAACGCCGTTCCTGATCGGTGTGGCCGGCGGCACGGCCAGCGGGAAGGTAGGCCTAACCTAGTGTTTTGGTATACCATTATCGATTTTCGCATTTATGATGTTACTTACATAACCATGCATTTTGCGGCGTAATTTTGTTGTGGAAAATATTAAAACAGACGGAATTAAATTGCCTGAAAGCCGTTTTGATTCACTACGTCGTAAGTATAACCTTCATGTAGCAACCTCATTGTAATGTAAATTTAATTTATTGACGATAAAAACTTTGCCATTTAAGTTATAATCGAATGTAATACTCGCCAGAGAGTTAAGTATCGATTCCCGTCGGGTTTATAGTCTTAAAATTATGCACTGTAAACAATTTACATTATATGAAAACATATTAAGGTGCGTATTACAGAACGTCACTCAAAACTCAAGCTCTACTTAAGTCTCGTTTCAAACCATTTGATTGGTTGAAACTAGTTTTAAGTAATGCTTAAGCAGAGATCAATGCTTGAGTAATGTTCTGTAATACGGACCTAAGTAGATAAAGTAATATACCGTGAAATAACAACTGATCATTACATACATAACTATTTGAATAAATTGATAAATAATGTATCTCTGTAAAAGCAATTAGATAGTTAATGCAGACAAATGTGAAACAGTTGATAATGTTAAGCCTGAAGTGTATTGAAGATTTTTTCTAACATCCTGCTGTCACACCAATACGTTGTTAAGGTTCCGTACCTGAAAGGTATAATGGAATGAGACTTTGCTGTTTGTATGTCCGTCCGTCTGTCACCGGGCTGTATCTCTTAAACCGTAATAGCTAGACAGTTGAAATTTTCAGAGATTATGTGTTTCTGTTGCCGCTATAACAAATACTAAAAATAAAATATTTAAGGGGGGCTTCATACAACAGATGTCATTTTTTTCCCGCTTTGAAAGATAATGGTACGGAACCCTGCCTGTGTGAATCCGAGTCGCACTTGGCCGGTTTTTTAGCAAACTTTATTTATGTAAAATAAAATGAACATGCCTGACAGTTAGCTATACCGCAGACCATTAGCTAGGTAGAAGGTCAGTGTTTATGATCAACAACAGGACAAATGGTTGTGCTTTATACAACAAGCAGGACTAAAATCCTTGCCTCCTTCCCTGCAGTCGACAGTATGCCAGCGCATCATGGAGAAGCTAGGCCAGCAGCACAAGGAGCAGACTGAACGACGAGTGGTCTGCATCAGCCAGGACTCCTTTTATAGGACCCTCTCCCCCTCAGAGAGGCTCCGTGCTGAACGGGGACAATTCAACTTTGATCACCCTGATGCATTTGATGATAAGAAACTGCTGGCTATTTTAAAGGATATCCTGGCTGGCAAGAAGGTGGAAGTTCCTGAATATGATTATGTCACAAACTCTATTAGGTGAGTAATTTATGAAATTTGAGACAACTACAACTCACAGCATAGGTCAATAGTGTAATTCTACTTATTTTAGGAATGTTCACAATGTGATGTCAGCCTCAATCTGTCAAAAAATGCTTCTAATTTCGCTACTTTTTGACATTTGTTTGTTGCGGGGATGAGACTACAATTAGATTTTAAATGTTTTCAATTATGTGAATTTTGGACCCAGCTCCTAACACACATGTACTTGTAGCAATGTTAGATAAATACCACCACAAACATAGTGAAACAGTTTTGTATCTGCACCTGACCTTTAATTTTAATACCATTCTACGGTTTGACCAATGCTACCTTTGATGACTTCTATGTTTATCTGTGACCACTTCTATTCAATTATGTGAAGGTCAGCTTATGAAATAAATAAATGCAGCTCAGTTTCAGTATCTAAAATTGATAATGACATCTGATCTTAGTAACATTGTTAATGAGAGAATCCATAGCACTTCTTGGTTAATTAGGTATTCATAAAACAATGGATACTATCTAACACTAGAACATACTTGCTAAAGCTCATGTAGCTCTGTATATGCTTGCCATATTGTAAGGCAAAGTGATAATTCTAACTGGAATTTTTCAGTGATAGCTCGGTATCGGGCTTTGTACCCGATTGATGTCAATACTCTCTCTCTCTCTCTCTCTCTCTCTCTCTATATTTAATGGAATCTACAAATTGCTTATGAAATGTGGGTGCACCTATTATAACTTTTTCTTCAGCTTATAGAGGACCACTGCTGGACAAAGGCCTCCCCTTTGGCTTTCATTGCTTTTATGGGGGGGTTGCTATAATCCCCACACTTGTTCGGTGGGTTAGGGATTGCAGTAATTTGATATTTCACGGGAGAAGTGCTGCTGGCCACTTCCCTGGTGAGAGTTCCATTCGTTACCTCTTACGAGAATATTGGATGGTGCTATTCTAAGCTCGGTACCAAATGGAACCTATTTTAACTATTCAAATCAAATCAACTCAAGCCATATACAGATTGGTTCAAGGTTGCAGGTTGGTCAAAAGACAAACCGTGGCCCTGGCGCACAGTGAAGTGAAGGAATACGGGTGGTTTTAGTCAGTAAAAGTCTGACACGCCCTTTCACTCCACCCAGAGCGGGAGAGATCAGCAATATGCTTCAAATTGACGCTATTAGAGTGCTGTAGTGTCCAACTTCGCAGTTCCCCATACATAAGTTCACGAAGGTTTATCCCGCGTCTAACACTTGTAACCCCTACCCCCTACGGTCGCATGGTAGTATTCCCGTTTGATGATTGGATTAGCTCTGCCCACAAAATTTTATTGACAGCCCGTACACATGAAATGGTTGGGAACAAGGCTTACATATAAACTATACATTCATCAAACATCATATACTTCTAGAACCTTCTGGAAGTATATAAGTTAATTTGCTGTAAGAATTTTTCATAATTGCCTACTACAAGTTGTACTCAATTATAAAAAAAGCATTTGAACTTATCTGAAAGCCATTTTTATTATACCCCAACAGCCCAAATCGCTCGCACACCATCTACCCCGCCGACGTGGTACTGATTGAAGGAATCCTGGTATTTTACTTCCCGGAGGTGCGTGAACTGTTCCACATGAAGCTCTTCGTTGATACTGACTCGGATACCAGGCTGGCCAGGAGAGGTATGTCTTTTTTATTCTAATCATATCAAAGTCCAATTTAAAAATGCAAGAGCAACATGTCAGCAATATGCTCACATATGAAAATGAAATGATAAACTATGGATGCACTGTGTGAAAGAAGATATGGCTATAAATGGGGTAACTACCGACATGACGACTAGAGAAGCAGAGAAGAAAATAATCTAGGGCTTGACCGCAATCCCTCCTGATGGTAAGCAGTGATGCAATCGATGATGGTAAAGCACGCTACTTTATTAAGAGCCTATTCACTCAAAAAAAATCTGAGTGAATAGGAAGGAAGACGGCAGTTGAGTGAGGTGATGCAATGTTAAACCCAATAACACGACCAACGATGTAGCGCCAGAGTGATATTGATCTGGAGACCCACCACGACCAAACTCCCGACAGAACATTGGCGCACCGTACCCTGCACACATCGCAACACAACTGCTCAGACCCGTCCTCCGTACGGCTTCACCAGACACCATGCCATAACACGACGAATCGCTTGGCGGCAAGACTTTCGTCTAGTGGGTGGATAAGAGATAGCCAAAATTTGCTCCCATCTTGCTCAAAGTCGGTTGACCTACGGGCGTTTGAAGCGCCCAATTTCGCACAGGGTAAGCCGCGGTAGCCTCGTGGAAACGGTTGCGACTGAAGAGTCCTATCTACATAGGTTCTAACCGTGACAGATGCCTTACTTTGTGTAAATTATTTCATCACCACTTTTCTCGAAACGGCTAATGAAAGTTCTGACAAGTTCATTCTAGAACAAAAAAATCTAACACATGTGACACCTACCAACACGCACTGGGCTAGCGTGGTGGATGAAGGCCCACTCCCTCTCTGAGAGAAGGCTTTTATCCCAGCAGTGGGGACACTATGGGGTGATTATGCTATTCATTCGTTATTCTAAGACTGACTGTGTTAAATGTGATCAAGCTAAAGTCTATATTAGCTAAGGCGATGAAAATATAGATATTGTATTTCGATATGCACGTGAATGATTGTTCATTGTTCTCCGACAGGACAGGCAATGAATTTGTTGTTGTTTTAGTCTCTGAGCGACGTTCTTGAGATACATGTCCATTGTAATATTTTTTTGTGTAATTTTAATCTCTAACCGCATACCCGTCTGATGGTAAGCAGTAATGCAATCGGTGATGGTAAAGCGCGCTACTTTATTAACAGCCTATTCACTAAAAAAAAACTGAGTGAATAGGAAGGAAGACATTAACATTTGGCGCATCGTACCCGGCACACATCGCAACACAACTGCTCAGACCCGTCCTCCGTACGGCTTCACCAGACATCATGCTGGAACACGACTATACAACTAATAGTTGAAACAGAACTATATTATTCCTATTGTTTTCTAGTGCCCCGTGATATAATGGAGCGTGGCCGTGATCTGGAACAGGTGCTGAACCAGTACATGAACTTCGTCAAGCCTGCCTTCGAGGAGTTCTGCCTACCGGTGAGTCTTTAATACTAATATTTATAGTTTTCTGTTTTTGTTTTTTCACTTTGTAGATTTTTAAAGCACTGTTTAGCGCCGATAGCTGATAATCTAACAGTGTGTTTTGGACGTGCTGGGATTCTCTTTGTTGGATTCTCAATGCTCTGGTCAACACCGAAAGTAGAAAATCCAATGCGCTATATGCTATAAAATCCCGTCGCGATATTTTTTTTTTTCTTTTGGGTTTTGTACTTCAAATGGAAAAATCGGAAACCTTTATTAGGGTCTTGTTCGTCTATAGAATTAGTTGATCGCAACACGCGTTCAACCACGCCAAACGGCTGTCGCTCAGCATCATGCTGCGACCTTATGCCAAATAGAGCCCCAGCGCAGATGTACGGTCGATCCATCTGTCTATCTGTCAGAACTTTTTCTCAGGAAGGCGTAGAAAGTCTACAGACTTTTTTCTCTTGATGTCTAAAAAATTCAGCTTCTAACTGGCCATTTATTCGACGTCCGTCGAATTTGGTCGGTTTTCTTTCATATTATCTCAGACAATCCATCCATGTGCTTCCTGAGGCACTGACGGATCTCGGTATAACGGCCACGGACCCATCTCAACAGGCATAGCTTGCTTGATCGATTGACCTGTGTTGTGACCATAGATATAGGAAGTAAAAGATACACATAGACGACTCGATACTGTGTCAAAAAAAATATATACACATGTTTGCGTAAATGACAATGTTTGAGTGAAAACTAGTGTTGTCCAGGATGGCTTACGATAAATATTTCATTATCGATTATTTATATAATAACAACCATTTTCCGCTAGTTTCAGATATTTACAAGTTATTTCAGGCGCAATACTGATTGAAATTGTATTACAGGAATAAAAGCACTTTATTTTTAATTAATTATTTATTCCAAAATGAAAAATATTTTATTGTAATTAGGCTGAGAATCAGCACTTTTGAACGTCAATATTAAATAAGACAGTCCCCTAAAACGTGCGCATGATTGAACAAGTTACAACTTGTATAAACCATCATTATTGTGCTCGACGCGTAGGGTATTGATTGTTTGATTCCGATTGCTTAGTTTGAAATTTTGAATTTGACTACAGCCGATGAGGAGTGGTGCGTGCGCCTAGCGTGTGTTCATGGTTTACTGTTTATTTTTTGTGTATTACGTAGATATAGGTACCTATTAATGTCGTCACAAGCTCAAAAGCGAAAGCACAAAACACTGACAATTAATTAAAGAAAAATGTGATATTTTAGACCGCCTAAATCGTAATGAATCTTTCAGTAGTTTAACAAGTGAATACGGGGTTCTTAAATTACATATGTATTTGATTCTTAGTTTTTGATTATTTTAGTATGTACACAATTATTTTATAATGTAAAGTTATTGTATATTTTTTGCAAGTTCTATAGCATTAATGACGTTAATTTTATAATAAAACGTAAGCTCTCTATTGTGTTGTTTAATTCACTAAATTTTGCATATATGTATGTATAATGAAGTATAATTTGTACTTCAGAGTACATTATATGTATATAATTTATAGAATCATCATTGGATCTATAATTTGTCGGATTACAAGGCACTCTTTTGTAAAAAAAAGTCGGACTATAAGGGGTCTTAGGCAGTAGGTACTCTATAATCCGACAAATTCGATAGTCCGACACTGCCCTGCAAAATGATTGTCGGACTACCGCGGGCCCACTGTACTATATTTTTTAAGCCTTAAACCCGGTACGTACACACATTCACGCCCTTTTTTATTTACGACTTATTTTTTATGAGGCCAGCAATCCGATCTGTCTTTGATGGTTGTAAATTCTGAAAGCCAGTAGCGCCCTAGGTTTTCAAATAAATGTAACTAAATAATAAATATATTTTTACTTCTTTTTGCGTAAATTATATCACAGGGATGCAATTAAGCGTTGATGATGACTTGTAAATTTATTGTAGCATAGTTATATTTGTTAACTTTGGTATAAGTAAGTGGTCACTTCGCAGAACTGAAGCAAAATTTACTAGAAATAACTATGACTACTTTCAATATAATTGTTATTATATATTGAAAGAATAAAAACTAAAGAAAATCTTATTGGCTGTTATTTAGTAAAAACAAATTAAAAGCCGGGCGCTAGTGAGTTCCAGTACTTTCTTCCTTTAGTAATTTCTAGATAAAATTTGGTTACATATGTAGTATGGTAATCCATTTACGGTGTCTCTAGAACTAAGTTACATTTTATCGATACTTGTGATGTAACCGCATTGTCAAGCACTAGCGTAAACAAACAATTTTAATTTTTACACAATATTTTCATAAATCCTATTTATAATCATAAAATATACTTACATACAACAATGGGAATAAGTAATACATTGAAATTACTTTTTTCTCATCGATTTAATTGCATAAATTTGACAAAAAATGTTTCGAAAACTTATGATGACAAGATCGTATTTACCTGTGAAAAGTGTATTGATTCGGATTATTTCTTTTTGTCACATCACATTCACACACAGAACAAGACACCATAGGTGAGCTTAATTTTTTTTTGTTCTTTTATTAAGGGATTATTAAAATATTCACAAAATACACCACGCCGCAAAGCACTCTCGGACTCTAGGGGCCCTTACTTGTGAAAATAATGTCTCAACTGTCATTTATTTTTTGGCTCTTTCTTTCTTCTCTGAAATCAACTGGATCGGGAGCTCTCGCTCACACGCATTGTGTATCTTTTGCGTAGCAATGAAATCCTACATCTATGGTTGTGACTGAGCCATGACCTGAGAGATTGTTGTAAACCAACTCTTCAGTGTGGCTACCATAAGTTTTCATTAGACACTCGATCATACTTATCGACCGCGTTTGGCGCTCTCATTGGTTGAGAGTTCTTACAACTTTTTTTTACTTACTACCACACTGTTTAGACTTTTTTTTATTATTAAACTAAACCAGTGCTTGACCGTAATCCCGCCTGACGGTAAGCAGTGATTCAATCGTTGGTGGTAAAGCGCGCTAGTTTATTAAGAGCCTAATCACTAAAAAAAATCAAATGAATAGGAAGGAAAACGGCAGTTGAGCGAGGTGATGCAATGTTAAACCCGACAACACGACCAACGATGCTGTGCCAGAGGGAGATCGATCCACGACCAAACACCCGACACAAAAACATTTGGCGCATCGTACCCGACTCACATCGCAACACAACTGCGCAAACCCGTCCTCCATACGGCTTCACCAGACATGGCAGACATCATGCTTGGCGGCAAGACTTCGCGAAGCGAAGCAAGCGAAGTCACAACACTGCGTTGCGGCTTAGTATCGCAAAAACGACGATACACAGCTCTAAGCTTTAGTGTGCGTATCCTTGTGCGGCGTCAAAAATTTTTACGATGCGACGCCGAAACGCTGTCTTGTGGCGTCTCCCTAACTGAAGGGCGACCTAAAGAAACTTAACTGAAGGTTCTATCGTCGTCCGTTTATCTAACCCAATAGTCTTCCAACCGTCCACTCTGTTGGATAACCTGGATGAGGAAGGCGCAGGGCAGGCTGTTGTGGCACAGCCTAGGACAGGCCTATCTATATATCCAGTAGTGGGCTGCAGTGGGTTGAGTTGATTGAATACGAGACGACCGGGAGCGTCTTGTCATCAACTAGGCACAAACACAGGCTCCGGGCACAGTATGTGCTCCAGGTTGCTATTGAGTAATCTCTACCGGCAAAACTCACCTTGCCCTTTGCCTGATTTAAAAATCTAACGTGACCACTAGCCCATCGCCGTACAAACAAATGAAAAAAATTACATATTTTGAAATCATTGTTTGCAGACCAAAAAGTTTGCTGACGTCATCATTCCCAGGGGAGCCGACAATCTGGGTAAGACATGTTTATTAATTTATATTAGTTTTGTAGTAATTATTAACTTATCTGCATTTCCGATTTGTTTGCCAAAAATGTAAACAAATATGAGGTTTTGGAGAAATAACTTAAATTCCTACACAATAAAGTTTAGTTTTCTACAACTTCAAATATTTTAATAACTTCTTCAATAGTGCTAGACAGTCTGAAATCAACTTAATTGCAATAAAAACACACCAGTTAATCTGAAATCATTTTTATTGAAATTGAAATAAAGTTTATGTTTGCTTAACGTCAAATAACATCAATTTGAAACATTTTGAATAGGCTATGTTTATAACCATGAAACACTGTCGAACGTTAATTAAAGAAACCACAATAGTTTTTTGTTTTATTGTTATACGCCTGGCCGTGGCGAATGCGTTGCGTCGGCGCTGCAACGCATGAGCGGTGACGTCATCGCAGCACTCATGTGGTCTCTCGGTCGAAATCACTGCGCTGCGACGACGCAACGTATACGCTCGTGTGTTGTCGCTCTAACAAACTATTAAAAAAGATTATTGATGAGGTTATATTATTCTTGCAATGCTTATTTTTAATTACCGATAGAATAAACAGCGCGCGTGGCACCCGTCATAAAGTGAAACTTCTTAAATAACAAAAAAAGATATTTAGTCTGAGAGGCTCTCTCATATAATGAAGTGTTTAATTGATTGCTTTTTTGTCAAAATCAAGTCATTTATTCATATTCGGCTGAAAATCAGCAATTTTCGAACGTCAACATTAGACACAAGGCAGGCCCGCATGTCCCCCACCACTTCCCAGTGTTTTCGCTGGGAAGAAGTGGGGCAACAAATTCTCCAGCAGCAAATTTGTCTGTCCAAATAGGCCGTATCATATCGTCTTACATAAACGTTTTTTTTTTTTGTCTTATTCTAAGTGTTATTCTAAAGCAAAGGTAAGTGACACAAGGTCATAGCCACTGCAACGAGGTCGTATACTGCCACATTCTGTATTCGAACTTTAAAAAAAAATATGCAAAAACAGTTTGCAGCGGCTATGCTCTTATGTAGCTGCAAAAAGCGACCGTATTCACTCGCGTTTATAGTCCGTTTTGCATTGTTGCAGTGGCTATTGACCTAATCGTACATCATATATGGGACATTATGTATAAGAAGAGAGCTTCGCCGCCGAAGATTGTAAATGGCTGCAATGGACATCAGGAGGTGGACGAGACGACCGGAAGACGGATGTCTGGGAGTTCAGAAGATACGTTGAGCCGATAGTCCCAAGTTCTTATGATAGTGTGTGACCTTGTGATCTGCTCGTTATGATATTTGGTTGAACAAGATTTAAGGTGTTTTTTTTTTTTTTTTACAGAAATTAGTCTTTAGTTTTGTCAAATATTTACATAGAATGACAAGGACGAACTCTTCTTGCCTAGCCTTGTCCCATTTGACCTGGGTTCGGCTTTCCTCGTCATTCTTCGCCAAATGTTCGGTTCTATGTCGTCGAGTCATTCAATTAAGCTTCAGGTGTAATGTAAATTTGAACGTGTTTACAACAACTATAGACACGTTCAAATGTGTACAAAATGGACTGTTTCGAACCACGCTAACTAGAAATACAGTGCCGTAGCGATAAAAACCATTAGAAACATGTTTATTGAACGTTTATGATCTTAGAATATTGTTCTGCAGTTTAAAATGTACCGAAGATTTGTCGCAATAAAATCTGTAAGAAAATTTGGTTAGTACGAGTAGAGGACAACGACTCGCAAACTTGTACTATGAATATAGCCCTTGTTTCTAGAATCAAAGAGTATATTTTCGTCAGTTATCCAAAGAATATATCAATTTTTCTCCTAAAATATCACTTTGTGGCTAGGTCCAAATAGGATTTTGGTTGCAATGAAATTGATCTTTATTAAATATGGCATTCAGTTCGTTATTCCATGACTTGAAAATATGCTAAATTCTAAATTCAAATATAAGTATACACTTATGTATGAAACAGTTGTTTTTTTAATAACTGACGGAGGTTTCAACGTGGGTGTGTCCAGAATCATGTACAGAATTCATAGTAGAGTTCGCGCGTCGATTTCCACTTTGTCTTTAGATCACGAGGTCACATACGAACTCCGACCTTCAATGGTATGTCAAGTACTCGCAGTATACTAGTATACTCGCATCGATTTATGTAGTTAACTAGAGGTAAAAAAAAAAGCACGTGTCTTAGTTAACCGTCTACAATCCAAAAGCGTTCCTAAATTAACAACAGTGACGTAGCATTTCAATTGAAGTGTGAACTTTTAGTTTTTTTGTTTACCTTTAGGTAACTACTTAAACTGTTGGAGTATAGTACCTCAAAATACTAGTGTTGTAAACGTATATACGATTTTGTTGCTTGCAGCACATGAGAGATTAGCTAAGTCTACTCTGGAGCCCTTATTACCCTATCCCAAAGAAGTGTCCCTTCTTTAGGAGAGGGTAACAAACAGTAAACTACTCGGGGAAGTTGCTTCGACGAAGTGGTGATGGAAATTAAACGAAATCCGGAGTACGTGACTACACCCGAGGCGAACCGAGGATGGACGAAGCGAGCCGAACTGTGTCGTATTCACTTACCCCCTTATTTATAAACGTTGCTTAAAGTTAACTACTGATTACCGATTATGTAACCATACATTTTTGACCTTTTAACGTCACTTAACTTTAATCATCGTTTATAAATAAACACCAGTGTTTAGGTGGTTTATTCATTAACGATTATTAAAGTTAAGTGACGTGCAGACGTCTAAAATGTCTGGTTAAACAATCGCTAATCAGTAGTTAACTTTAAGCACCGGATATGAATAAGGGGGTTAATTCGATCAACTTCTCCAGTAGGGTAATGCAGGCTTTATAGTAGATATACGGTTTCTCATGGGCTGTTAGCGAAGTATTTCTCCAATATCTATGTATAAGTAATATGTAGTTAAGGTCCATTATTGTTTATTATAAGGCTGACGCTTTTCAAAGCATAATATAGTTTAAGTATATTTGTATAACGTGTTCATACCACTTGTGGGGATATAGAAATATTTTACATGATTTTTATACGGTTTTAATTTTTGCAAGGGGTTGACGGTTTTAGTATAGACTTGGCAAGTAATCGACTGGTGCATCGGCTTAAAGTCAAAATAGGAACTATCGCCGCCATCTTGTTTTTTTTTTCAACATAATATCTGTGACAATTACCAGTAGGTATGTCCTTTTCCATGTCATTTTGATGAAAACTTAAGTGTATGAGTTATGAATTGTCCGGTTTAAGTGAGAGATTAGGAGGGTGTATTCCAAATAGATAGACAAAATAAGAAATTAATTTTGACACTAATTCCAATTCATATTGTTACTGACTTCAAGTTGTTAAGGGTTACGAGGTTTATTGACAACGATGGTACAGTTGATAGGACACAATGACAAGTAGAACGTAGCTGATGACGCACCGAAGTCTTCCCTGATGTCTACAAAGTCCGTGTCATACACACATAACAACATTACGGAAGTAACCTGATGTAGTCCTCGTTGCAGTTGTCGCTGTTGATGTTTTTATTGCTTGTTTCGCTTCGATAATCAAATGCAGACTGACTGGTCCGCTGAGTCACACCTCTTTATATATGCAAGCTGATGGATTGTTCCAGATCTATCTGGAAGTAATAATAATATTGTTCGATTTTCAAAATATTTCTGTTTACTACCAGTAGGTAGTTTACAGGAAACCAAGTTTCTATCACCTTCGATATCAACACTTAGTTGTCAATATTGATAAAACCTGTACCGTTCGATAGGTCACCATAGGTCTGGCAACGCTTTTTTATATCGTACCTCTACAATGCCTATGTCTCAAGATATAGGATTTAAAAGTTACGTATGGCATGTCACGCAATATTAACCTTATGCCATTGACATAAGGTGTATTCGTAACTATTCTATTGTGTTGTACTGCTTCTGACTGTTCAGTATTAGCCTGACAGATACGTTTGATTGGTGTACCTCGAGTCACGACACAATTTGGGTTGAATATGGTGTTCGCCAACATAACATGATATTGCCTTTTATATTGTTACACTGCTCAACTTCATAATACAAGCATAGTGTGTTATATGATGCGATACATACACACAACATGCAATTAAAAGTTAAGTAATAGCTTTTACAACATTTAGAAAAATAAAGGTCGAAACATACTACCAAAACGTGACACGACGCCACGCCACCGACGGATGTTATACGTATCCATTCCATATATTTAATATGGCCAGAAGCGCATAGGCAACACGCTATGTGACCACACGCCGCAACATCCAACCGATTTGGATCAGCGTGTTGCCGGGAGAGGGGGGGGGACACGCCACCCGACGAATCTGCGCAGTGTATTTCTAGTTAACACCCGACACTTTTATGGCGGTTATAATAAAAGATATTTATTGTTTAAACATTGGTTTAAAATATCGGATGAAGAATTAGTTATACGATACTCAGGTCCCCGCGGTTTTACCCGCGTGGGTTTCGATGTTTTTTTTTTTATATGCTCCGCTCCTATTGGTCGCAGCGTGATGTTATAGCCTAAAACTTCCTGGCTGAATAGGCTATCCATCACAAAAATGTTTTTTCAAATCGGAACAGTAGTTCCTGAGATTAGCGCGTTCAAACAAACTTTATATATTAGTATAGATGAGTAAGTCTTCTTTATTTACTGTTACTGTGCAAAATATATCCCCAAAATCTGCAATAAATCTTCTTCAAAATCCTCATAGAGCTCGTCTTTAAGCAGAATCGAATCCATGGCCACGTGACACGTCAATACACTTTAGTTTTTCGTGAGAGACTACACTACATGATACGTGTTGTAGCATCGCGTGGCGTGTTGCGTATGTGCACGACGAGCGTCGGGTGTCGGCACAACACAACGCGTTGCGTTTTGATAGTATGTTTCGACCTTTAAACCCACATAACATTAAAAAAAAGGCAATTATGTTAATAATTTCTTTATTGGAGTCAGTGCTTAGATTTTTTGAAGTTTTGTGTACTTCTTCATACTCTGGCGCTGAAATATACTTTTTGCACTCCACCAGTCGATTTTACTGCAGTCATATACAACATTATTTTTTGTTTATGAGGGACCCGAAACATGTGTCCAGTATTTTTAAGTAAAGAATCTATGTACCAAATTTCAAAAAGATATTATACAATATGTAAAGAAAACCCTGTGCGATCCGTGAAGGTATTGTTAGGTATCGATAACTGATTCTACTAATACCCACAAAGACAGGCAAAACTTAAAAAGAAAATCCCCCTAAAAAATAAATATTATTTCGCAAAAAGAGGTAACTTAATATATGTGCGGTAAACAACCCCTTCCGCGGGAGGCGGGGGGCAGGGCACGCGGCACCTGTGACGTGGTCGCCTCGCTATTCGCTTATAATAATACCGATGTTGTCACTTTTTTAAAAATTACCAAATTTCGGGGAAATTGGAATTAATTCCCGGGAAAAAAGGATTATTTCAAAATTCATTACTATTATTACTATGATGATTATGTAAAATTTTATATTATATTTGATCAAGTGTTTACCTAACCTTTATTATCCTTATGGGTCGGACGGGGTTTTCTTTACATATTGTATAAAATGACAAAGTTATGAGCTTGTTATCTTACTCGCACGCGCCTAGTACTATGATTTACCGTCAGCTGTGTTGTGCGGTCGATAACCACACTGCAACAATTTCTAAATGTATTTGGGAAAAAAGATAACATGGTGTAAAAATAAGGTATTAATCTTACAGAGTAGACAGAAATAAACAAAGAAAAGAAACTTACACACTTATTAAATATTTCTATATCCGCATAAATATCCTTCGAATATTCTTCACAGGATTACACCGTATACTTTGTAACCATTGCCCCAAGATTTGAAGAGACTATCTCTTACAAAATTATTGGTATACCAATATTTGTGACTGCAACAAACATTTGTACCAATATATTTTTCATTGACTAAATTATATGCTTTATTTATTCGGACTTAAAGTTTGTAATCGATAAATTAACTTTGACGTATAATAATCTGGTAATAAAGGTGTTTACTAAATTGTATCAGGGTTAGCTGGTAAATGTGATCAGTATTTAAAAATACGTCATTTAAATAGAAAATAATTCATTCAAATGTTTCATTCATTTTTTGGTCTTAAGTCTAATTGAAAATATTGCATTTTTTAAAACTGCCTGATATGGATAGGTGCCGCATTATCATATGATGAAATTCACAAATCGTACTTCTTAGGTGTTATGTAGCACTTTTTGAACATCAATCCTTACTATCTTTACTAATATTATAAACCGGAAAGTGAGTTTGTTGACACTTAACAAAGTAAATGTATTATAAAATATGAACCTTAATATAAGGCTTATAATATTCATATTTGTCAGTCAGTTGTCTGTGACATATACTATAGAGTGGCGATTAGGCAATTTAAAATAAAGTTTATGAAAATCACAAATTAAGTATTACTTAATATTTTTCAATACCAAAACTAAAAACGTCCCATAATGTACGTGTCAGTAATTCTTTTTATAGTGTATACATATTTAAAATACGTAAAGTAGAAAATATACAGATGACAGCACATCTAGCTACTACAATCTGTCAAATTTCTTCATTCGATTTTCAACTTAATGGCTAAAGAATTAAGCTCAAGGTTGATTGGGTATATTTGACATTTTCGTGTAGCTTGACCTACTGTTTAAATTTATGTTATAACCTAATCGCCACACTCCATACAAACTTTGTTAATATTCGTCCATAATATTCCTAAAACACCGAAAGCGTGCTTATCCATTTCTATTACTGAAAAGTATTTTGCGCACAATATTATATACGTAGTATATTATTATTCTATGTATATCATAGACAGTTTACTTTCCCCTTATTTTATATTGTTTTATATTCAAATATGTGTTTAAAAAGGATATGTTCCTTGTAAAATGTTCACTGTCTCAATTATTAATATTATATTTTATGTATTTTAAACGCTGTGAAATGTTTTTCTTTAAAATTTATATAAGTATAACTGTAGATTAGGATTACAAGTTACCATTGCCTTTTACAAATAATTACAAAACAACAATAGTTATTAAAATATAATATATTTTATTACTACACGATGTATTGAAAAGGTTTTTGTCCAAATTAATGTTATGATTATACTGCTGTTATCCCAAAGAGGTTCCAAGTTTCAAATTAATAAAGAAGGCATAGCCAGGTCTAGATGTTCTTTCATCATTACTAGAGTTTTAGTCAGAAATAAATGTTAAATTGTAATTTTATAGTCCGTCGTATGTACAGATATCACATCAAGCTACTACAGTCTGTCAAATTTCTTTATTAGATCTTTGACTTTATGACTAAAGCATTAAGGGTCAAAATTGATTGGGAAAAGTTGGCAGTTTAGGGTAGCTTGACCTGCTGTCGTCGGTACATCTGTGTAGATAAATACTTGTGTATCATTTACAGACTGATTCAAAAAATTGGAAAAGACTTCATATACCAACACAATCACTTAGGGTGTGGTAGAATTAATATTGTTATTGTTCACCATTAAATGTCATCTGTGCGCCGTCTGTTTCTCTATTTATTCGTAACAGAGTATTTTGATTTAATTAAACATTGGCCCCTTTTCACACGCATTGGCAGCCAGATACTCAATAACCGGGTACCAGAAAACAAGAATGTCATGAAAAAAAAATACACGTCGACTTGAGAACTAGAAAAAGACGTTTAGAATTGTTTGTTTAGTATCTGTGTTATACTAACAATCGGATTAAGTTTTTTATACTTGAATAAAGAGAATTCTCTATTCTATTCCATTAAGTACAGACTAAAAGGCAAACTTTAACATGTAGCGGTAGCTACAACCGCCGTATGCGAACAACGTGTCGTACTGACGTCACCCAAATTCTACTTCCCAATTTCAAGCATTGGGCAAGTGCCCGCCAGACATAACGCCCGTCTGGTCGGAGGATCCTCCCTTTTCTATGGAGGATGAGTGAACTTTACTCCCTGTTCCTCATGCCTCCACAAAAAAAAGAAGAAATATGTGCCTCGTAAATAAAAAAAATTGCGCTTACCGTAATGCATAGTTGACCTGTTGAGCATGACGACCTCCGTGGCGCAGCGGTCAACACGCCTACCTGCGGGCTGCGACGTGGAGGCCCCGGGTTCGATCCCCGGCCAGGTCATGATGGAAAACGATCTTTTTCTGATTGGCCTAGGTCTTGGGTGTTTATCTATATATGTATCTATTATAAATATAGTATCGTTGAGTTAGTATCCCATAACACAAGTCTCGAACTTACTTTGGGGCTAACTCAATCTGTGTGATTTGTCCGTATATATTTATTTAATTATAGTTCAGCCGGTTTTCCAAACAATCATTGCCGGATATCCGGCTCTAGCTAGACAGCAACCAGAAAACCAGATTTTCGGACCAAAAATATACTATAATATGTTGCGAATGCAACTACTCATGCAAACTCCCACACACACGCTGTACACTTAGCTATGCTTACATGGGACAAACATACAGAGTGAAGTGAATCACTACCAAATTCACTTCACCTTCTGTATTTGTTAATCTTACATGTTATATTTTATAGCTATGACTAGCTATCCGCCCGCGGCTTCGCCCGCGTGGAGTTCGGTTATATCGCGCTTTTTAGACTTCCCTCGGGAACATCAAATTTTTCCGGGATAAAACGTAGCCTATGTTCTTTCTCAGGGTCTAAAGAATGTCTGTGCCAAATTTCATCAAAATCGGTTGAGAGGTTTAAGCGGGAAAGCGTAACAGACAGACAGACAGACAGACAGAGTTACTTTCGCATTTATAATATTAGTATGGATTATACATTTTAGGGTAAAATTTCAAACTGGATTTCAAACTGAATAATAAATAAATATGAACCTTATTTGTTGAAAATAAGTTTGTATGCCTATGAGTCTAAAGTGACTAAGAGTTGCATACTAATAAAAACCTAAGTCTTATAGCATTAATGATGCATTCATATGAAACGCCTACTAATTGGCAAAGTAGAGACAAAACGCGGCGTGAAAACGGGCTCATTGTGTTGTGATAATGTTCTCCTACTAAGATTTTAGAAGACAATTGATCTTGGTCTAAATAACTGGCAATACAACATGGAGCTTAATAAAAACTAATTCTACCAGATACCTAAATCTGTAGAGAAATTAAATCTGAGAGAAACAGAGGGCGCGGCCAATTCCAATGATTAAATGTGATAAAAACGTAGAGGAAAACGTAAAAAAAAAATGTGTAAAATTGTGTGTCTTTATATTGGAGTTCAAGTAGAACACGGACTATTGCGAGCACCAGTCGTGGCTGGTAATCATCATTAAGCATATCTTGGTATTATTGTTTCAAAGCCAACCAGCCTCTTTTGGTTGTCATGGTTTAAATTGTGGTGATTCTATTCCAACTTTAGGGAGCATATCTTAAATTCACTGGCAATTCAATATCATCATCATTATTATCATAATTATCAATCTATACTCTTCCCACGTCCTGGGACATGCCTCCTCTCTGTAAGAGGGATACATGCCTCCTCTCTGTAAGAGGGATACAAGCCTCCCCTCTGTAATAGAGACACATGCCTCCCCTCTGTAACAGGGACACAGACCTCTTCTCTGTAAGAGGGGCACAAGCCTCCTCTCTGTAAGAGGCGCACAGGCCTCCTCTCTGTAAAAAGGGCACAGGCCTCCTCTCTGTAAGAGGGATGCAAGCCTCCCCTTTGTAATATAGACACTTGCCTGCCGTTTGTAACAGGGTCACAGACCTCTCTGTAAGAGGGATACAAGTCTCCCCTTTGTAATATAGACACATGCCTCCCATCTGTAACAGGGACAGAGACCTCTCTGTAAGAGGGATACAACTCAAGTCTCCCCTTTGTAATATAGACACATGCCTGCCGTTTGTAACAGGGTCACAGACCTCCTTTCTGTAAGAGGGATACAAGCCCACCCTTTGTAATATAGACACATGCCTCCCATCTGTAACAGGGTCACAGACCTCCTCTCTGTAAGAGGAACACAAGCCTCCTCTCTGTAAAAGCGAGATAGGCACAGCCTTAAGCGCTGCGTCTGAAATCATTTTGCACAAGAATTCCTTATAAAACGAAGGTGAGGTACCTTACATACAGAATAAAGGAAGGATTTCTAAAAATACATCCCTAAAGGGGACAGAGACTTGTATTGAGGTTCGTAATATTTTGCGTACGGATAATCCTATCAGAAAGTGAATACTTGATATATCAATTGCTCCATACATATCCAAATACTAATGTAACTTTTCTAAGTTATATGTACTTTCTAAGAATATCTTGGAAACCAATGACTGATTAAAAGGTGAAGGTTTCTACGGCCTTCAGAAGGCAGGCATGGTTTTTTTTTTTTTAAAAAGGACATATTCAAACGTGTTTTGCTCCCTATCACCTCACTGCTACGGGTTCATTATTAATGTTGCAAAAGTGCGTGTTCAAACTAAGAAATATCTTAGTTGTAAAAGTATTATAGTCCAATAATTTAAAATTTTAGGTTTCGGCTAACTTGTTTAACTTGTTTTTTTTTTGTGATTATTATTGACTGACACTTACATTGTTTTCTGGTAAGACTAAATTTTGTATATTGTTTTCTGGTAAGACTAAAGTTTGTATATTTATTTTCTGGTAAGACTAAATTTTGTATTTCATATGCCAGTAGGCGATTCTTGTAATTTTATGAACCTTCATATGTATATCAAGTCACACTCTGTCAAAAAATCGAAAAAAAATTTGACAAGTTTTTGACATTGCAACTAGATTTGAAACGTTTTTAATTACATGAATTGACCTTACAGTTAGTAGCCGGTAAACAAATATTCCTATTAACATCACATAATATGTTTTTGAATAGTAAAATTAAATATTAAAGCTTCGATATACTAGTAGAGCGGTTCTGTCATATGATAACGGTAGTTATGAAAACACTGTCATTTTCACCCAATACGTTATATTAAACAGGCACTATGGATGACAAAATAAAAATATTTAATTTTCAGCATTTTGGCGCTGTCAGCAAAATATAACAAAAACAACAATTATATTTAGACTAAATTTGAACGATCTAAATAGTTATTGAATTATTAACCTAACCGTTATAGAAATGCAGTTTTTTATACAAAAATGACAGCTTAGTTCGGTGCTAAGCTTTCATTTTAGAATTAAGAACTTTGCCTAAAACTAAATAAAGTTCGAAATACAAATACTGACTCAAAAATTAAGGCTGGAAGTAAAGTTAGATTTCGTTTTGTAATAAGACAGAATAATCGTGAAATAAGATATTTCACGATTTAGACGTAAATCATCAAAACCATAACAAAACAACACGACAACTAATTTTGCGTCAATTTTAGTTCTTGAGTCGCTCGAGCAGGGCGTTTCAATTCGGCCCAACACAGAACTGTCATTTCATATATTATAGTACACTAGCTGACCCGGCGAACTTCGTTCCGCCTTAAAGGCAATATCACATGACTACTTTTTAAATTAGGATAATTTTAAATAAATAAATATTATTATTCAATGATTCTTTATTTGGGAGCACAATCCTGGCGGTTCTCCGGAAATCTTTAATGTGCTACAATACTCGGAAACAACATCCATTGGCCCAATGCGAACGTCATTGCGCTATATTATATGCGTATAGAAACGCTGCCCGATTCAAATCAGTATTTGATGAATTTCTTCTTGTGCTTCGTAAATTATTATCTAGCGCTTGATCTCTGAGGTTTGGTCGACGATTTCGCATTGCCAACTGAGCCGTTTCGTGGGCTGCCTCCCTTTGCTCTGGTGAGTGAGAGCACGAATTCGAGCCATACTAAGGCTTTCAAGTGCAATTTCTTGCTCTTCTTCAGTTCTTTTTTTTTTTGTTTTGGATGGGAAATCATCAAATGATCTCTCCCGCTCTGGGCGGAGCGGAAGGGCGTGTCAGACATTTATTGACTAAAACCCACCCGTGTTCCTTCACTTGCCTATGCCAGTGCCATGGTTTCTTTTATAACAACCCGCAACCCTGTGGACCAGTCCTCGTGGACCCGTCAAGGTGTGCTGACATCTCTTTGAGGCGCGTGTGAAACACAACGCGCCGTCAACCGAACCTGGTTCTTACCAGGAGGCGAGCTGCCTATCGCTCGCCGCCCGCAAGCCCGCGCCTACGGTGGTCAGGAGTCCGATGTTGCCACCCGACCAGGGCGCTTCCTGTGGCGGTTTGAGGCGTGAGGGTAGTGGGATTTCCACTCCCTCACGCGCTTCCGCCTCCTCCTTTGCCAGCATCACTGCTTCACAGAAGGAGGTGAAAGCTTGCATCATGCACTCTTGCTCCGGACTATGGCCTGGACCAGGGTCGGACGTGAGATCGCCGCCGATCGCCGCCACCAGGACACGGCTGTGCTCTGCAAGCCGGGCAGACCTCCACCATATGCTCCACCGTGTCCTCAGGGCAATGCTCACAGTGGTCACCCTGGCGTTTCCTCCGCCTTATACGGAACAGGAACCTCCCGAAACAGCCGTGTCAGGTGAGGACCTACGTCAGTCGGAAGGTGAGGACGCCGTGGCGCCTCTCTAGCTACTCCTCAAAGAGGGACTTACCGCCGCTATTGTGGCGTGCTCTGTGCTGGATTGCGACAATCACTCTTTCCATGTCGCCATGAGATCCCGCCGGAGCTCTGTCCGCTGTACTGGGATTTTATGGATTGGATATGGACACAATTTAATGGATGTTATTATACATATAAACGTTTCTTTTTAATTACTCTATCTATTAAAAGAAACCTCATCAAAATCTGTTTCATAGTTTTAAAGATTTAATCATACAAAGGGACATAGGGAAAGAAAGTAACTTTGTTTTATAGTATGTAGTGAAGTGGTAAATGGCACAGCAATACAATATTAGAAATTTTGAAGTTGAAGTTTGCTTTGGGGCTTTTATTTAAAAATTAAACCGGCAGAGAGTATTTATATTCCTTGCTTTAAATGAATGCATCAACATTCAACCGGTAAGATCTTTTTTTAATATGCTGAGTAGTGCAGCAGTGTGTTTGTACCATTTTTAACAAATGAACCGCTAACTTATATTTTGACTGAGTTGTTTTGTTATTCCATGTCACGTCACACGGGAACGACAGGGAACAACGGGAACAGGATAAAAAGTATCCTATGTGATATGTCCTTCTCCCAGTTCTTATCTACCTCCCTACCAATTTTGAGCCATACTGGTTAAGCGGTTCTTGAGTTATAAATAGAACTAACACAACTTTCATTTATATACATAGACTTCATTCAAATCGGACCAGAGGAGAATTCAGTGACGTACACACGTACAGCAGATTTAGGAATATACGCATTGAAAGCATTGTCATCTACATTTGTAACAAAGATATCATACCTCTCTCTACCCTAGAGCTCTTGTTTCAGTCTCTTAAAGTTAAATAAAAATCTTAAATATTATTTATTTCTATTTATTTTTTCTCTTTTAGTTCATAAGTACAATTTAGCTAAATAAAAAAATAAAATATGCTTATGTAAAGTAAACAACTCTTGAAAATATTGACTACGCTTATGTCAAGCCGCAAGCCTACATATTAAACTCGAAAATATGCGCTAGACATCGAAGATCGATTTTCGTCCCCGAAAACCCCCATATTAAATTTTCAGCAAAATCGTTAGGGCCGTTTCCGAGATCACATGCTTCTTCAAGCGATCAGCGCCATCTGCCGGGCTGATTTGTGAATCTAAACCATCCAAGTCGCCACTCAAACGCATACAGAAAAATTCATTAAAATCAGTCAAGCCGTTTAGGAGGAGTTCAATGACATACACACGTACAGCAGAATTATATATATAAAGATATACAGTCCAGTATAATTGTATCATATTGGTCAATGTTTTTCACCAGAGTCATTGACATTAAAGTGTCAAAAAACACTCCCTATTTTGACAGCCGTTATTGTTCGACAGTTCAGTGCTTTCCTAGAAATTAAAGCTTGTAATAACAGTTTAAAAAAGGCTACAATAACAATGTTCTTTACAATAATTAGTAAAAAATTATGATACTTTAAAAATTTTAAATTGGCCTCGATTCCCTTGCTTACAAACTAAATTAAATTTAAGTGTATATTTTTCTGTTTATTTCATTTAGAAAAGGACAGAAGATGAAATGTTAGTTTAGACCTGTCAAATTAGTGCTAGTAGCACCTGACGTAGATTGATGTATTTTTGGACGCCATGTTTATAATGGCGTCTTAAACTGTCTATTGAGTATCTTAATTTGACAGGATTGAGTTAAAATGTTATCTTCTGCCCTTTTCTTATTGAAATAAAAAGGAAAAGATGGATTTATAATTAGTTTAGGTTGTGGTCAAGAGTACCGGCGCCATTGTCTGTCCATCTTTATTTCCTAGTTAATTTTCCCATAGGAGTATTATATTGTTTATGCACAATCGCATATTGTAATAACTATCTATTATATTATTATTCTGTAGTGGCTCAGCATTTTACGTAGCATTTATATACAGTTGACGCGTTGATATGTATAATTGTATCATGTAATCAGCACAAACAATGTATCTGTTTAATGTTTATTATCTGTCTAATTATTATATAATTTCCATTTACTACAATGTATAATTGAAGCAATTTATGTGTATTTTAAATGAATAAAGTGTTTGCAAACTTGAAATTGCGTTTATTTTTTATATTAATCATCCATCGATCACTTATACTACACTACACTAGATTCACAAACAGCTTAAAGAAATAGTTGAACTGAACAAGCGCACAACGTAGTACTTGGGAGCTTCTTTCATTTAGTACTTACTTTATAATTCTGACTTTAAAGCATGCGTGTAAGGTTGAATTTGGTTTGATGTACCACGGACTCTCGTAAAAAATAATGGCTTTTTGTACTGCTTTGTGATAAGAACTTTATACACTGCACTTAAGGTTGATTTTAAATTAATGTATATTTATTTTGACTGCTTTAGACTGCTTAATACTTGTCCCCATTTTTGATAAGAGTTTTGTTCGAGACTGGTATCTAGTGTATAAGTGATCGATGTAATCATCAGTCAAAAAACGTACACTGCTGGACATAGCCTTCCATAACCACTGCTACCGACCGGTACCCTCATTGCATAACACACTATTAATTGGAATCATTCCGAAGCATACGTGGGTGCTCCACAACGTAAATACTGCAATGAATGAAATGATGAAAAGTGTTTACCTAACCTTTATTATCCATATGGGTCGGACGGGGTTTTCTTTACATATTGTATACAGGATGGCCCATCAATTGACGTCATAAAAATAATGCATACGCCCGGGAGTGTTCCAGTGAACAAGAACTGAGGCAGAAGATTTTAGTAGCAAAACGGGTAGTGAATGAAAACAGGCGTTCCGCAGATTAAAACACAATTTTTTACACAGATGTAGAATGTGCATTGGCGCTGGCGGTGACCACTTTGAAAATTTATTGTAAATTTAAATAAAGATTCGTACATAAAATTCTACTTTTTTTCCTTATCTTACTTACACGATAGGTTTTCAGCTTTCTTAATCATTAATTTGACTCAGAAATAATAGTTAATGCAAAAAAAAAACAATTGTAACCAGATACGTAATTTTATGAATTTTGCTACCTTGGTGTTTAGAAAGCCCGGTTTTAGCCAAACTTGCTTTAAAGTACTACTTCTGTCTTCTGATTATGAAAGCTGAGTCTGGCGCATTTTTGAGAGTAAATGAGAAGTGAAATAACACTTGATTAGATTTTTAATGTAAAGTTGAAAATTAAAGTCTTAATTCACGGAACGTATTTTTTTTAATTCTGACCAACATTTTCGTACCTTTCATCAAAGTTACGAAGCTAGTTATTTTATGTATTAAAGTACAGCACATGAGGATTCTGTTGCAAAAAAAAAATCTTAAGAAGTCTTAATTTAAAAAAATAAAACAATTTTTTATACTTGTCCTGTTGAAATTCCTCGAAAAGTAAAAAAAAAAAATCATAACTCGAAAACTATGAAATATCGCGGAACATACATGGGGGTGTTTCGGATACCCTACGAAATGCCGGACCTAAATTTTTTTTTATGACGTCAATCGATGGGCCACCCTGTATATTTTGATTCTCTTCTCCGCTATATGCAATCTTTTACATACATATTCAATTCTGTAGACTAAATTTATTCTTTCGGTTTTTTTGCAAGCTCACATGCCGTATACCCCGGGTACACCTTTTCTTTAGACTTATAGAGTCTTGTAGACATGTAGGCTACCTCATATACTTCTATTATAGAATCCTACATAAATACATGAGAATTTAGTACACATCTAGAGGATCAGAGTCCAGAAGTATGTCAAAGTTTTGTTGTAACTTAAGATTCATGGCAAGCAGTTGTAGGCTATGGTAGGCGTCACTTCCCGGTACCTATTGTGGCCAATTTACATTTTCATTACGGCTATGAATACCTACATTATAAGTCTTTAAAATATGCTTATAACATGTTGTAAGACGAGGTACGGATGACAGCAGGTCAAACTACCCCAAAATGTCAGATATTCCCAATCAACCTTGTGCCTTAATGCTTTAGAGATAAAGTAGAAAATCTAATGAGGAAATTGACAGATTTTAGTAGCTTGATGTGCTGTTGTCTGAACATTGAATCATAAAAAATGTTCGATTTTACATCTTAAGCTAATAAATAAACTTTATTACTTTATCAAAATATCCTCATTGTGCTACGATACCCACATAAAGGGCAACAAGAATCTTTTGGCGCCATCACCAGCAGTTGAAATCATCAGCTGTCAAAATCTAAGCCATTGGTATTGACAGTGCGTTACATAATTACCCGCAGATATTGACAGGGGGCGGACGTTTTTGGTTAATATTTTTTTTTTTGTATTGTGGCACTAGTTATGACTTTGTGCCAATGTCAAGTAAAATAAAAATCTTCAAAAGTTCTTCTTTCTTTCTCTTATGGCTTCGCACGGTTTGTGCATTTAGCCAATGTCACGTAATGAATGTCGAAAAAGACGGGCGCGCGAACCGAACACGGAGGAAGATTTGGTACAAAGCCATGATGTGGCCACTATGCTACAATATTTCACTGTTCTTTATGAATTATTCACTGAATGCACTTTTTACTACATAAATCACGCGTTTTTATTTAGTAAACGACACTATAAATAATTTATAAGACCAATGAAAAATGAACGTGGCACTCATCTTAGCTTCCCGCCAAAACTTCCATTCAATTGGTTAATATTTGACCCAGATATTGTATTGTCAGAACAAGATGGCGGCGTTAGTTCCGATTTTGGCCACGCACCAAAAAGATCCTTGTAGCATTGTAACTCGTTATCGTTTGTGGACGAAATAACTAACATAATCATCTAATTTCCAGTGGCGATCGATCTGATCGTCCAGCACATATCGGACTACTTGAAGAGGAGCCCTAAGGATAAGAACATCGCATTGGAACTCGGCATGTCGTCATCATCAGTGCCTGGTAGTCCGCAGCGTGGACCGAAGGGCGGCCGGCCACACTAGACTTGTAAGGTAAGTAGGTGATGGAGGCCTGACAGAGATAACGACAACTTGCTTTGAAGCCTCGGTAGTCTAGCAACAAATTGTAGCCCTTATGCACCTCAAGCTGTCAAGCGTGAGTTTACTCTACTGCTTACTAAAAACTAAAATTGCATAGGTAAATAAACACTATTTGAGCGACATTCATCGCAAATTTTATTTAATTAGATGTCCAAAACAGACTTGTAGTTTTTGTTTTTTTGTTGATATATTGATTGCCTTTCTAGGCCACCTGTCTTAACTATAACAAACATAAACCCCACTTGCCTTCTACGTTATACATTGTGATCCCCTATTATCCTAATGCATTTATTGTATATTGAAACGTTTCGCTATAAAAATAGCCTGTAAAATTAACTCTGAATAATGAGCATTTACGCCTTGATCTCTTTATCATTTCAAATTAGGAAACATTATCACTCGGGACTTGGTTCGAGCTATAGGCTAATGTAGGTGGTTAATTTCTTCGAAACCCAATATCGTACAGTAGCCTCGGAAATACGCGTCGTGTGGAACGGAGTTTTATCTTGAAGAAGTAACACACCGGTGTTCAATAGTTTACCCCTTCTTTTTTCTTTCATCATCATCATCATCAGCCTCTACTCGTCCACTGCTCGACATAGGCCTCTTTCATGGCACGCCAATAAGCTCGCTCCTGAGCAGTTCTCCGCCAGCCACTACCAGCCACCTTTTTGATGTCGTCGCTCCATTTCGCTCAAGGGCGTCCTACGCTACTTTTGCCGAGACGCGGTCTCCACTCGAGTGGAGACCGCGTCTCGGCAAGAGTTTGCTTTTCTTTAATTGTTTGTATTTCTCACCTTATTTTATGTACTCAATCAGCAAAAAGCCCTTTCAGCCCCGCAACACTGTGACCACGTATTTCCGTCAGACGGAACTTTGAATTTCTTAAAGGGAGTACCAAGGGAATGGGGTATTTGACTAAAAAAAAACTAATTAGTCCATCAGTCAGGTTTCCTGACACAGCGCGTTGAAAACACGTGACGTCGCTGCACGCTACACTTAATAGTGGCCAGTGACGTCACCAGCCACCACTCCTGATCTTTGATGCCTTTTATATTTGTCAATTTTTATTGATTCGATAAAACAAAATATACGTATCCAATATTTTTCTGTAATCTGAATGATGGACTAAATAGAATCATTTTTTTTTAACCCAGTAAACATCCCTATACTTTGAACGCTCCTTGTACGTAGTGCTTTTACACTACTCTTTTTACTTCGTTTAGTAGTTCCTAGTACGAGTTTGTTTAACGTTAACGCGATTGACACGTTTTTGACGGCGCTCCAAGCTGCGAGCGAATCAGGGATCACAAGATTTAGTATCAATAATCTTCTCAAACTAATTTTCTCTCGTTTCTTAAGTTCGTACCTAAATATTTTTTCTAGGAATGATATTGGAGCGACGACAATTAGTGAGACGCTGGGGGCATATGACTAGCATTGCAACTGCACCGACCGCGCTGACAGCATCACGAACACACGCGGACGCTTCTCACAGCAGCAGGAAATGGAATGAGGTTACCATTATATAACAATTAAAAAAAAATACTTTAGTGCATCAATGACTAAAAGCGTCATTTGGACGTACAACGTCGGAATCGCAGACTTCGAAAGTCATGTGAATGTTACCGACCAACAGTGCTGGCATCGCTTGGAGCTGTGCTCACTCCCTAAGGGATAACGGTCGTGAAGGTAAACTAGTATTAAATATTTTTTGGAAAGTAGATAAGCTTAAAATTAGATAAATTGGATGGGCTCGTGAGTAGACCGGACCTAAAGTGGTGTGCCTTGCTGAAAAAGGTCATTGTTGATGTATCTTAGGTAGATATCAGATATAATATCTCGATACCGTAGCAACTTTCGAAGTTTCGTCAATTCTCTTGGCAATACTAGTATCTGCGTTTTAAGCACAAAATATTTTATTATAGAATCGTGTCCGCCTTAGTTACAAAGTTCCCGCCATTTGTCTCCTGCGCCATATTGAAAAAAAAGTTGCTCTTTATTATGGTAATTTAAAGTAAGTAAATAATTTTCTAAGTGAAATTTTAGTAAGCCCAAGCTCTCGGGATACGAGAATTTAAAATCCACTCTGTGGGGTCCTCAACGCTCGGCTGACCACTGACAGTTGGGAAAACAGTGCGCGTCCGTAGTAACAGGGGTCAAATCTCATAAGAGAGCTACATATCTAGATAAATATACAATATGTTAAGAAAACCCTGTAAGGATAGTAAAGGTTAGGTAAACGCATGACCAAATAACATATGAAATTTTACGTAATCATCATAGTAACAATACTAGTGAATTTTGAAATAATCTCTTTTTCCGCGAATTAATTCCAACTTCCCCAAAATTTGGTAATTTTTAAAAAGTGACATCATTATTTTTGACGGTATAATTCTGAGCGAATAGCGATGCGACCGCGTGCCGCGTGCCCTGCCCCTCTTCGCCCGCGCCTGTATGGCCTACCGCACATGTTTTAAGTTACCTCATTTTGCGAAATAATATTTATTTTTTTAGGGGTATTTTTTTTTTTAAGTTTAGCCCAGCTTTGTAGTCATTAGTAGAATCAGTTATCGATCGGGTTACGGATCGGACAGGGTTTTCTTTACATATTGTATACATATACAACTCCTCTAGTTAGCCACTAGTCAAACAATTTTAAAATAAAGATTATGCTTAATGGCACTAGTACTTATTGGTTCTGATAAACGTTTTGATGTGTTATTTTGTCATTCTATTGAATTGTTAAATAAGATAATTTATGAAATGATGTACAAACGACAGCAAGTCAAGTCACACAATCTGTCAAACCTTTATGAGATTTTTAACTTTATGGTTGAAGCTTTAAGGCTCAAGGTTGGGTGGGAATATTTGATTGTTTCTATTGTAATTGATTCGCTGTCGTCCGTACATAACTTAGCTTTCAAAAGGATTGGTTGAAATTAAAATGTCTTCGAAAAACCTAATAAAAGGACGTTTGCCAAACGTTTTGGGGAGTTGAATAAGGCTTGCTTGCCATAGTGTTCTTCAGTATATTGATTATTTTAAACGATTGCATCACTGCTTACCATCAGACGGGATTGCAGTCAAGCACTAGCTTATAATTATTATTAAAAAAAAGATGAGCCATAAGAGCCAGACGGCCAGTTTTTGAACGGATATTATCGCATAATCAATGTGACAGATTCTTTGTCAAGCGCGCTTAAACTGCGGTTATTGGTGAACGATTTCACAATCCATCACAGCAGCTCATAGATAGAAGAAGATTAATTATTGTCTTTTCTCTCTCTCTCTCTCTGTTAATTCCTGTTATTACCCTATGATATCCACTGCAGGGTTACGACCTCCCTACTCTGTTTCCATTTAGCTTTGTTGCTAAAGAATTAAGGCTCAAGTTTGATTGGGAGTATTGGGCAGTTTCGGGTAGCTTGACCTGCTGTCGTCCTGTCGTCCGTACAAAGCTGCTAAAGCCCAGTTGTTGTTGAAGGACTTCAGCTTATCACGCATCTCCGTTTGAGGCAGTCGTGATGTAGTTTGCTATTAAGAGGGATCCATTAAGTTGTGAGTTTCGCCCATTGGTCGTTGATAAGGAATCGAAACTGTCTCTCTTAAATTCAAACCACTCAGTGATTTAGCTATAAGTATACGCAACAATTCTTTGTACCTGTAATAATGCAAATCAAATCCTGTAATAGTGTATATCTCATGTACGATCTACAAAATCAATATTAGACTACAATAAGGACCATTTCTGCTTGCAGCGCATACGCGTTACGTCATACGTCGACCTAAAAAGGATCCTCATTTGTTTTACTTACTGATGTAGCTCAGGTCATCATGTGCACGGGATTTTGGTTTCTAAATTGCCAGATTCATCATCATCTTCATCATTTTAGCCGAAAGACGTCCACTGTTGGACATAGGCCTCCCCCAAAGATCTCCACGACGACCGGTCCTGGCTCTCCCGCAGCGGTTTTCCGCGACCTTCACCAGGTCGTCCTTGTCGAGATCCTTCCTACCCATGCTGCATCTTCCGGTGCGTGGTCGCCACTCGAGAACCCGTCGACCCCTTTGGGCATCGGTCCTACGGGCAATATGCCTGACCCACTGCCACTTAAGTGTTGCAATTCTTCGGGCTATGTCGGTTGCCAGATTGGTAAAGTATTTATTTCTTTAGCCTATATTGTGACTCACTGCTGGGCATAGGCAGTTGAGCAGAGAGGGAAGTTCAATTGAGTGATATCTTATGTTGGCGCTACAAAACTTCGTTAGATCGCCACACTATCTCCGCCGTGGTCTACTGCGATGCACTTGTTTTTTTTTTTTTTATGAATTTTGCGACAATTTTCGTTCCAATAACTGGCTCAAGGATCTTTTTAAAAACTACATTTACAGTGGGAAAATCTTCCAATAAAATGAAGAATGTATGTGAAAATTTTGCCAAAAATGTCTACCTACCGGGATTTATCTGGTAAACCAGCCCCCTAATCGGCGAACACATTTTTGTCAAATGATTGCTACTAGTTGGGATCAGTTGGTATCGTTCGGTCCGCCCATTGGTCCTTTCGGTCCAAACGATCCCAACTAGTCGCAATCATTTGACAAAAATTTGTTCGCCGATTAGGGGGCAGGCCATGGGTCTTGTTTGCCTTTGAATGTCCTTAACATTGTTTTACTAGTCAGCTGTAAGATGGTAATGTAAGGAATGAAAGAGGATGTTGAACAAATTGATTGTCGTATTAAATTGCGATATTCGCCATTTTGTTGTTGATTTTATTTATTGTAGTTTGTATTTAGTATAAGCTGCAGCTTGTAGGCTTGATTGAGGCTCTTATCCTGTATTATATTGTATTTACAGTAGGCTGCAAGTTGGTGGTAATTACAGAAGTTATAATCCTATCATCGCCGTCGATAGAAACTCCATACTAAGCTAACTCAGTGTTACCACCGACACCAGTCGACTGTACAAGAAAATATGCTTGCTTCAGGTACATGACGTAATAGGCTCAACTATTATAGAATAACGAGCCTTATTATCAGTATCTTAAAGCAGAAAATTATAAGAACCACGCATCTATTATCTACGCCGACGTTCCTTGAAATTTTCACTTTATCTCACTGAAAATATAGCATATTATTCTCTGCATTGAGTCTGTTAACCACACTTTTAGGAAGAGGTGTAGCAAATTTGATGGGCTTTAAGCCCTTTTAAGATAGTAGCAACCCAATGTGCCTGCTGGCTTCTTCCGATATAGTCTGGCGGTCGCGTGTACCTTGCATTTTTATAAGTAAGTTTCAGAGGAAGGACGATTAAAATCTTTACCATCTTGATAATAGAGTTGAAATTGTAAATGGCACTGCAGGATATGATAAAAATAGTTTAAATTTTTACCTAGGATGATTATATCTCTTACTAGCCGTAAGCAGCAGATTAGCAATATGCAATATAAACACATTTTGAAAATAATATAGATACTTGATGTAGTTTGTGGTGTAATGCCCTTTGTATGTTGATTATTTTTAATAGGTAATAAAATACTGAGTTGTTACTATTTAATTAATGCAAACTGAATTAAGATAATTTTTGTGGTTTTGTTTTGAGATAATCGCAGATGTATGTAGGATGCGGTAAGGTAGCTCGCGAAATAAAAATTTTCTTAAGTTATACTTAGTTGGTGTCAAATGTCATGATTTCAGGAATAGTCATCCAAGAGGAAAATTTTAGTTAAACAGTGTGTCAACGATATTCATGTCTCTAATTCTATATCGATATATATAATCATCATCATCTCAGCCACATAAAGTCCACTGCTGGACATAGGCCTCCTCCATTGGATTTCCAAAAAGAACGGTTGGACCCGGCCTGCATTCAGCGCCTCCCTGAGATTTTGGTCAGGTCATCCGACCACCTAGTCGGTGGGTTATAATATATCGATATATTATATTAGCGATAATATATAATCGATATATTATTTGAGCTGACAGCCTCCGTGGCGTAGCGGTAGCGGACGCGGCAGTGCAAGTATTTGTATGCATGAATATGAATATTTGCACTGGTCTGGTCGTGCCTCGGAAAGCACATTAAGCCGTTGGTCCCGGTTGCCCTACGAACATCTAGTGGCAGTCGTTACGGATTGTTGGAGCCCTCAAAAGTCCAACAATAGGTCTAGCTGCAATGCTTCGATGTCGCCTTCGGGTTGTGGAGGTCAGACGGCAGTCGCTTCACGGAAAATGTCGAAGGTTAGCCATATTAGCAGTTGGACTGGTAAAGCGGACCCTTGACTCCAAAGCTGAAAAGGCTTCGGATGCGATGGGATTAACGCTGGGATGATGATGATGATGATATTATTTGAGCAGTGGTAGCCTAGTGCTATCGGCCGCAACTTACCAAGTTGTAGGTCATAGGTTAGGTAGGAACCCCGTCAGGCGCTTTAGTTTGTGTAAATTTTTTCATCACCACTGCTCTCAAAACGGCGAAGGGAAACATCGTGAGGAAACCGGCATGTCCTAGTGGCAAAACTTCGAAGACATGTGACATCTACCAACCCACGCTGGGTCCGCGTGGTAGATTACGGCCCACTACGGCACACTAATAGTGTGTGTTACGAAATTAGGGTACAGACTGTGAACGCTCTTAACACATTCAGTGCCACCGACTCTCCCGGAGAGTCCACGTAAACTCTCAGGGCGAGTCCGTGGCACTGAATGTGTTAAAATACGAGAATTACTCTCTAGTCTGCCGTCATAAGGAAAAAAGACGCATCTAACATTTTTTTTATGCAAAATATAAAAATATTGGTGTATGCCATTTTTTTACTGATTTAGAATATGTATGTAACTCAATTTGAAAAAAAGAAAAAACGTTAGATGCGTCTTTTTTCCTTACGACGGCAGTATAAGTGGCCATGGTAACTAAAACTTAAGGAAATTTTAATTATGCGGGTTGCACTTTCATAGTTTAAACTTTTTTACTCATTATAATTTTAAGAATATTTGAAAAGACATCATATCGAGAGACATTTTATAAAAGATCTGCAATCATGTCAAAACGGGCCTTGTTGTTTGTTCCTCATATATTTATTTAATTTATTGAATTAGCTTTCCTTTTTAAATTGTATTAAATATAATTATGTGAAATAGCGCCTATTAATGATTGTACCAAAGAGTGTTTTATATGTTATAGTTACGTGATTGTTTTTATATGTATTGCTAGGTAGGTATATATTGTATTTATTAAAATATCATTTCAAAAAAACCGTCTGTTAACTGCTGGCAAGTTTGTGCTTATCGTGTTAATTTCTAAAGTTTATTCAAATTAATGTGATTTCAAGATAAACAAATATAAACTTCATTGTAATAGTAATTAAGTTGATTTCAGAGTGTATAACACTATTGAAAACGTTATTGAAATACTTGAAGTTGTAGAGCAAAATTGAACCTTATTTTGTAGGAATTAAAGTAAATTTTGCTTAAATTCGTATTTGGTCATAATTTTTGGGAAATAAATCGCGATTGTAGCAGATTAGTAAAATTGAGCTATCTTCTTGTGTTCTCTACTGAACTGTCATAATTTCCTCCTTAGTGATAAGTTTCTAAGTGATTATGTCCTAACACCTCTAGTTGTTATAGTAATAATTTTTACTTGCCTTGTTTTTAATTATATTCCTATGAGTACTTATTTCTTATATTATTAAGGAGAAACTACCCCAAAATTTTCTGCACAATTATTTACGGTAATTCTATACAGCATGGCAATAGCGGTCAATGAAATAATCCAAACCTTCAATGTTTCATTGAAAAAATTAAATAATGTTCGTTAACGCTTTGAGCCATATATATTGAGATGTCCAACATGTTCTAATATCGACAAGTTTATGTTTGGTTTCCCGCAGAAAGGGCATTGATCGCTATTGGCCCTAATTCTTTTTTTTTTTAACTTAATATTTTATTAAACTAAATTTAGGTGCAGTGCAAGTTTAGTCTTGTCAAATTAATATTTTTAAACTCAAACTCATTTATTGCGATAATGGGTAATTGATATAATTCACATCGATAGGTAAAATAGTTTGGCATCTCCATAATCCGCCTGAAGGCATGCAATTTTACTTGGCGTTTGTCTCTACTTACAATTGAATATACACAACTAATAATCACATAAGTATAAATTCATTCAAAACAAAATAAAAAAGATATAAAAAGGTGATAAAATTAATAAATGTCAAAAATTTATTATGGACAGGTCAATTACGAATTTATAAAGATGTCAGATAATAATTAATAATTAAAACAAGTCAAGTCAATAAGTAAGTACCAAATACAGTAATGTCATCTCTCATTATTAGATCGCATGTCATTTATAAATTCATTTACACTGTAATAGGCTTTTTCTATGAGAATTTTTTTTACTTTGTGTTTAAATACACACATCAAAAGTGTCTAGGGATCAACATATATTTTTGCAATAACTTTTCTCCTCATCATCATCATCATCAGCAACCTTTTTATAGTCCCACTGCTGGGCACAGGTCTCCTCTCATACAGAGAAGGATTGAGCGTAATCACCACGCTTGCTCAATGCGGATTGGCGATTTCAGACTTATAAAGTCCAGGTTTCCTCAAGATGTTTTTCCTTCACCTTTAGTCATTGGTGTCCAAGATATACTTAGAAAGTACATATAACTTTAGAAAAGTTACATTGGTACTTGCCTGACCTGGAATCGAACTCGCACACTCATACTTGAGAGGCTGGTGTCTTAACCACTAGGCCACCATGACACTACTTTTCTCCTGATTGATATTAATTAAAATTTTCTTTAAGGATTCATCAAATAAAGTGTTTTCGTTTGTCACAGTAACGATAAACCAAGTCACCTTTGCATTAATAAAGAAATTTGCCATTTTCCTAATAAAGGGATATTTGACATTTGAACCACTAACACAAAAGTTCGAAAAAAAGACTGAAATAACAGTTTTCTCTAAAATTTTATTGGGTAACTTAAACAATTAATAATCCGTGTTTCTACCGCGAACACTAACAACACAAGAACATCGGTTTGGCATACTCAAAATGAGTTCATCCAAATCACGCTGTGGAATGGCCGCCCATGTTCGTTGCAACAACAAAAAAAGGTCTTCTTGCGACTGGATACCCTCCATATTCGGCAGAGCTCTTCTCTGTAGCATATCCCATGCATGCTCAATCGGGTTCAAGTCTGGCGACTGAGCAGGCCAGGGCAGGACATTGATGTTAGCTGCGGCGAGAGTCTGTCTTACAACTCTTGCGGTGTGCGGTCGTGCATTATCATGCATTAACTGAAATAAGGGACCGATTTGCACTTGTAGAGGAACGATGACGTCTGATACAATCGTTTCAGCATAAATTTGAGCGTTGAGGTTGCCTCTGATCCAAATCAACTCAGTTCTTCCGCCGATCCAAATACCCGCCCATACCATGATGGTTCCACCACTATAAGGATGGACTTCCTGGCAGGATTTTAATCGCTGTTGGCGTCCAGGGGTTCTCCAGTGTCGTATACGTCTTGTATCCGGTCTCATACCAAAACGAGACTCATCAGAAAAGCACACGAAACGCCATTGTTCTTCTGCCCAATTTCTGTGTTCAAGAGCCCATTGATATCGAATCCTACGATTGTGCATTGCTATAGGTGGTACCCGTAGCGGTCTTCGGGAATGAAGGTTCACTTCATGCAAGCGGTTTCTGACTGTTTGGTCGCTAATTAAGTTCCCTGAAGAGTGATGAAGCCTCACGGCTAACATCATGGCGGTTATTGTTGGAGCTCTTCGAGTTAAGATTTGAATGTATCGGTCTTGTCTCCGTGTGGTGCAGCGATACCGTCCTCCATGGCGCTCAGCCACGGTACCAGTGCTTCGGTAACGTGTCCAAAGTCGACTGATAACACTCTGACTTGTATTCAGAGCTAAAGCCACAGTACGTTGCCGGGAACCAGCTTCTATCATTCCCACGGCTCTGAGTATTTCTTCCCTGCTTAAATGACGTCGCCGCTCCATAATAACGTTGGTTTTAATCAGTAGTAGGGAAACAGTAGCACTAATAATGTCTTCAATGCGTTGTATGTTTTTATAGGGAAAATATTGACAGCTGATTTTCATCTTTTACTCGAATTTGATTCACAGTTCCTGATTCAAATTATGAAATGCACCAAAAAGGATCCATATAAATTTATAAAATCATAAATTTATTACAAAGCCACATCTCAATCTCAAGAAATCCGCATAAAAATGCTTGATCCCTAGACACTTTTGATGTGTGTATATTACAGCTTAGGCTTTCTAATAATGGTTTTGGTAGGTGATTATAAACACGTGGCGCCATACACAGTACACTGTTATTCATCAAAGCACTTTTGTGTTGAGGACAGTTAACTTTTAAATTGTGACGTTTACTTTTATAATTTTCGTACATCGCTAAATTACATCTGACAAACATCGCCAACTCATACATGTACAGACACGGTACTGTTAATACATTTAGTTTTTAGTAGCAATGTTTTTAATCACGTCTATACTGTCTATGGAATATCTTAACGACAGGACTAAACTAATATGTTATCTTCTGTCCTTTTCATAATTAAATAGAAAGAAAAGAGATGCACTGAACTTTAGTTTAGTTTTTGAACAATGAATCGGGGCCTATTATCACGCTTAAGCGCGGAAAGCCTATTTCATATCCGAATGTGAATTTCTCAAAACCATTCCTTGTGGTATATGAATTTCACTTTAAAATTATTCCTTGCCAGCAGTCGTCTACGTATTAGCTTCAATCCTCTAACATAGATGTTACTTATGCATATATTCCGTAATACATTCTTTAACGTTTTGTATTCCGACTCAATAGCCGTTAACACGCAAACATTGTACAAAATATATTATTTTTAAAATAAAAGCCTCGTTTTATTTTAACTGCATTAATTGGGTTTTGGAAAGTTCCGGGGTGTAACAAGATCGATCAATCATCATAATCACCTCAGCGTTCAGTCTCGGTTGCACCCGCGGCCTTCCAATCGAAGATTGAGAAATCGTGCGCCTTAATAGATGATGCGTGCGATAGTGTGGCTGCACTTTGTAATGGGGCCCGCTAGGCATGGCGGACTGATGCTTGACAAGGGTGCGGCGCATGTACAGACTCCAGCAGATCAAGCTACCCGAAACTAATGTTTTCACAATTGACCTTGTATGGTGTATCACATCACGCTGCATGTTGCGTGTTAACGCACCTACGAGTGTCCTTGCGGGAGTGTAAATCTGCATCATCGTGCAGGTTTCTAAAGCACGTATGAGTGTTATTGCGTTTTGTGGATTCCTCGGCTCTTGAGTGCAGTGCAGCAACACGCATTTAGTCCTTTTTTTTCTAAGGTGGAAAAATCTTCATGGAGTATCCTCCGCTTGGGGACGCGGAGGGGTGTGCCGGACTCTTACCGGCTAAAAAACCACCTAAGCGTTCGTTATCTACCTTTCCGGGGTACCGGGTCCTTCCAATTCTAAGGTACCAACACGCATTAAGCCCTTCCAAAACCACGCATGGCACTGCGAGACACGGAGTGCCATAGCTCTTTTTTATTATTTAGGTTGGGAAATCATCAAATGGGCTCACCTGCTCTGGGCGGAGCGGAAGAGCGTGTCGAGATTTTTACTGACTAAAACCCAGCCGTGTTTCTTCACTTGACTGTGCGCCAGGGTCACGGTTAACGCGTTCTTGTGTGCAATAGGTACCTTAGACCTCAGTACCCACGAACGTGTCCATTTTTCTCCGCTTGTAGGCGCGTGATTTTAATGAACGCGCGTGCATGCATTTTCTGTGTGTTGGACCGTTCCTGTTATCAATACGAACGGATATAAGCAACGTTAAAACACGCGCATTCACGCGCTATGCTGCATGGTGCGTGCCAGTCAAAGCTTTATTGGTGGCAGTGTATGGTACAGCGATATAGATGACTATCTATTTAATAAAATTGAATAATTTTGTGTTGGTAGTAGTATTTGCTGGCGTCTATACTTGTATCTCTCAGGTCCACGATTCGTGGTCCTAGAAGTAACAGATAAAGTAGTGGGGTTTTATATTCTATTATTCTGCCATTGCCATTGTACATAAACAATAATAATAACAATAAAAACTTACGATGTTACATTGGGCTTTTTTATATCTTTTGAGGTTATTGGAGGAATGAAGCAAAAAGATAAAAATACATATTATAATTAATGGGGTTTTGTATAATTATATGAGTGAGGCATAACCTCTCAGTTCTTCCCATGCGGATTCTCATGGATTCCATGAGGATATGTCCCCAAAAAAGGTGTATTAATATCAATCACTTTGTCAATTTTTATGAATAAACACCAACATTGCCGCTAAAAATAGCATATTAAATTACAAGGATCAACGAATTAGCACTTGGTTGTAAAAAATAATACCTACTTTGGTTAGTTATAAAAACTAGAAATTTAAAAAAAAAGAAAACTAAAGGTTCTCAGGCAGCGCAGTATGTACGCTCTTCAGCGCCTTTTTTAGACGTTCAGTTTTCGAGCAGTTTAACTTTGAGTGTCCATTTTTATTTCATTTGTATAATAAATTAGGTAGGATTATGTGGTAAGTAATAAAACACCAAAATATAAAATTTGATCCATATAATACACAATAAAATAATAATTATTGCAATAATATAATAGAAAACAAGTTAATCGTTGTTTATAAATAGATTTATTTAAATATAGTCTCGCCTTAACTAACGCGGTTGCACGTAGGGTGGCGCGCGGACTAGAGGGCGCTGGCGACGCTTGCGCAGTGACATCACTTAAAGTCGAAAAGTCATTGGAATAATATTAGACGTGAAGAGAAGAAAACTGAAATCGGACAAACAAGACAAGCATTGTAAAACCAGAATAAAATAACTCACATTTTCTAGTTTCTGTAGATAAAAAGAAAGGTAGAAAGTTCCAAAATTATTATAAACCGATTCAGTGATGACACTGATCAATCGTCTACTGGCGCCCAGCGTGGGACACGCGGTGCTAATCACAAACGTTGCTTCAAATAACTTTTAAACGGACTGTTCTTTTAATTTCAAGCGATTGCTATAAATATGTACTTAAAAATATTTTACGCCAACCTGATGGTGTACATGAATATTGCAGTTGATTATGGCTCATATTTGTAAATGTCAAATTAACGTAAAAATAAAAATAATGGGTAAATTGTAAAAAAAAATATTACATCACGTTTGCTATTAGTACATTATTGTACGAATCGATGTTCAGCCAACTATACCGACAAACTATTTAGTCGATTATAAGAAGCTTTCAAAAATCTAAACGTCTAGTTTAGTTGACTAAAATCGACTAAAAAGTCAACTATTCGACTAAAATCAAGATAGTCGAGTTACAACACTCGTACACCCGAAGCGAACAAAAATAATATATCCGATTTTAATCTATACATTTGGTCAAAATATTAAAAAAAGAAATGTACAATTAAATACTACAATTATAATAATATATAAGCTGTAAACACTATGACGCTCTATTTCTTACAAATCAAAGTACAACTCAATATATTTGGATTCATTCACTAGTCAGATCAGTACTTAGAAACCTCGATAAAACAATATATTGATCATTTTCTATTGGCCTACGATAGCGGTCGCCGCTACATAAAGAACGCAGTGACGGGTATTAAGCCGCCGCCATACACAGGCAAATATTTGTACAAATATGGTGCAGCAGGCTACGCAAACATTTGAACAAGACACCTTTGAACGCTTTGATGTGCGCTCGAAACCGACAACGAATGGCAAAGTACAAATGTTTTAACAAAGCTTTGAACACATACTCAAATACCCGTGCTACACATGTGTCCAAACAAGTGATCAAATATTTGAACTATGTCTGGCGCCGGCTTTACAAACATTATGGCAGCGGTGTTTCACTAAACGGTGTCACAACCAATCTCCAGCGAAACATACCAATTATTACTTTTTCTAAATAATGTTTCAATGACGTTTATCAACAGTAAACTGCGGACGGTTTGTAGCGGGCATCGCAATTTCAGTTTTTTATTAGACATTAAGACAAAACTAATGTGAAAATAAGCAAGACAAGAAACCATTGAAAGTATTATTTGTACTTACATCGGAAACTATCAAACAACAGGGGACTTCAATAACAATCCTTCTAAAAGACAAGCAAAGCACTATTTCTATCAGGACCTTACCTCCATACATTTGTATAGCTTTTTTTACATATATTTTTTTTTTTATTTTAAATAGCTTTTTTTCTGTATCTGGCCAGTGAACGAAACTGCACCGCAATTACGTAACATACTATCACTACCAATCAAAACGACTTTGGAGCATATCTGCTAATTCAATGCTTCATATTTTAGAAAAATATGTCTGCTAAGCAACGAAATACCGCAATGAACGTGGTTGCAACTGTCAAAATGAAACCCATCGCTACTAATAGTGTGCGACACAATAAATCTGCGTATTTATGTAGATATATTAAAAATATAGCCCCTTATTCATAAACGCTGCTTAAAGTTAACTAGTGATTAGCGATTCTTTAACCATACATTTTTGACCTTTTAACGTCACTTTCCATAAATGATCCTTTATGAATAAACACCAGTGTTTATGGTGTATATATAAACTTTAAGCAGCGTTAATGAATAAGAGAGATAATGTTGCGTTATCAGCAGGTTAATTACGTAACACGCTAGCAGTAGCAATGGGTTTCAGTTTGTCAGTTGAACAACATTCATTGCCTTTTTTTTTTTGTTGGGTTGGGAAATCACAAATGACTTCTCCCGCTCTGGGCAGAGCGGAAGGGCGTGTCAGACTTTTACTGACTAAAACCCACCCGTGTTTCTTCACTTGCCTGTGCGACGGCCAGGGCCCACGGTTTCTTGTTTAACCAACCCGCAACACTGACCCAGGAGGCATCGGTCTTCGTGGACCCCATCACGACGTGCTGACATCTCTTTGAGGCGCGCGTGAAGCACGACGCGCCGTCGACTCGGGCCTGGTCCTTACCGAGCGGCGAGCTGCCCACTGCTCACCGCCCGCAGGCCCGCGCCTACGGTGGGTGGGAGTTTAGTGTCATCTCCAGACCAGGTCGGGAGAACATTCATTGCCTTATTCACGTTGTTGTGCAGACACACTTTCCGAACACATGGATCAATGGTTTAGGAAATGGCTTCAGAATTATTCCAATTGACAGTAATGGAGTGTTAGGGTGCTGTATTACATTATCTGTCACTTACAATTAAAATATACACCATATTTACATTATTATAGAAATTGTTATCTATAACTATTGATTGTCGAATAGGAATACAACCACAGCTGTACGATGCATTCTTTAGGTTATGTACTGTTGTGCTTTACAACCTAATTTAACCGCGCACTGGATTATCGGCTCTCGGCGTTGAGAGGAGAGTTGAGAATTCAACGGAGTTGTAGCGGTGCCTACAACGCAACATGCGAACAATGCGTCATACTGACGTCACACGAATTCTACATCTCGCAATCAGAGTTTACCGTGCAACTAGCATATATACAACTTCCCAATTTCAAACATTGGGCAAGTGGTCCGCCAGACAACTAGTCTGGTCGGAGCATCCTCCCTTTTCTATGGAGGATGAGTGAGCTTTACACGCTGCTCCTCATACCTCCACAGAGTCCTTTCCAGCGCATCAATAAGATACTGTTGTATATCTAACATTGCGTTGAAAATAGGGATGCGAAGATAGGGCTCACGCGTCAAAAGGTCGGTGACTGTGGTCAAAAAATGCCGCTTGTGTATTCAAGCATCGGAATGCCACGAGCATTAATATGTCAACACTTGGCATCTTTCAATTACGATTTTTCGTGAAAGACTAAAGCTAGAGTGAATAGGCTTTTAATAAACTAGTGCTTGAACGCAATCCAGCTTAATGGTAAGCAGTGATGCGATCGTTGATGGTGAAGCGCGTTAGTTTATTAAAAGCCTATTCACTCTAGCCTTGAAGACGCCAAAATTGTAGTCAGAGTGTCCGACGGAAACACCGCCGCTGGCAAATTGTTCCAGTCCCTCGATGTACGCGGTATAAAAGAGGAGGCGAAACGCTTAGGTATAGATACTATGGTTTTGAAAATGCTATGTTCGTAACAACATATAATTAACTTAAAAAATAAAGAAATGAATCGCTTTTGAATAAAGCAGATTGTATAGTTTTGCTCAGATGCCCGATTGCGTATGGACACTAACTAATAACTGAGCAATATATAAGCAGTCGAATGTAAAAAATATTTTGAAATTAAGTACACTAAAATAACTTTTTTGATTTATTCAAATTAAAATATACTATAGTTTTGCTCAGATGCCCGATTGCGTATGGACACTAACTAATAACTGAGCAATATATAAGCAGTCGAATGTAAAAAATATTTTGAAATTAAGTACACTAAAATAACTTTTTTGATTTATTCAAATTAAAATATACTATTCCACTTTCTCCCATAACCATGAACGTTGCTTCAAGTTAACTAGTGATTATCGATTGTTTGACTATACATTTTAGACGTTTGCACGTCATTCTAATCATAGTTTATGAATAAACCCCCTTAAACACTATGGTGTTTATTCATAAACGATGATTAAAGTTAAGTAACTTAAAATTTATGGTAAAAGAATCGCTAAACAGTAGTCAACTTAAAGCAACGTTTATAAATGAGGGGGTTTACAACTGGCTGGCAATTCTCGATTGTCCTCAATCTGTAAAAATATCTCAAACTAGCGGCCGCCAGCGACTTCGTTCGCGTAGAGTTAGTTATGCTCGGCTCCTATTGGGGCAGCGTAATGTTATATAGCCTAAAGCCTTCCTGGATTAATGGGCTACCCAACGCAAATACAATTTTTCAAATCGGTCCAGTAGTTCCCGAGATTAGCGCGTTAAAACAAACAAACAAACTCTTCAGCTTTATATATTAGTATAGATTTTAATACACTTTGACAAGTTTTAGACAATTGTGTTTGTCGCCGAAATGAGACAGCGGCTAGATTTTGAACGTTTTAAAAAATAACGACAATTCGCCTTCGGGTGTCTGCAACTCCACATCCAAGCCTTACTTTAATTTGGTATTTAAAAGCACAACAGTACATAATCCTACTAAAACTCAATTCCCCATCCAATACGTAAATTACATATTGTCAAAGCTACACTGCTCGAATTCATTAAAAATATTAGGATTTAGTTTATTGGTGCACATTTTTTTATGACAAAGTTACTATAAATTTTTAACAAACTAGTGTATTTATAAGTAGATTATTTATTGCTCGTGTTTAAGTGTTTTTGTATGCATAATAACTATTTATTATTATAAAAAGCCTGTGTTGTGACACTACTGGGCATTGACCTCTACTGGGAATTTAATTTCTGTTAAAGCTGCTAAGGATCAGTTCTTGTTGGAGGAGTTAAGCTCATCGCGCTATCTCCGTCTGGACCAGCCCCGATAACAATTGTAAAGGAATCAACTTGAAACCATTTCTGTGCACAAATAAAGCGACACCACGACCGAATGCTTCTAGTATTAGGTCGTCGTTAGCTCGATCTAATGCTTCCAGCATTAGGTCGTCGTTAGCTCGATCTATTGCTTCTAGCATTAGGTCGTCGTTAGCTCGATCTAATGCTTCCAGCATTAGGTCGTCGTTAGCTCGATCTAATGCTTCCAGCATTAGGTCGTCGTTAGCTCGATCTAATGCTTCTAGCATTAGGTCGCCGTTAGCTCGATCTAGTGCTTCTAGCATTAGGTCGTCGTTAACTCGATCTAATGCTTCTAGCATTAGGTCGTCGTTAGCTCGATCTAATGCTTCTAGCATTAGGTCGCCGTTAGCTTGATCTAATGCTTCTAGCCTTAGGTCGTCGTTAGCTGGATCTAATGCTTCTTGCATTAGGTCGTCGTTAGCTCGATCTAATGCTTCAATGTCGAGAAATATATATACATGGTGTTTACAGTCTGTAATTAACAAATGGTGTTCTCAATTTTAACACTTGAAATAACCGATTTTTCTTCTAATATAAGGCATTTTTTCAATTGATGCAACAAATGACTTGCATCGTCTAAATGGTGTTTACACAATGCAATTTTTAATGTTGATTCAACTTAATTAAAGTTATAGGCAATTAAATTGCACCGTGTAAATCAGTGTTAAGAAATGAGTACGTAAGATTAAGTCTGAATGCGGCACCGATAGTTGAAAAGTTATGTGGAAAATAGGTTGTCATAGTATGAGCATGTATCCCGAAGAAATATATGGAAAATAGTGTGAAGAGAGTTTTGATGGCTTTACAGCCACTAGGAGTACGAAACTAGGAGAAAAGGAACGATGGATGGAAAGTGTGAATATACAATATGTAAAGAAAACCCCGTCTGACCCATAAGGCTAAAAAGGTTAGGTAAACACATGACCAAATAAAATATGAAATTTTACATAATCATCATTGTAACAATAGTAATGAATATTGAAATACTTAATTTCCTTTTTCCGCGAATTAATTCAAACTTCCCCAAAATTTGGTATTTTTAAAAAAGTGAAAACACCATTTTGTACGTTAATGTGCCCTGCCCCTTTCGCCCGCGCATGTATTGCCTACCACACATGTATAAGTTACCTCCATTGGCGAAATAATCTTTTTTTAGGGGGAGTTTTTTTTTAAGTTTAGCCCGACTTTGTAGGCATTAGTAGAATCAGTTATCGATACCTAACAATATCTTCACGGATCGAACAGGGTTTTCTTTACATATTGTATATGGTTAAAAAGGAAGTGACTAAGGAGATGGCGTCTAATAGAGAAGTGTGGAAGGAAAAGACATTGCGCAAACCACAAATAAATTGGTATAATGGTAGTAGTCGTGATGCCACGTACACGAGCCTCTCAAGTATGAGTGTGCGGGTTCGATTCCAGGTCAGGCAAGTACCGATGTAAATTTTCTAAGTTATATGTACTTTATAAGTATATCTTGGACACCAATGACTGATTACAAGGTGAACGAAAACATCTTGAGGAAACCTGCACTTTAATGTTAAACCCAACAACACGATCAACGATGCTACGCTAGATCTGGAAACGGCCAAACTCCCGACACAACAACATTTGGCGCCATCGTACCCGGCACACATCGCAACACAACCGCTTAAGTCTGAAATCGCCAACCCGCATTGAGCAATCGTGGTGATTACGCTCAACTCGCTTCTCTGTATGAGAGGAGATCTGTACCCAGCAGTGGGACGATAAAATGGTTGATGATGACGAAAATATTAATCTCACCAACCAACGGGGGTGCAGGCTCCATGGTACCGTAGTCAGGTAATTAACTATTATATTCCAAAATATATCACTATGACGTCACAACTCCGTACTAAATGTTCCTTTACAACACTGCCGCCGTAAGGAAAAAAGACGCATCTAACATCTTTTTTCCAAATTGAGTTACATGCATATTCTAAATCAGTAAAATAAAGGGCATACTTACAACAATATTTTTATATTTTGCATAAAAAAAAATGTTAGATGCGTCCTTTTTCCTTATGACGGCAGAACTACTAAACGCGTTTTATTCCAGAATATTCATTTAACGCGTACTATAAACACGAGCTGAATTACTATTATCATTTAATAAGCCTTTGAACACCGTTGTATAATACTGCACACTCGTAGACTACTTACATACATACCACACATTAAGGTCGATACAGGACCTTTTTGGTTTTTATTCCAGCTTTGAAGAAGATGTCACGCTTTACCCAACCAAATACTTAAAATTAATAGTTTGCCCAACATTGACTCACTGGTCTGAAAATATGTACAATGCAAGTTTGGTTGATAAGTATGTAGTTAGACAGCTGTGTAAGCTGTGTGTAAATATAGAGCAAAAACAGCGTTATCCAATCCCTAAGTCGATAATTTCAATCGCGTGCAGCAAAACCGTACCTCCAACAATAGTCAAATTTCAAAGCAATGGTGCAGCTTTCTCTAATGTTCATGTTATTATCGATATAAATACATAGCATAGTACAGACGGCCCCACATCAATCTACCCGAAACTTTAATACTTCAGCAATAAAGCTGAAATTCTATTAAAGGAATTTGTCAAATTGTATTAGCTTGATGTGGTACTGTACGTTGAACAACAATGGTTGCGAGGTCAACATGGTATCAATTACCTACTCACTTTTACATTGACTGCATCACATAAATCTATTGCTAACAAAGTTTGTCTACTTTGTTACAGTACTAGGTAATATGGACTGGTGTCAACTCCACGACAATCACAGTATTAAGTCATTATGAGGAACAGTGAAATTATTTAACTCTCGACATTCGTGGTAGGGTTTTTGATGTAGCACCTATACGTTATTTTTTGTTTACGCGAAACCTGAATATAGTTTGTTTAGAATAAGCAACTGAATCGATTCCAATTATGTTTACACCATGTTATATTTTCTCACAAATACATTTAAATTTTTTGTGGTGTTACGCAGTTTAGTCGATCGTATGCCCGTCCGCGCTCAGCTGACGTCACCGGTCAATGCCCCCGGCTCGCCCGCCTGAACGGAGCGTGGACCATATTTTTGTTGGGAACAACCTAGTACGAGAACAAGCTCATAACTTTGTGGTTTTTACTGATATCTTTTTGAAATTTTGTACATAGATTCTTTACTTAAAAATACTGGACACGTGTTTTGGGATTCGCATAAATATAAAATAATGTTGTATATTATATGTTACACACGACCACACAAACATGTCATTATTAAATAATTTTCCTATGCAAGGGTACAATGGTTCCTTATTTAGACAAAAAATTAACAATTGTCTGTTTCCAGAAATCGAGAAGAAAAATGTGCACCAAACTATGAAAAATTCTTACACTATAATCAAATTGTCATTATCCTGAGTCTAGTATTAATAAATAAATTGTTCAAGTGTTTCTCGCTAAGCTTTCTCAAGCAGCTAACTGATCCAGGGGTAAGCAGTGTTGCAAGTGTTTGGTGCCACAGTGTGTAGCGACGGCCGCGCGCTAGTCGGCCGGGCGCGGCGGGGGCGCGCGCGGCGGGAGGGGGGAAGCTGGCATGCTCCAACTTTCGCTGTTGCCCCATCTGTGGGTAGTAGAATATTATTTGCGGACGACAGCAGGTCAAGCTACCCGAAACTATCAAATATTCCCACTCAACCTTGAGCCTTAATGCTTTAGTGATAAAGTTGAAAATGTAATAAATTTGACAGATTGTAGTAGCTTGATGTGCTGTTGTCTGTACTGGCTTTATGACCACTGACACTGAAAATATGTACATTTATTTATTTGTGGTGTAAGTAGTCTATAATTATTTCAATATGAGATTAACTTTAATCTGAGGTATAAAATGGAACGCTTTGACAAATTTTGTATAGAAAATACGTCGAAGTATTTTTTCTTCAGTTAAAAAGTTTGAAACTCACGACTACATTATCATAACTTTCTACATACCATGCACATACAAGACTGAGAATCATTAATAACTAGAAATACGATAAGTCCTACTACCAATTTTACAGCAGTTTCAAAGTATTGGTTGGTGAAGTTTGCCAGCCTGTGCACTGCTTTACACTATGGTTTAATACGATAATGATTCCAATGGAAAAAAGAGACGGTGCTTTACACAGCACCATCTCTTTTTCGACCTTGAATCACAGTGGCTTGAATACAGCCGCAGTTCTAACTTGTAGTACATATGCACAAGACACCAAATCTTTAAAAAGAGAAAAATTAATGATGCTCACCTATGCTGCAGATGATGTTGGTGAGGGTTGTCTCTGCGCGCTGCAAGGTGATGCCACTTGACGTACCCGCTGAGCCGGCGCTTCACGAGCCCGGCGAGCGAGTGTAGCCAGCCTGCGACCGAGGACCATCGACACGCGACCAACGACCGCGATACTACACGCCGCTCTGCCCGCTCCGGTTATACCGACTCTTTGGTTGCGTTCTATTTTTGAATTGCGACGCGGGAATTTTCAAACGATGGTTTTATTTTGGTTTCGAATTCTAGAACGATGTGGAAACTTTAACATAGTTCTGATTCTCATCTCAAATTCAGAAAGACAATGTACGTTTCAGACTAATCTGAACTTAAAATCATACTTGAAAATCATTCTCTAGAATTGGCCTGTGGTTTAACACTGTTAAAGTCTCCTTGCGACTGAGGTTGTCTATCTGGATTGACTACTTAAAGTTGCGTTTGAAAATTCAATCGTACACGTCATACGTGTTAAGTGCATAAGTATTCCATAGATATTTTGTATGAATGTGTCTGTATAAGATTTGAGCAAAACATTAGGACAAGATTTACTTTTTCAGCGTTTCATAATCAATTCCAATTAGGAGAGGTTTCTCTGGCTTGTGTATTTGTGATATAATTTCTAATTACTAACTCAATTCTACACTTACTGGTTCGATCATTGTCTTTTACAACACAAAATGTAGCACAAATTTTATTCAGACAGATATAATTTTGAACCAAAGAGTCGGTACTCAATGCCTGCTAATGTTACTGACAGCGAAGCTACGATGATGATGAGAGATGAAGAACAGCTGTCTCGCTCACACCTTGCCAGTAAAAGCCACGTTATTGACTAACAAGTGGATAGCTTATAAGTGTGTCTGATAATATTGTGCATTGTGCGAATGACGAGCAATTCGTGAAAATTACAACATAGTTAAGAATTGCTGTATCTACAGTCGAACACGTTCAATAGTGTCTATAGAGCATAAAGTTACGAATTCCTTGTAAGAGCGGTGGCCACCACATAGCGTCCGTCTATAACTTAGAAAACTTACATCGGTACTTGCCTGACCTGGAATCGAACCCGCACACTCATACCAAAACACACAAACACCAGCCTCTCAAAGACTGGTGTTTTAACAAATAGGCCACCACGACTGTAGCACGTCATAGTTACATACATTTTTTCTTCTTCTTCCTCAGCCTATAGATGTCCACTGCTGGACAAAGGCCTCCCCCAAGGCTTTCCACGATGACCGGTCTTGTGCTGCCCGCATCCATCGGCTTCCCGCGAACTTCACCAGGTCATCGATCCACCTTGTTGGGGGCCTCCCTACGCTGCGTCTTCCAGTACGTGGCCGCCACTCCAGAACCTTACTGCCCCATCGGCCATTGGTTCTACGAGCAATGAGCCCTGCCCACTGCCACTTAAGTTTAGCGACCCGCAGAGCTATGTCGGTGACTTCGGTTCTTCTGCGGATCTCCTCATTTCTTAGTTAGAAATTAAAAACATTTTTTAGTTAGAAAGAATGGCATGTAGGTGCATAGAAGTTCGCCATCCCTGTCCTAGAGACAAAAACTCGCACTGGATCCGAGTGGTCGATTATGGCCCACTCCCTCTTATAAAGGGAAGGTCTGTGGTCCAGTGTCAGTTAAATGATGTTTGATATGTATCGTAATAGTTTGTCACTCCACTACGTGAAGCAGGTGGCGCTGCTGCGGACGGTGGGGCACTTGAAGTTCCCCTACGTTAAGTTGGATGTTATGAAGATCACTACCCATCATGAGAAAGCCAAGTGATTTCTAAGCCTGGCCTATTTATACTTGTCAAAGTCAAAACAAATCCTACGGTTGTGTGGGTACCACCGCTGTTCTAGGAAACCGAACCTTAAGTGCAAGATATAAAGTTGGTATCGTCACCGACATCGCAGCCACGAACGATATAAAGTATTTTTCTTTTAACTTATAAATACACACCCTATAAACCATCCACTCCAAAAATATCTCGACATAAAATACACAATGCAAGTAAAATACTTTAGCAACGCTTCCCAAAGCGATACGTACCCGCAGTATACAAGTGTAGCCTTATTAGCTAGGTGTTAAGGTCGTGTTTAGTGTAGCGAGGCATGTGACAGAGCTACTATGGGCAGGCGATGTGTGGGACGCGGAAGGACAGCGGCAAAGCACAGGCACATTGGAAGGAACTTTTCCGTCTAAAAGCGCATTTACATTGAGACAGTTTCTCGCAAAATTTGTAATGAGATCGATCATTAACCTATACAGGTTATCTGTATGGCTGTATGGTTACGGGGCTCGATCATAAGCATTGACCGCGTTTGGCGTTCTCATTGGTTGTGAGTTCTTACAACCTTGAAGCGGGAAAATCGATGAGTCAAACGCGGTCGATATCGATGATCGAGTCTTCGTAATGAAAACCCATGGTAGCCACACTGTAGGTGCGATACTGTGTCCGTGTAAATGAGCCATTATTGACAACTTATAGGCAAACAATTTTAACGCTTAGGTCTCTGCTCTGATGAATCTTACTGTGTTACCAATCGCACCGCAGACAGTTCAGGGTAAGCGTTAAAAAATTTAGCTCCAAAATTATGTTATCACAACTTTGATCGAGAAATAAAAGTTACTCTGTGCGTAGAACACATCTTTCTTATAATCAATAGAAAAGTTCCTTCAATGTGTTAAAACATATTACATACATCAACATGTCGGTAAGAAACATTTGGAAGAACAAACAATTTTGAAAAGCTGCAATGTTAACACATACCAAACAAAACAAGAGAATGTCACGCATTCGTTCGGAAAATATGTAGAACGGTACCGTACCGTATAGCATAACACACTATTAATAACAATAGAAATAATTTTGAATCACATTGCTAATCCATTGCTTTATATGTTCAAAAAATGTATCTGTTCAACAACCTTAATAACGCAATGAATGTTGTTGAACTGTCAAAACGAAATCCATTGCTTCTGATAGTGTGTTACGCAATTACACTGCAGGCTAAAGTTTTATTATAGCATTGTGTCGTCCAAAACAATACAAGACTATGTATAAAAACTTTGCCGCAGAAGCTTCTCAGTAGGCCTAGTATGAGTTTTCATTAAAAAACTCGATTGTCGATATCCAGCGCCTTTGACTCGTCGATTGGCCCGCTTCAAGGTTGTAAGAACTCTCAATCAATGAGAGCGCCAAGCGCGCTCGATATCGACGATCGAGTCTCGTAATAAAAACTCATACTAAGCATACTGACCGGTTGGTATAATCATTTTAAGACATGTAAAAGTACGTGTTAAGATTGCTAAACATACAATGAGTGGGTTAGATAATAAAGTAGATAATTTGCGACTAAAACTGTAATAATAACGAGTTTGATTTGACATAAACATTAATTTAGCACATTAAAATATGTCGACACAAAATTTTGACATCGAGTTTTGTAGATAGAGGTAAAACAAATCGACAGTAGACACCAAACCATATTTATCGATATAATTATATATAATTATCGATAACAGTCAAAAACATATTGCTGCTGTTACAAAATAGATAATTAATTACGACAAGATATGAATATATTTTTATCTTTTTATCTATCAAACATCTTTCTACAAAACAAGAAAATAATTTCCAAAAAATATTTTTCGGCAAAAAGCCTCTTTCGGCTGCCTTATTTCGGCTGTGCGAAAGCATATAACCGCAAAGCACAGAGGACGCGTCAGAAGCATATTTCCCATAACTTCATGGTTTTCCTCCGATATTTACACAATGGAAGGGTAGAAACAGACTGTATGAGAATGAGATGATTTGTGAAATTATTGCAACGTCAAGTAAATACTTAATTTTTAGAGCCTCTAAAATTAAACAAGAAGACCTGATTATTTAGGCACGACCGGTAAAAGAGTAAGAGTACATATCGATAAGTATCGATAAAATAGTGACAACTCTATTCATATTTTCGCTAAACCAATTTGTTTCGATTTCAAACGAACTTCGTCAAGAGAAAAGTGCCAAAAAAAGAACAAAAACATTTCTAACTAGTTTCCCGGCTCCGTGAGGAGTTTCCCGGCTCCGTGAGGACTCCAAAAGAAAAAAAAGTAAAATAAAATTCTTTATGACTGATTAAACTTTTTAATTTACTTTTACAGTAACGCAGTGTCTGTATTGCAATATTTTCACGCGTCTATACACACTATGCGTGCGGAGAGAGTGCGCGCGCGCGGAGCAGCGATCAACACGCGTTTAAACTCATAGTAGTCATAGGCTGGCTGTACTCCTTCGTTACAAATTGTCAATGTCAATCATAAGTATAACCCGCCCAAGTTAACTTAAGACTTCGCTCGGATGACGAAAGGATACCATTTGTTATTAGTATTCAAGGATGCGATGCCACCCAACACATCTTAATAGGGGTGTATCCGAGGTATGAAAATCAAACAAATAATTAGTCCGTCTTATAGATAATAAAAAAAAATTAAGTCCGTATTTTTTTGTTTTGTCGAAAGTACCAAAATCTACTGAGATATAGCGTATTAAAGTTACGGAGTGGGGGCTAATTACATCACGCGTAACGTCATGCGACATTTCAAATCAATATATCTACCCAAATTATTTGAATGCAAGAAAAATTAAAAAATACGGTTTCAATATTTTTTATAAATCTAGCTGATGGATATTAAATTATTTTTAGGATACAACCCAATTGTCCCGTAGGGCAGCGAGAGGGACAGGGAGGACGCATTCCGCTCGGGTCTCAAGTTAACTTAGGTTGTATTCTTACATGTTATAGTGTAGTCTGCAATGATCGGAGATGGGACTTTTATTACATGTTGAGCATCAGGGATGTTTCCCGAGACTTGTTCAAAAGGTAGATTATTCCATTCTGATTGCTTGTAGAGTATACTATAATTCAATGAGAAAATTGAATACGCGATAAGTTACACACATTTTCTGCTTAGCTCCGAGATTTGATATCCAACATTGTTTTTAACGCATTAGAATGCGGTCTGTTTGGTTCAACACCGGGAGTTAAAAATCTAGCGCGCGATAAAATCCCGCCTCGATATTGTGACGTCAGTACGATCGTTAGTTAAAAAAAAAACAAGAAGTTACGTGTAACCAAATAATGTGCAAATTATCGTGTGCCAATATATCTTGTATTTTCTAAGTAGGTTTTATGGCTTCATTTCCCTGTAAAAACTCACATTCATTTAAGAAATTAATGTGAGAATGTTTTCACAAGTAAATTGTAGTAACCAGAATCACTAAACTATTTTAAGAATACGTAAATTAGATATATTTAAATAAACCCTACATTTATTCAAGGAGTAACTGAAAATAAAATCGGACAATAATAAAAACTTCTATTACGACGTACGTAGCCAGCCTTTGCTATATCAGTAATTGAAGACCGTATCAGTTTGATACAAACGGATACGTTTTTCGAATTTGATCTTTATTAGCTATGTAGTAGAGAATGTATTCCTCAGCGCACTGACAGCTGCCAGAAACGCTTTCTCTGGACGACCGGACTTTAAATTTGTTTTCCCTCAGTTTTACATGGACCGGACCTACAATGTAATAGCTTAAGGCTGGGTACGTTCGAAATGCTAATTATACATTCTTCAAGATATGGCCGACTAGACCAAAAACTTGGGCCAAAAACTGTCTGCATAGAGCCAGAACTAGTGCTGTGCAATGCTTTTATCGATTAAAAGTTATTTTTAATTGATTATTTTCTGTAAGTGCTGTAAGAACTAGACAAGTCTCTGAAGGTTTTCGAGGGAATCAAGCAACTATACGCTCCCATTATGGTTACAATTGTTAGAACATCTTTAAATATTATTAACTAAACTAGAGCTGACTTTTCAAAACTAAAATCCTACTCAAAGTATTTGACATCTTACTTTTTTTTTAATTATAAACTAGTGCTTCACTGCAATCCCACCTGATGGTAAGCAGAGATGCAATCGTTGATGGTAAAGCGCGCTAGTTTATTAAGAGCCTAGCCGAAAAAACTGAGTGAATAGGAAGGAAGACGGCAGTTGAGCGAGGTGATGCAAAGTTAAACCCAACAACACGACCAACGATGCTGCGCCAGAGGGAGATTGATCTGGAGACCTTCCACGACCAAACTCCCGACATAACAATATTTGGCGCTTCGTACCCGGCACACACCGCAACACAACTGCTGAGATCCGTCCTCCGTCACCAGACATCATGCCGGAACACGACGAATCGCTTGGCGGCAAGACTGTGTCTGGCAACTTCTGCCGGCAGCCGATGATGTTGCGATTGCGTTTGAATGTTGAAATGGACCCCGCGCTAAATTGTAGCTGGCCTGCATTACATAAGGTTACCTTCAGCAGACAAGACAATCTCTACAGTACATACATTTATATCCGTATTTTTTTTTTTATTTCGGTTTCGACTTCTTCAAACTATTCTTCACAAACTGTCGCCGAGAAGAATGTCCTTCACGTATCATAAAAACTTGCCAATAACACGAATTATGTCTGAACTTGCGACAAGTTGTTGGCCCAAGTACTACATTGAACTGTGTCCACCGCAGCGTGTAGGTACTTACCCTGGTCGTCGTGATGATGTTTGTGCGGCGCGGGCGCAGGGGGCTCGCCTCGATAACCGTTGCGCAGTTCAGCTCGGGTTAGGCTTTGACTACGGCCTTCTGATAGCCTGGGGAATGTTTGTTATAGTTGATACAAGTTTTTCTAATATCAAGGCAGCGTCAAAATCTGGATAAACCGTCTAGCGGGAGATTTTTCAATAAAGATAGATAAAGACAATTTTGCAAACATGGGTAAGTAATGATGACAAAAAAATGTATTTATAATGTCAGGTTCAGTTCATGTCAGGTCATGTTCAATCTTCAGAACTATGTGAGAAATTGTACATCGAGATGGATCACTATAGGATTTTATTTTTTAAACGCCGTCTTACTTTAGTCCAATGCCAAGTCTTCGAGCTTGTTGTTGTTTTATAAACTTTATTCAGAACACCTATAGATATATATGGTATGTATAGCTTTATGTATGGATTTTATATTATATTTATTAGATATTAGTATGGATAGCTTAAAACGACAGGGAGTAGAAGATGCTTATATAAAAGTGATAAAAAGTATATATAAAAATAACAAAGGTAGAATCAAGCTAGAAACTCTCGGACCAAGTTTTGCCATAAAGAGAGGCGTAAGGCAGGGCGACCCGTTATCTCCAAAACTATTTATAGCCATTTTAGAAGATATTATCAGCAAGATAGATTGGAGTAAGTCAGGTATATATATAAATGGCGAATACCTAAGTCATTTGAGATTCGCAGATGACCTAGTCTTGCTATCTGAATCTAGCACCCAGCTACAACAAATGATGGAAACTTTACAGTCTACAAGTGTCAGGGTGGGACTGGAAATGAATCTCTCTAAGACCATGGCAATGACAAATAGATGGAGAAGACAAATCATAATAAATGGAGTGCCACTCGACTATACTGACTCATACATCTACTTAGGGAAGAGAATAAGCTTTGATCGTAAAAATAACGAACTGGAAGTGAAAAGAAGAATACAACAAACTTGGAATAAATACTGGAGTTTAAAGGAAATTTTTAAAAGTAACCTTTCCATCTCCCTTAAGACAAAAGTGATGAATTCCAACCTCCTACCAAGTTTGACGTACGGATGCCAGACGTGGAAGTTCACTTCAAAAATAAAAAACCTAATAACTACTTGTCAAAGAGGACTCGAACGCAGCATGCTTAAAATAAAGAAACTAGACAAAATTCGACACACAAAAATAAGAGAAATAACTAAAGCAACAAATGCACTAACTTACGCTCAAAAACTGAAGTGGAAATGGGCTGGCCATGTCGCAAGGCTTAAAGATCAGAGATGGACCAAAAAGGTAACGTTTTGGAAAGGACCTCTTGGTAAAAGAAGCAGAGGAAGACCACTGACACACTGGGACGGTGAGATTATTAAGCTAGCCGGCCCACACTGGAAGCAGACTGCACAGAATAGAGACATCTGGTCAGCTTTGGAGGAGGCCTTTACCCAGTAATGGGGTTCCTGCGAATTAGGTTAAGTTAATAATTAGGTACATTTAAATAAATTTAAGAAACTATCTAGAAATTTAAGTTATAAATTAGTTTTTAAATAAGTAAATTTGGTTTCATTATTAAATTAGGTAAACTAAAGTAAATAAATAAATTAAGTTTTTAAATACATAAATATACAACAAACATGTAAGGTCATAAAAATTAGTAAACTTAAGAAAACAATGTAAAACTAATTAGTAGGAAATAAAAGGCTTTTTATTTTATTTATTTTATTTATTTTATTCAGAACACCGTAAAGTTCTTAATACAAAATTGACAACGTAATCTCATGTCTGTCGCGAGTCTTTGTAATTAGTACTAAAAAGTTACAGAAGTGGCTTCGGTCTTACAAAACTTGGCTACAGAAAACGGAAATCTACAGGCCCTAATTCTTGAAATTGATATAATTTTTATCTAACACAATGGCTGCATGGCTCTGCCTTTGCCATTCCCAAGAAACGGGAAGAATTAAAAAAAAATTAAGTAGTACTATAATTTTGTTGAAAAAAAATATTGGTTCAATGGTTCAAACATGGAACTAAAAATAAACCTTGTTTGACCGCATGACTACATATTTATGTAGAAAGGTAGACATCGCCATCTTGTTAACTGTCTGGAATAAAGTTAAGCAAAGATTTTTACCTGTCGTTGAGTAATAAGGGTGACGGTGGGTGCAACCTCTCATGTAGCGCGGGCGGCTCCAAGTCCGTCGTGCTACCGTTTGCTGAAACTACAAATCAGACATTTTATTAGCTGTAATAATTTCTTTTTTTTTGTTCTGGGTGGGAAATCATCAAATGACCTCTCCCGCTCTGAGCGGAAGGCGTGTCAGAATTTTAATGAGTAAACATTGAACCATTGATATAATTAAAAATTCATTATTATTCATATGTACCTAAATTTTGTTTCATGTCTTAACATAAATATAAAAATCTTTCAATACCAAGAAAAAAATATTATTTAAATGAATACGTCAATGGCATAAATACATTGAAAAAAATTAATACGGTATTTTTTAATGTTATAAAGACGTAAGGAGCAATTCACGAATTGGGTTGTATCCTAAAAAATAATTTAATGTCCATCAGATCGATTTATAAAAAATATTGAACACGTATTTTTTATTTTTTCTTTCATTGTAATACTTCGGAAGATATATTGATTTGAAATGTCGCATGACATCACGCCTTGGTACAAAACATACCATGGCGTGACGTAATTAGCCCCCACTTTAATGCCGTAAATTTAATATAACTTTAATGTCTCAGTAGTTTTTGGTAATTTCGATTTTTTTATTATCTATAAGACGGACTAATTATTTTTTTTGATTTTCATACCTGGGATCATCCCTATTTGGTAAAAGTTACGATTTTTATGTATCCTATTTTTTTTTTATCAATCAAAAGTAAAGCTACTTTTGCCGAGATCCGCCCGTGGATGGCTAATGATATCGGGAGTTCGGGACCCCGGCTGCCTTGTTAAGAGTTTTGGCAGTCGTTAACTAGTTAGAAGACCGAGTATAAGCAGCAATTCTAAGAGATATCGTAATAGATAATCAGATATGCAGTCGATACATTTAAAATATTGGTATCGAATTACAGTCAAGACCAAAAGTCGAGTTGCAATCTCACAAAACTATGGCCAAGCAATACTAGTTGTAGTTACGACCTTCTTCTATAATAAAGTTTGTTACACACTTATACACTTGCTGCCCGCTTATGATTGTTAGGTACTACTTACTAATTTCAACGTCTACAGTAAGTGTTTCAATGGCCTAACGGTTTTCGCCTTGATAGGCGTTCAAGGTGGTTCGAGTTCGAATCTAATAACTTACAAAAATATTTTTTAAATTTTTATTAGTGAGTTATGAATACTGACAACAAAAATATCTAAAAATACCGATCTGCAACTTAAAGATGATACTTTCTTTTAAGATTTTTTCTACATTAGAGTCATTATAAAAAGATGACGGTAGACTTAAAAGAATCTGAATCACTACTTCACAAAAAATATTCCGCTACCTACAATAACTATTATTAGCTACAATAACTCAAATAATATTACTTAGCTGTTGTTGGTTGGTGAACATATAGTTACCAGTTTGTGTTATTAGTTTTACTTTTTAATCAATATGCAGGCATATGCAGCAATATATCTCAAATATCATATGAAACCGGCTTTTGTGTAAGTTGTTTTTATTATTATTTATGTAAGATACCAATCGCTTGTAGCAAGTGTGTAATAAAATTGTTATTGTTTTAGAGAAATACTGTAAGCCGTTGGAGGTCAAGGTCAAGAGGTTGGAGGACGAAGGTAGCTGTCGAGACAAGTGAAACGAAACGACAATATTTACCGTTGAATAAACTTTTAAATCGTGCGAAGAAGATAGGTTGCATTTGTGGTTTAAAAATAAATTGGCGAGGCTGGTGGAGTGTTATCGAGCTAAACAAAAAAAAAACTATTTATAACAAAAACAGTGCAGAAGTGTCCTACAGAGTGTTTTAAATATATACCAATAAATATCTTAATAACGGACTCTAAACCATCTCTAAAGTAATTTGGCTAAGTGACAGTAATATGTTCGGTTGGCTTAATGTCTAACAGATGTCGCCTTTTGCAATTTCAATACAAATTACTTTTGGTAAATTATAAAAACAATAATTTCGGAATTCGATAAGAAATAAGTTCGTTTACTTTTGAAGAAAGCGCTTGAAGATTATAATCTCATGCCATCAAACTCCGAAAAAAGTCACTACAGGATGGCAGCATTAGTACCATGCTATACACGCAAAAAAAATATAAATGTAATAAGCACTATTATGTGTTCTAAGTATAGATTATTTTATGATTGTAATAATATTCAGGTTAAGCTTCAATCCTCTTTTCTTTAAGAAAATGAATAATTAAGCTATAACCTCTTTAATCATAATATACGTATAATATTATAATTTTCATATCTAACAACCAAAAATGTTTTTTGTATTTTTTACCATAACAATATCATAAGTTTGTCAAGGATTACTTTTATATAAAATATTACAATGCTGCCGTTTCAACGTTTGTTTCATTTGTTAGTATAAGTATATCTATACCGAATAATATATAACTTTATAATATATTGCATTATAATATGCTTATTGTTTTATTTTTATATATTTTTTATTATATTACCCCTATAGTAAACTAAAACATATAATAAAACCCTTTTTTGGGATAAATATTCAATAAATTTTCCTATTTGTTTAAATATTATTTGCAAACATTTTTACTTTAAAATACAAATCAATTATCATAATTTTAAATTATATGAAACAACAAAAAGAGTTGCCTACAATAAGGATCGAACCCACAATCGCTCGCTTTTGATAGCACCATTGTTAAGTGCGGCCGCTAACTCAACTTCAAATGAAGTAACGAAATTTTGCATTACTTTAAAGAAAGACGAAGACTGCGATAAAAAAATAATGCGGTAGTGTGCGTGGCCGGTTTAGCGCAGGCGACAGTAGTCTTTAAGGTGGAAATGGACTTCTACAGCTGATAGTACATTCGGTTAGATTTGAAGCTGACCCAACATAACAGAGAAAAACCTAACACCACTACGATCCAGACGAAGCACTTCGCCTCGTCTTTTATCCCGCGTCCATCGAGGGCTTGGAACAATTTTCCTGCTACGGTCTTTCCACCTGATTACATTTTAAGTGTTTTCAAGGCTGGAGTAAATAGGCTCTTAATAAACTAGTACGCTTTGCCATCAAAGATTGCATCACTGCTTACCATCAGGCGGAATCGCGGTCAAGAAAAAAGGCTAGGGAGATTTTGATGTGTTACATACCTTCATGTCCTAACATCGTGTGTTGTCGACTAGTCCGCGGCAGTGGCTCGGGTGACCTGCCTGTACTGTGTTCTCTACTTAAAAAAGGCTAGGGAGATTTTGATGTGTTACATACCTTCATGTCCTAACATCGTGTGTTGTCGACTAGTCCGCGGCGGTGGCTCGGGTGACCTGCCTGTACTGTGTTCTCTACTTAAAAAAGGCTAGGGAGATTTTGATGTGTTACATACCTTCATGTCCTAACATCGTGTGTTGTCGACTAGTCCGCGGCGGTGGCTCGGGTGACCTGCCTGTACTGTGTTCTCTACTTAAAAAAGGCTAGGGAGAGTTTGATGTGTTACATACCTTCATGTCCTAACATCGTGTGTTGTCGACTAGTCCGCGGCGGTGGCTCGGGTGACCTGCCTGTACTGTGTTCTCTACTTAAAAAAGGCTAGGGAGATTTTGATGTGTTACATACCTTCATGTCCTAACATCGTGTGTTGTCGACTAGTCCGCGGCGGTGGCTCGGGTGACCTGCCTGTACTGTGTTCTCTACTTAAAAAAGGCTAGGGAGATTTTGATGTGTTACATACCTTCATGTCCTAACATCGTGTGTTGTCGACTAGTCCGCGGCGGTGGCTCGGGTGACCTGCCTGTACTGTGTTCTCTACTTTAAAAAGGCTAGGGAGATTTTGATGTGTTACATACCTTCATGTCCTAACATCGTGTGTTGTCGACTAGTCCGCGGCGGTGGCTCGGGTGACCTGCCTGTACTGTGTTCTCTACTTAAACTGGAACAACGTAATCAAATATAAAACACAATTTTATGGGAAATTTTAAACAACAAAGTTTAAAACAAGTGAGACTGACATCTCACTATACATTATTTAACTACACTAAAACTTAGGTCCGTATTACAGAACGTCACTCAAAACTCAAGCTCTACTTAAGTCTCGTTTCAAGCCATTTGATTGGTTGAAACTAGTTTTAAGTAATGCTTAAGCAGAGATCAATGCTTGAGTTTCGTTCTGGTATACGCACCTTAGAGCAACACAAAATATAGAGAAATAAAAGACTTTTTTTGTCAGATTGAAACAAAGATCAGACACTGAATGTTATTATACATTTAAAAAAAAAAAAACACTGCTCATACTATGACTCCCGTATCGTGGGTGCGTTTACAAACATTTACCACCTTATTCATAAACGCTGCTTAAAGTTAACTAGTGATTAGCGATTCTTTAACCATACATTTTTGACCTTTTAACGTCAATTAACTTTGATCATCCTTTATGAATAAACACCAGTGTTTAAGGAGTTTATTCATAAATGATGAGTAAAGTTAAGTGACGTGCAAACGTCTAAAATGTATGTCTAAACAAACGCTAACCACTAGTTAACTTTAAGCAGGGTTTATGAATAAGGGGGTTAATCTCACAGACACAAACAGCCAGACCCGAAACAACTACCTGTAGGTCATACAAATATTTGATCCGTGCGGGGATCGTACCCGCGACACGTAGCGCAGTAGTCGATAACTCAACCACTGCACCGACCGTATCGTCAATTACTATTAAGTGTACAAATAAGTTTCCGCCGTTTAACAAAAGATGTCCTCACTAAGAGATTCGTTGAAATTGTCGGATGTAAATTGCGATATCGTTAGTCCGGACATGTAGTATAGTGACTCTCTCACATCAGTATCACATTCAGGGTGTATCTGACATCGTAACGCAAACTTCGCGAAAAGGCTAGACCGCATGCCACTAATAAAATTATGATAGTCATTTATGTCGTTGATGAACGGTTACAGAATACACAGTGTTTAAATAAAAGTGTCGGCTCGGCTTTTGAACGTTGCAAGCGTGCCGCCGTGCGAGTTTGTACGTATGACGTTGATCCCTGATGTGAACTCTATTAAATCAGCTGATAAGATCGTTTTTCGGGTTTTGTTTTCATTGCGCTTTTTTATGTAACTAGCGAATTATTTAATTTTTACTTTAAAATCTTATTGGGTTATAAAAGTATAGCAATTGTGAATGGTCTGAAGTGAAAAAAAAACTACATTTATTTTTTTTAAATCATTAAAAAGCCGACGAAAAATTCCACCACTGGGGGCTCAAAATCATGTACTGGATCCATGGTACTCGTTTGTGCCTCGATGTCAGATACACCCTTTATTTATTTTTGTTCAAAAATGTCAAGATTTGTGCCGAATAAGCGTCATTTGCGGAAACCTTTGTTACTTCTTTAATTGGAAGAAATCTGTAGCTGAGGCGCATCGATTACTTGTAGAAGCTTATGGTGAAGCTGCTTTAAGAGAGAGAAGTTGTCCTGAGTGGTTTCAAAAGTTTAGAAACTGTGAAGACAAACCTCCTTATTCATAAACGTTGCTTAAAGTTAACTAGTGATTAGCGACTGTTTAACCATACATTTTAGACGTTTGCACGTCACGTAACTTTAATAATCGCTTATGAATAAACCGGAAACCCCTTAAACATTGTGGTATTTATTCATAAAAGATTATTAAAGAAGTGACGTTAAAAGGTCAAAAATGTATGGTTAAAGAATCGCTAATCAATAGTTAACTTTAAACAACGTTATGAATAAAGGGGAAAGAACGTAGTGGACGACCGAAATAGTACGAAAACACGGAACTGGAAGCATTTAAGAGGAAAAACGCGCCTCTTTTGCTACTCCAGAAATAACAAAATAATTCTCCGATAATGCTCGTCCGCACGTTCATAAAACGGCGGAAACTTATTTGTACACCTATTATCATTCTTATAATTACATACTACAATTGCCCTAGGTACTGGTGTGGCTGTGTATGTGGGCAAAGGTAAGTTTAATATACAATATGTAAAGAAAACCCTGTCCGACCCATAAGGATAATAAAGGTTAGGTAAACACCTGACCAAATACAATATAAAATTTTACGTAATCATCACAGTAACAATACTAATGAATTTTTAAATAATTCTTTTTTCCCGGGAATTAATTCCAAATTCCCCGAAATTTGGTAATTTTTAAAAAAGTGACAACAGCGGTATTATTATAAGCGAATAGCGACGCGACCACGTCACAGGTGCCGCGTGCCCTGCCCCCCGCCCGCCCGCGGAATGGGGTTGCTTACAGCACATGTATTAAGTTACCTCTTTTTGCGAACTAATATTTATTTTTTTAGGGGTTTTTTTTTTTAAGTTTAGCCTGTCTTTGTGGGCGTTAGTAGAATCAGTTATCGATACCTAACAATACTTTCACGGATCGGACAGGGTTTTCTTTACATATTGTATAATGTTATGGGTTAGGGGTACTAAAACGCCGGTTAAGGGTTACTAAATTTATTGACGACGAAGGTACAGTCGGTAGTGGGAAATGACAAGTAGAACGTAGCTGACGTTGCACCGAACTCTTCCCTTACGTCCACGAAATCCGTGTCGTAAACACACAATAACACTACAGATGTTACTTCAGGTAAGTTCTCGTTACAGTTGTCGCAGTAGGTATTCTCAAAGAACGCTTCTTAACTGTCGCTTGTTTTCGTATCGCTAGTCGAATGCAGACTGACTCTTCGCTGGCGTCACGGCGCTATATACCTATAGGTCAGCTGATCGAACATTCCAGATTCGTCTAGACGTAATAATAATAGCGCGTAACTTCGAGTACATTCGGTAGGTACCTACGGTAATTACCGGAAACGGGTTTCTAGAAATTTCGATGTCGTCACTTCGTTGACAAAATTGTTTGAATTTGTACCATTCGATAGGCTACCCTAGGTCTAGTAATGCGTTTTTTTACGGTACCTGAACAATGTCTAGGTTTCGAGTTATAGGGCTCAAAACTTACGCACTGCATGTCACGCGATATTGAACCTTATGCCATCGACATAAGGTGTATTCGTAACAATATCTTAGTTTTTAAACATACCTTCTATGTCTAGGTGTCGAATGCAGGTCAACTCGCGATCTTCTCTGCTGGTTCTGATGGTAAAACCTCTGCAGTACTATAGGACTAGTGTTGCCGGAACTCTGTGGAAATAAATAAGTCCTATTAGTTCCATTCATCCAGTAATGGTAGGTATAAAATTACATACGGCTATCAACTGTATAAACGTGAGTTCTAAGCTGATTTTACTATGGCAAAATATAGAGTCATTTAAATAGCGATTTTATTTGCAATGAAAACTGAACTACGTCAATAAAGTTCATTAGAATTAAGAATTAAAATGGCTCAATGTGACATAATCAACTTTATGGTCATATAAACTAAGTTGATTTTTCAATGACAAGAAAAATTGAAAACGAAGTATGAATTTTGTTGCAATATAAAATTGACAAATTGTTATGGATTGACTAACTATATGAACATGTAAACTAATTTGATATTAGATTGAAAACTTGTTCTAGAGTTCAACGTGTTCTAGAGTTTCTAGTAATGGAAAGTTGCTAGTTTTAAATGGCTTCTGTTATGTATACTGATTGACATTATTTACCGTTATCAAACAGGGTATAAAATGTCAACGGAGTAGAAGTCTACGAGAACAGATTTTTTTTTGCTCTTGTGGAAGCATTAGGAACAGGAAGTAAAGAAGTTGTATACAACAATATTTTTTGTTTTTGCGAAACCCGAAACACGTCCCCAGTATTTTTAAGTAAAGAATCGATGTAGAAAATTTCAAAAAGATATCATGAAAAACCACAAAGTTATGAGCTTGTTATCCTACTTGTCCCAACAAAAATATGGTCCACGCTCCGTTTGGACGGGCGGGCCGGGTGCACTGACCTGTGGCGTCAGCTGAGCGCGGGTATGCGCACGCGTAATTTCTAAATGTATTTGTGAAAAGCTATAACATGGTGTAAAATGATTGGAATCGATTCAGTTGCTTATTCTGAACAAACTATATTCAGGTTTCGCATAAGCAAAAAATAACGTTGTATATGCTAGTTGCACGGTAAACTCTGATTGCGAGATGTAGAATCCGTCTGACGCCAGTATGACGCGTTGTTCACACATGTCGCGTTTGTAGATACCGCTACACCCTTAGATTGAATCCTTTTGTTTAACACCTCGGCCCGCTTCAATCAAATTTCACTATTTCTACGAATTCATTGATATTTCCACTGCTTTCTTATTCACATACAAAATCGGACTCAACGTACGCATTTTAGTACGATATTATATCTATACTAACATATAAAGCTGAAGAGTTTGTTTGTTTGAACGCGCTAATCTTTGCGTTGGATAGCCCATTAATCCAGGAAGGCCTTAGGCTATTATAACATCACGCTGCGATCAATAGGAGCGGAGCGTATAAAAAAAACGCAGAAGAAGTCGCGCGGCCGCTAGTTTAAAATAAGCATCTAGTAGTATTTATGGATGGATGTATTTTATTTGCCATAGGCTTCTACTCTGTCCCCTTTTATAACCTGTTTTGTCCACGCTGTAAAAAAAATCAGCTGGTGCAGTTGGTACTCATTATTTACGTCTCTTGACTTCAGACAAGTGTGGCTACCGTGAGTTTTCATTACGAGACTCGATCATACGCATCGACCGCGTTTGGCGCTCTCATTGATGAGCCAGTCCGATGAGTCAAACGTGGTCGATATCGATGATCGAGTCTTCGTAATGAAAACTCATGGTAGTCATAAAGATGTCCATCCAGTCCTCTACCATTCTCTACTACGACGATGATACACGCCTCACGGTGCAAGATCACTGCGGCGCCACAGCGTTAATATAAGAGTATATAAACAGTCGGACTTCGAAAGTCTGATCAAGTTTGAACTGCTGTAAAATCCCATTTATTATGTGTTATTATGCCGGTTTCCTCGCCATGTTATCCTTCAGCGTTTTGAGAGCAGTGGCGATGAAATTATTTACACAAAGTAAAGCAACAACCTACAACTTTTAAGATTTTTTTCTCAATTTATTAAGAGATTATTATTTAAGATCAAATCTAGAAAAAAAAACAACAACACTCACACATTAAAACTGAAACAAAACCAAAGCAAATAAAAAAAAACAACTATTGGCGTTAGTTGGCCATATTTTAAGCACTATCCACATAAAATCAGGCTAAGGCTTATCAATTGCACACTGTAACATAGACGACGTTTGTGCTCATCTGGCCCCCTGGCCGACATCAAGCAATGGACTTAATTGTCAACATTGTTCATAAGTTTTCAAATTTGAGTACGAGGCTTTTGATATAGTAAGATTTTTAATTCGAGTCGGTAAAATGACATTTCCAGTGTTACAGGTTTTTTTTATACCAAATAAATAGTGAAGTGGTAAAATAGTTAAGTAGTCGAATTACATTTTTTTATTCAATATCAAATTGCGTTTATATAAATAAAAATATGTAATTTTAATTAAACAGAATTTAATTTAATTACTTACCGTGTCTATGACACGGTAAGTAATTAAATATTACACAAAACACTGTTATACCTACCAAGTGAAATATCTCATTGTGCAATTTTTGATTATTATAAGCACTATGGCCATCAATTGTCAAGAAACGCTTCGATACCTCATAAAATAAAACATGACTAAATGTCTAAGTCTATTGATTGCCGAACATCACTATTGTAGCGGGTCAGCCTTTTTTGTATCAGTGACAGTTGCACTTGTCATTTTACTGACTCGAATAAAAAATCCTATATAGACTATATTATATTGTATTCGTCTTTGTATTTGTAATGTGCTTAAAACACGTCCATCATAGCATAACATCCAAGCATGTTGAGACAAGGGCAAATTCTCAGTGAGAGGGAGAATACGTTCAGTATGCAATCCCGTCATATTTACTATGTCTGTAACAGTGATGTCAGAAATGTGAGGGTAGTTTTGATAGATTGAGACTTCTTAAACAAACCTTTTGCCCCTCAATATTACTGTTGGCTTAAGATTTTACCACATAACAACATAATCAGCCTGATAATGTTCACATTCCCGAGACAGGCCTCCTATCAGTGGGCCGTAATCTACCATGCGGGCCCAGTGCGGGTTGGTAGATGTCACATGTTGTTGATGTTTTGAGAGCCGTGGTAATTAAATAATGTACACAAAGTAAATCGCCTAGTGGAGTTCGAACCTACGAGCTACATCTTGTAAGTCGCGGTCTTTACCACCAGGCCACCGCTGGTCCCTCAGATTTTACCACAGATGAAACTAATCCCCCTAAGATTCAACAGCATGCCACACAACGCGTTGCAGCGACGCAGTACATATTCCCAACATACATGTACTATATCCTGTTGTTCCAACTCCGGTGACCTAATGAGGACGGGCTGCGTCTTGATGAAGGCCGAAAACCGTGTCTGAGGCATTACGGAGAACCTTATGTCGAGCACCGGACGTCGATAGGCTGATGTTGGGTTTTTGGTAGCCTAAATTGAGTCTTTTCTGTCATTAGTTATTCTAATTTTATAATAAATTCAGAATCATAGACTTTAAGGCTTTCTACTTTAGACACATGCAATTAAAGTTGATTTTCGAATATACAATTTTGTAAAATTTATGCAGTAATATATTTTAAACTTTGTTATGTACAGCATTGGGTTTGCATTTCCAAAATATGATAATTATCCAAGATTCTGAATTTCTAATTTTAAATAGGATTGTGTGTTTTTAAAGGACTTACCGCAGGCGAGGCTCTCCAGCGGTTATCGGCGGATACTCTGCGCACGGGCGGCGGCGGCGGAGATGCGCAGGCGTCGATTGTTCTGTGAAACACGCAATATTTTAATTTAGGGTATATATTTACTTTTTGATGAATTTTTTTTTAACAATGCTGAAGATCGCGCGAAATGGAGGAGAATCTGTAGGAAAGCGGACCCCGGGCTCCAACGCGAAAGCCGCGAATACAACCGGGATAAACGCTGAGATGATGATGATGATGATGAATTATAAACTAGTGCTTGATTGCAATCCCGATGGTAAGCAGTGATGCAATCGTTCATGGTAAAGCGCGCTAGTTTATTAAGCCTATTCACTGAAATATCTTATTGAATAAGAAGGAAGACGGCAGTTGAGCGAGGTGATGCAATCTTAAACCCAACAACAACACGGGGGACATTTATCTGGAGACCTTCCAGGACCAAACTCCCGACACAATAACATTTGGCGCATCATGCCGAAACACGACGAAACGTTTGGCGGCAAGACTTTGTCTGGTGGGTGGTAACTTCTGCCGGCAGCCGATATTATGGCCTACCACTGAGTATTTTTTTTGTGTTACTAGCATTATCTTTGGCCAGAACTCTGTCACCTCGACTGAGTTAGTAATGACGTCACCTAGTCAGCAAGTCTTTTAGAACGCAGGTTTTATTGCACATAGAAAAGGCAAAGTGAAGTATCGCACATTATACGGATTACACTAAGCTTCTAACGACAACACACTATTGACGTTCATTTTTATTGCCTGTACAAAGTTAAATAAACATCAACTTTATTGCTTTTGTAATAAAGTTGATATCAAAATGACAAACATTTATTTAAAAACGATGTTGTGAAACTGTATTGTAAATTAAACTTTATTGTCTAGGAATGTAAGTTATATTTCCAATAACTCATATTTGTTCAAATATTTCACGACCGTAGATCAGTATGAGTCTTTCTTACCTTCTTCTCGGGTAAGGCGAGTGGTTACACATATCGGTTTCTAAGCTTGTAGGTTGTGAACTACTGCCGCCTGCGTTTGCGTTGCTACTCGTCGCCCACCACGCTCTGGAAGGAAATATTACATTGTAGTACAGCTTTTATGTGATCGACATAAATGTAAGGTTTAAATGAAAATTATACATTTGTATCATAAATGCTCTTCTCTACTAAAAATATGAAAATTACTCTATTCGATATATAATTTTTGAATTGGAATTGTTTTATTCAAAAATCAATTATAAATTAAGGAAAACGTGAGTCTGGAATAAGGTTCTATACTAAAGCAGTCAAACGCTTTACAAAATAAAGTTCTCAAATTTTCCACCTTCCTCTTCTCAGCTTATAGAGGTTCACTGCTGGACAAAGGCCTCCCTCATGGCATTCCATAATGACCGGTCTTGTGCTGCCCGCATCCACTACTTCCCGCGACCACCACAGTGTCTCAAGACTAAATTCTTTGACCAGTGTGTGTTACCAGTGATGACATAGAAACTGAAACCTGGTCGCTCACAATGGACCTCATTTGAAGGCTTAAATTCACACAAAGGGCGATGGAAAGAGCTATACTCGGAGTTTCTCTGCGCGATCGAATCAGAAATGAGGAGATCCGCAGAAGAACCAAAGTCACCGAAATAACCCTTCCGAGTCGCTAAACTTTAGTGGCGGTGGACGGGCCACATTGCTCGTAGAGCCGATGAATGATGGGGCAGTAAGGTTATGGAGTGGCGGCCACGTACCGGAAAATGCAGCTTAAGGAAAAGGAAACGTAGACCGATGACCTGGTGAAATTTTCCATATCTATAACCAAAATTCATGAAACTCACCTCGCAGGAGTCGGCGTAACTTGCTCCATCCAATGCTGGGAACTGGTCACAAAATTCCTTACGGGTTGAGGAGTAACCGGTGTCTCCACTCCATTGCTGGGCGGTGTCACCGGGGCGACTAGTGACGTCACCGAACCCGTCTTGGACGCGCCTGACTGTTCGAAGATCGAGAGCGACGCGTACCAAGCGCCGACGGAAACGGAACTACGCGCGGCTTTCACTACGAATGGATGCTCTAGGAGTTTCGCGTATTTTGGGCGTTGTCTGTAGTTTTTTGTTAGGCTGGAAGAGAGATTAAGGTTTAGGGGTATATTTCACCGGGGCACCATGGTGGCGCAACCAGTCGCCGCTACCAACACAATGTATACAGGGTTGCGCAACCAAAGGGACACCAGCCCATTGGTCCGTCCGTTCGGTCCAAACGATCCCAACTAGCCGCAATCATTTAACAAAAAAGTGGCAGGTGAGTAATTCTCTATAGAGCTGTATACATTCTGTTGGTAGCGGCGACTGGTTGCGCGGTTGTTTTTTCTAATTCAAAATCAAAATTGTTTATTTCAAATTAACCATCACTTGGTACTTTTGAATGGTCAATGTCGGTCAGTCCAAGAAAAGTGAAGCTAAATTGCACGTTCCAAAGCGCTATGGAGAAGAACGTGCAAGAAACTCCATGGACACTCTTTTAAAATCATAATATATGGGTTACATTTAGTCGTTACATATTTATGTTGCTTCTATCATTTTTTTTTTTTTTTTTTTATTGGGACAAAACCCGCCACACCCAACCCACTGCAACTCCTGAAAGCCAGAATCAACAGTGGAGACCGCCAGAAAAACGCCGAGCAATGAAGCTCGACGAGTCCCGGAGAAATGTTTCAACTGTCTTGGGTCCCGCAACGAAATTAATCAGAAAAGAATAGCGGAGGAGTAAGAAAAAAGATATTTTTTCCACTTCCCTCCATAATAAGCAGGAGACAGAATAGAACTAGGCCAATCGGCACAAAGGGACATTATTGCAAATGGGAGAAGCCCAGATTGCCAAGCACCACGGAATAACATTTGATCAAATTAATGGGTCCTAAGTAGGTATTTGCTGTTACAATTGATTCCAATAATAGGTATGGCAAAAGCGCCTGAACGCACGGAAATTAGTTCTAGTTTCAACAAGGTCCGTATAATAAACAACTCCGGATGTAACTTGTACACTATCCAACATAATATTGCGTTCATTCTGCCAAAGAATACACTCCCACAAGATGTGATGTGCGGACTGTTCAAATTCACAGTTCGATGTAGAATACTGACACAGGCGAAGGAACAAGTTTAAAAGAATACAGTTAAACTTGTTCCTTCGCCTTTGCTTCTATCATTTTTTTTTTTTTATTTTTTTTTATTGGGACAAAACCCGCCACACTGTTCCCAACCCACTGCAACTCCTGAAAGCCAGAATCAACAGTGGAGACCGCCAGAAAAACGCCGAGCAATGAAGCTCGACGAGTCCCGGAGAAATGTTTCAACTGTCTTGGGTCCCGCAACGAAATTAATCAGAAAAGAATAGCGGAGGAGTAAGAAAAAAGATATTTTTTCCACTTCCCTCCATAATAAGCAGGAGACAGAATAGAACTAGGCCAATCGGCACAAAGGGACATTATTGCAACTGGGAGAAGCCCAGATTGCCAAGCACCACGGAATAACATTTGATCAAGTTAATGGGTCCTAAGTAGGTATTTGCTGTTACAATTGATTCCAATAATAGGTATGGCAAAAGCGCCTGAACGCACGGAAATTAGTTCTAGTTTCAACAAGGTCCGTATAATAAACAACTCCGGATGTAACTTGTACACTATCCAACATAATATTGCGTTCATTCTGCCAAAGAATACACTCCCACAAGATGTGATGTGCGGACTGTTCAAATTCACAGTTCGATGTAGAACACTGACACAAAGGCGAAGGAACAAGTTTAAAAGAATACAGTTTACTTTTAAAGTTGCCATGACCTGTGAGAAATTGGGCAACGCAGTGGTCAACCTCCAGCCATGTCTTAGCCAGCCGATCGCCAACGGATGGAAAGAACAGATGGAGGTGCCGGCCCTTGATGGAATTATCCCACCTACTTTGCCATTCGGATAAGAGGTCCTCCCAGACGTCAGTCTGAGGTTTAAATAATCTAGAAATTCTATTGAGGTCGCGTTGTGTAACAAAGTTAGTGTCCATGGCCTCCCCCCTCGCGGAGTAGTACATTGAAGCACGTCGCTGTACTTCAAGATCGACTGGAAGTACACCTGCCAGAACGGGTAAGGCTTCAGTACTGACTGTTCTATACGCCTTGCATAAAAATATCAATGCCAAACGTTGGCTTTGAAGCAGTTTACGTCGCGCCGCCCCTATGCTGGCCCTATCGGCCCAAACAGGTGCACCGTAGCACATACATCCTAAGTAGGTAGCTCCATATATAGTTTTTAAAGTTAGGAATGATAGACCCCAAGTTGCTTTGGATATTCTAGTTAGGGCATAAAAGTTCCTTTTAGCTTTTTCGCCAACTATTTTTATATGTTCGATAAATGAAAAATTCCTTTCTAAGACCATACCAAGGTAGCATACGGATTGCTGTTTTTTAACGGGAACGTTATTAAATTTAACAGTAGGCAATGATTTAAGATTACCTTTTAGTAGAAGTTGATAGGTTTTATGCGGCGCAAACGCTAGGCGGTTACGATCACCCCACTGAGATATTAGATTTAGGCAAGTATGGGCCAAGTTCTCAAGTCCGGCTCGGGTACTTGATTGAATGAGCAGTAGGCCATCGTCCGCGTAACCAGTAAGTGAACAGCCGCAAGGAAGCGGGATCGTGAGAAAATCATCAAAACCCAAATTCCATAAATAAGGACCGACAACTGAACCCTGAGGACATCCCATGGTTAGTGCTTTAGTACTAGAAAAATGACCGAGCTTAAGTACCGCGGAACCGTTTATAAAGTACGAGTAAACGAGATTATATATGTTTCTATAGCAACCGTGGTTTTTTAATTTTAACAACAGCATAGGCCACCAAGCGTTATCAAAAGCCCCAGAAATATCCAAAAAGATACCAATCACGTACTTGTGTTCCGACTGGTTAACGGTTCTTCTGACAGAAAGCGCCGCGTCGACTGTTGATTTACCGATGGTGAAGCCATATTGATTACTATGAAATTTTGGACCGTTCGGTAGCAAACGTGGAACGATGAGGCGCTCAAGAAGTTTCCCCAAAGATGGTAGAAGCGTGATAGGCCGATATGACTTCGGATCATCCGGTGGTTTATCACCACACTTTGGTATTATTCGTATGAAACCGCGTCGCCATTTACGAGGAAAAATGCCTTCAGCAATGCATCGGTTATATACAGTTAAGATGGCATCACCCGCTGATTTACACGCTTCTTTAATCATCCTATTAGATATTTTATCTTCCCCTGATGATTTGTTGACCGGTAGTTTTCTAACAATATTTATAAATTCGTCATTAGATGGTACGTCTGACATTGGTGATTCAGGTGGCACAGGAGCCCACGCTCGAATCTGTTGGTGGTAGTCGCTATCGTTAGCCGGTGAATCATCAGGGATAAGTGTATTAATTAGTACTTTTGTTGTTTCCTCTATGCCCGTGGTATGCTTATCATTGACCTTAATGTTTTGAACGTATGCAAGGTCGACCGATCTGTTAGCTTTAAATTCGTGATATAAGGGAGACCACGGACCCTCCCTGTCAAGTTTGTCAACGATTTTCCGCAACAAGTTACCCTTAGATTTTTCCACCGATGCTTTGTAGCGTGACTTGGCAACTCTAAAAGCATTTAAAGCGGACGTAAGAAGATCTCCAGTAATCTTTCGGCTCTTGAGTTTATTTAACTGTCTACTCGCTCTGCGATATCTTTTGCGCTGTTCAACTAAATAATCACTCCACCAGTCACATCTACGAATATTGGTCATAGATCCACGACCAATGGCGATGTCAGCACAGTAGGTAAAGGTTTCTGACATAATGTCAGCACTTTCTTCGGCTGACAGCCCGTCCCGAGTGAACTGCTTGGCGTGACACGCAAAAAGCGAGCCAAAAAATTCCCAGTTCGCACCTTTACATCTATATCTGAAATTACCAGGAATATGAGATGGACCCTGAATATAACCAGGAACAAATTCGTACACGATCAGGCGATGATCACTACAAGACGCGTCCGGTAGGACACGCCACCTATCCAAACGTACGTCGGCACTAGAAAGTGTGACGTCAATACAAGATTCGCCTATTTGGCTGCAAAAAGTAGGTGGTGCATCGGGGGTATTATGAATCGATAGGTTCATCTCAGCAATGAAATCCTCAACAGCGCAGCGTCGTTCGGTATCGGTTGCCCGAACCTTGCCATACCACAGAGACGATGACGCGTTGACATCCGCGCCAACGATCACTTTGCAGCCCGCAAGTGACCGCAAGACATGACGGAGATTATGTATATGAGGAGTAACAGGATCTGAATATTGAAAGTAACAGCTTACAACGTATACTTTAAAAGAAGCTGATGAGACTTCAGCAACCGCACAGTGTGGCGTCATGAGGTCACGTATAGACGTTACCGTAAAGTTAGAAGACCGCGCAACATAAATTCCGGCTCGCGCCCTACAATCCAGCTGCACTACCCTGTGACGTAAACTTGAGTTTTGATATTGTTCTTGAATGAGTACAAGGTCTAAGTTGTAGTCAATAATTAATTTATCTAACTCTGATGTCGCCACCTTATCGTTGTGAAGGTTTAATTGCCCTATGCTTAGACTATCCATCCTAATTAGTAATTAGTATGTAGGATAAGTTGTTCGAGTTTTAATTTATAGGTACCGCACTGTTCAGACCCGCAGCGATGGTCAAAAGGTTTTTAAAACGTTTACACGCCGCGCAAACCGGGGTAAAATTTAAATCGTCCTTATGCGGACAAACATTGGTTTCGTGGGCCTCAGAACATATAGCGCAGGTTGGTGATTTATTAGCGCAATGCTTTTTCACGTGACCGAATTGCTGACAATACGCGCAACGAACTACCTCGATATCATCAACAAAACGGCACGTGGCCCAGTCAATAAATAACTTATCCTTGGTAGACACAAGATGTTTCCGTACCTCAGGTTCAATCTCTATTCCTAACCATTTACGACCGTTATTGGTAGAACGCCTACGGACTATTTTCGTGGATTTAATGAAGTCGTCTTCTTTTATTGGCAACTCGTTTTTAATATTTTGGCGGTATATGGCTTGCAAAAAATTGTTGTCTTCCATAGAGGCGGGAATGTCCTTGACTAATAGACGGGGTCGGCGACCTTTTGGTTTTTCTAAACGAAGACCCGCAGACTTTATAGCGTCTACCGATTCTAGTCTTTTCAATTGGTTTTCATTTGCAACGCGCAGTACAACGCCTGATTTGGCGGTTTTTTTAATACCGACTATTTGAAAACCATCGTCACTCGGTCTAATCGCCTTCATAAGAGCTTGTTTAGTGGCGGAAGATGACGCATAGTCAGCTGATCGCTCCTGGGTCGGATAGGCGACGAGACAAGGAAGAGGTACTCTAGATTCAATAGCCGGGGTAACTTTAGGCAACCGCAGTTTCAAAGAATCCGCGTACGACATGTTTTTGTCCTCATTAACGGTTTTAGCGTAGGATTTTAATTTAATTATTTCCAATTCGCGCTCGGTGTTAGCAAGCTTTGTCTCGTTACACGCAGATTTTAAAGCTAACAAAGACACGATACTTGTAACTCGTTGAGTCATATCCATAATTGCTGATTTGTTCGCGACATTTATACGAGAACCGTTATCATTAACCAGCTCGTTGATTTTGGCCAGGTACACAGACGCCTCGGTCATCAAATCGCAATAATTACTGTTCCCGTCGCTACGATTGGAAATATTTAATGTAGGCGACTTTTCGGGAGAATTGGGTGCAGTTTGTAAACGCCTCGACCTATCATCTATTAAATTGTCGGTCGGAGACATTTCACAAAACAAACGCTTAGCGGATGCTTGCGGCGGCGACCTAAACGTCTTGTTATCTCTGCGGAAAATGTCCCCCCCACGATCAGGGGGGTCATTGGAAGTTGACATAGCTAATTAATTAATAAGAAAAACAAATCTAAGTTAACGAAAAGAAAAAAAACAAAACCGTCGCGCGGAGAAAAGAAAAATAAATTACGTTACCCTCACAAGTAAGAAAATAAATGTACTCACCGAAATTATTTGATTTACAATAAATACCAAACAAACACTAAGAATAAACTTACTATACCAAGCCAGACACAATTTCACAGTCTAGAATGAAAACACGAGCCGGAAACTAACAATCGGAACGCGATATTCGTAAATATACCCGGAGCGTATTAATTTCAAACCACACGGCGCGGGCGCGCGGAGGGAAGTGCTTCTATCATGTGAGCACAATGTAAAATTAATTAAAATATAGAAATGTAATTATGCCCACTGGCAGCTAAGAGATGACCAGTCTCCACTGACGGCCCCGTTCACGAGCATGACGCGCGCATCAGCCCCACTTAGCTCAACCATATTGTAGGGAACCAAATGACCCAACAACAGGCGCCACCATCAGCAAGACATTGGAGTGAGCATGACAAACTCTCTTGACGTTATTTTGAGTTAAACAAATAACAACTTTATTGTAAAGGTGATTGAGTGGAATTCAGAGTGATTGAAAAAGCTATAAAAGTTTCAAGTAGTAGCGGAAACTAAACTTTAAGGCGTTGGAATTAAAGTTATTTTTGCCTAAACTATTTGTTTATATTTTTGGCGAAAATGTTGCAGAATAATTCTAAAGTAATACTTTAGAATTATTCTGGAGCACTATCAAACGTTGAAATGACAACTTACCACTGTGACACAAATAATTTAAACTCAGGAGTGAAGTCAGATGTATCTGGAAGCTGCGGGGGGTCATCCGCTATTACCTGGCGAACAAGACATTAATAGTTATCAGAATATGGAGAATAGTTTATTTTTAAATGTTATAAACTCTTAACCGCGAACCCGCCTGATGGTCAGCAGTCATGCAACCGTTAAGACCCTACTCACTCTAGCCTAGTTTATTATGACCTTGAACTAGTCTTGAAAATACTTAAATTATAATCTGATGGATGACCGTGCAAGCAAATTCAAGTGTGGGTTGGTAGATTTATTTATTTGTTCAAGTGTTAATTGGTAGATTTATTTATTTGTTCAAGTGTGAGTTGGTAAATTTATTTATTTGTTCAGGTGTGGGTTGATAGATTTATTTATTTGTTCAAGTGTGGATTGGTAGATTTATTTATTTGTTCAAGTGTGAGTTGGTAAATTTATTTATTTGTTCAAGTGTGAGTTGGTAAATTGATTTATTTGTTCAGGTGTGGGTTGATAGATTTATTTATTTGTTCAAGTGTGGGTTGCTAGATTTATTTATTTGTTCAAGTCTGGGTTGGTAGATTATTTGTTTAAGTGTGAGTTGGTAGATTTATTTATTTGTTCAAGTGTGGGTTGATGGATTTATTTATTTGTTCAAGTGTGGGTTGGTAGATTTATTTATTTGTTCAAGTGTGGGTTGGTAGATTTATTTATTTGTTCAAGTGTGGATTGGTAGATTTATTTATTTGTTCAAGTGTGAGTTGGTAAATTTATTTATTTGTTCAGGTGTGGGTTGATAGATTTATTTATTTGTTCAAGTGTGGGTTGCTAGATTTATTTATTTGTTCAAGTCTGGGTTGGTAGATTATTTGTTTAAGTGTGAGTTGGTAGATTTATTTATTTGTTCAAGTGTGGGTTGATGGATTTATTTATTTGTTCAAGTGTGGGTTGGTAGATTTATTTATTTGTTCAAGTGTGGGTTGGTAGATTTATTTATTTGTTCAAGTGTGGATTGGTAGATTTATTTATTTGTTCAAGTGTGAGTTGGTAAATTTATTTATTTGTTCAGGTGTGGGTTGATAGATTTATTTATTTGTTCAAGTGTGGGTTGCTAGATTTATTTATTTGTTCAAGTCTGGGTTGGTAGATTATTTGTTTAAGTGTGAGTTGGTAGATTTATTTATTTGTTCAAGTGTGGGTTGATGGATTTATTTATTTGTTCAAGTGTGGGTTGGTAGATTTATTTATTTGTTCAAGTGTGGGTTGGTAGATTTACATATTTATTTTGGTCCACCTACAATAGTTTACACTGTTACCTTATGTACAACAGGTGTTGTACATAAGGTAACAGATACTTTTGTACTAGGTAATATTATAAATGAGAAATTTTATGATCATGTATGAATGGTTGGATGGATGTTTGATACCCATATTAGTTTGATAGTTTATAACCAGGAAAAACACATAGGGTACCTACTTTTTATACCGATATTTCCGCGGGATTGAAACTTACGCGGGCAAAACCCCGGGGCACAGCTAGTAAGTTATATTATTGTAATGTTTTATCAACATCCGTTACAATTGTTTATCCGTGGAACAATAAAAAAATCCATGTTCACATATAATATTATAGTAAGTAGGATAGCCAAGCGTGGGGATTATTTATGGCAACCCCAAATGTAATGGGAAACCTTGGGCGAGGCCTTTGTCCAGAAGTGGACCTCTATAGGCTGAAGGAGGAGGAGGAAGTAGGACAGTACTCACCCTAGTGAGGACCTCGAAGTCATTCTGGCAGTCTCTGTACGGGAACACGCCGGTGGCCAGCTCCACGAGCGAGATGCCCAGCGACCATACGTCCGCGCGGATGTCGTAGTCCGGTCGGGTCGGGTCCGGCGGGTCTATCCGCTCCGGCTGCACAATCAATATTAATGTCACAAATGTCAACCATCACTTACCGGAACCTACAAAACAAAAATGTAAACAGTCATCTAACCATAAACCAGCGTCTATTATAGTGAAATTCATTATAGCCCGCTGGTTAATAATGTGATTTGAATTTGAAACATTTACTGAAAGTTAATGACAAATATTATACAATTTGTTTTGTACCCATAGTGAAAACAAATATTATACAATTTGTTTCGCACCCATAGTGAAAACAAATAATAATTTAAAATAATAAAAATATGCAATGCCATTTTTTTTTTATTATTATTATTTATAAACCAGCGTTTGACCGCAATCACGCCTGATGGTAAACAGCGATGCGATCGTCGATGGTAAAGCGTGCTAGTTTATTAAGAGCCTATTCACTCTAGCCTTGAAGACACTCAAATTGTAGTCCGACGGAAACACCGCCGCCGGTAAGTTGTTCCAGTCCCTTGATGTACGCGGTGTAAAGGAGGAGGCGAAACGCTTCGTCCGGATCGTAGTAGTGTTCACAACGTAAGGGTGGAAACACGCCGTACGACGGGTCGTCCGATGGTGGAACGGAGATGGGGAATTAAATCATGCAATTCCCTCGCACACTCCCCAAAATGCATCCTATAGAACACCGAAAGGCTGGCTATTCTACGCCTGTGCTCTAGGCTTTGGAGACCGTCTCGAGTTTCCAGTGCTCTTTAGAATATTCTATCGTCTTAAGAAAATATTTTATTTGGGACACACAACTTGCTTTTGAACTCCATCACTGCACTTGTAACCATCTTGTAACCCTAGATCCATTTCCATTTTATAAAATATTTTTTTTGGTTTGCTAGTATTTTGGTGTGGCTAGCTGGCATATGGTAAATAATTCGATTTAAGCTTCTGTGTTTTCTTGTGTTAACTACTATACATAATATTGTGCAAAGACATATTATGTATTGTTTAAAGAACAGATAGCTGTGCTGCTGGGAAGTTTGCTACGCTACTTCTTCTTTCCAGCGAAAGCACTAGGAAGTAGCGAAGGGCGGGCGTTGTGGAGGACTGTCTTATGTAACATTGACGATCAAAAAGTGCTGATTTCTCAGCCTAATTTGAATAAATGACTTCTGATTGTACCCCGTTTTGTTCGGGATTAAATAGAGCGCTGATGACATAAAACAGTAATTTATTCCCTTAGTGAATAATCTACTACTCGTACGAATCAACTGTGCACTCCGTTGGAATGCGAACTCTTTCCCGCTTAGCCGCGCGGCGGCTTCCCGCATTCGCCGTAAGCGCTCAGTATCGATAGCATCTTTGTTACCATTGCACATGGCTCGTTTTAATTGTCTAAATACAGTTTAAATCCCGTATTGTTATTGCTTTAAGTTTTATTTTATTTGCACATTTGCAACGCGTTAACGTAACCTGCTGGTTGCACCAACATTATATTTCAGGCCATTATCAATTTAATTACAAAACGTCATGAGTAAAATGACCTAGTATTATGACACCTTATCATCAAAATGACCTTTTTTAACATAAAAAAGAACGTCATTCGGACGGTACCTTTTTTGAAAAGGTACCAAAAAAATTTTTTGAAAAAACAAAGGTTTTGAAAAGGTAGATAATGACGTCACAGAACGGGGTGCACAGGTAATTCGCAGGAGTAGTACTATGATCGCATAGAAATTTAGGAGGGTGTTTGCAATATTTACCGCCATGTACGCGGCACAACCAGCGCTGCGTGTCTTGGCTTTGGAGTCCACCAGGCGGCCGCTGATGCCGAAGTCGCATAACTTCACGTTCCCACGTTCGTCGAGAAGGATATTGCTTGGTTTAACGTCTCGATGGATAACACCGTGAGTGTCTTTTAGGTATGATAGCGCGTTCACCGTCTGTGGAACATAATATATGGAGCTTGTAAAAATAGGTTCATTGTAGTTTAAGCAATGTGGTTTGATTGACATTATAGTAATCAGGGTTCGAAAAAATTCGATATTTATAATAAAAATCAAAATATCGGATATTTATGATATATATCCGATATATATCTAAAGTCGGATAAGATATCTACAATAATATTATAAGACTGCCATTTTATTATCTTATTACTACCTATACGATTTCCACAGGTACATGACAGTTTATTATTCTGAAGTTATTACAATATATAGACAACACATTTTTAGTTTTTATTTAACAAAATAAACATAAAATCTTATAGTTCACAAAAATCAACTAAAAATAACCTTCTTTTTCTGAGAAAATAAAGTCTATAAATATTAGGGAAACAAAATTAAAATATCTTAAAAATCCTAATATTTGTACTCAGTAGAGTTATAATCAAATAACAAATTAGTCTTTTTCTAGTCAGCTAGAACTGTCAAATCGCCTGTTGACATTCCTAAAGGATTAACACTACACTTCACTTTTATGGAGTAGGTATGTTTGCAGAATATAGATTTGAAAATTATTTTGGCTCTTTGATGTTGCGCTATTATTATTGACTGCAGTACCTACTTGATAAATTCGAAGTATTACGGTCTGAAGACAGAAAAAACAACGAATATGCCAGCAGCGCGTCGGTAAAAGTACTTAAATGCAACATACCATAAATTTTGATATATATCAGAAAAAATGGTTTGATATATATCAGATATATATCGGATATATATCATGATATATATCAATTGATATATATCAATTGATATATATCAGATATATATCGGATATATATCATGATATATATCAATTGATATATATCCTTCGAACCCTGATAGCAATATAAACTACAATATCCAAGAATTTAAAATAATGTGAAAATATTAATGTATTAAGAAAATATTAAGGTCTACATTATAACATCAAAAAATATGATGGAATAAAAACACATGTCCAAGAGATTTATAACGATTATTTAACATTTACTCCAACTCCTATTTCGATTCTTTGCATGCTTTCAATTTCATTCATCCTATATATTAGCAGAGCCGATAGTAACGACAGAATATATATCTAGATCCATAAAAATTATCCATCCATTCCATTTACAAAATTATCCATCCATTCCATTTACAAAATCACTCACCGCCACGGTCACCTTCCCCAGTATAGCCTCAGGAATGGGCGCGCCCAGCCTCTTCAGCAGCTTGTCGAAGCAGCACGCCATCAGTTCCATGCAGATCCACACGTCCGCGTCGGTCACGAAGCAGCCAAGGCAACGCACGATGTATGGACAGTCGTGGGAGCGAACTACGACGTCCAAATCCATTAGGATGCGTTTGGTTTCTTCTGAGTTTCCGGAGCGACGCATTTGCTGTTGAAAGGTAAATTATTTAAATTGTGTTGATTATACAATATGTAAAGAAAACCCCGTCCGACCCAAAAGGAAAATAAATGTTAGGTATACAAATGACCAAATAAAATCATCATACTAATGAATTTTTTTAATAATCTTTTTAAAAAAGTGACAACACCATTCGTGACGGAGCGAATAGCGGCCACGTGCCGCCTGCCCTGCCCCCCTTCACCCACGCATGTATGCCTAACGTGTTGCCTACTGCACATGCATTAAGTTACCTCGCTTTTTCGAAATAATATATATATATACAATATGTAAAGAAAACCCTGTCCGACCCATAAGGATAATAAAGGTTAGGTAAACACATGACCAAATAAAATATGAAATTTTGCATAATCATCATAGTAACAATATTAATGAATTTTGAATTAATCTTTTTTTCCCGCGAATTAACTCAAAATAAGGTAAAATTTTAAAATGTGACAACACCATTTTCGGCGGTATCATCGTTTGATTCTTTGTTGGATATTATAATGCATAAATTAATGCTCGATGTTTGGCGGTGCTCGTCTGTGAAGTCCCGCGCGGCGGCTTGTACTCAAAGAAAAAACTAGTGATGTACTAATTTTTGCGTAATAACGTTTTTTTATCGCTATTAATCGAAACTTGTACCTGCAGCCTAATAGGCGAACACATTTTTATCAAATGATTGTGACTAGTTGGGATCGTTTGGATCGCAGTTGATATAATTAAGTAATGATGAGATGATGATGATGTTCATTAATTTATTATTGAACTAAATGTTTCAATGTACTGTAACATTTGATGCAAATAAATTATTATTATTATTAATTTTAGTGTAAAACAATGCAGGTTGAATGATTTATTGTAAAAACAGATTACCTAATGGTAAATGTACTTTCGTTACATTATCGATAAATTACTAATAACAATATTATAACAGATAGACCTATTAGCACAGATTACAGAATACTACATATTAGTAAACAGAAAGGAGAGGGTCTTATGAAATACTTTTTTAGTAAAGTATTATAAACATTTTAACGGTCAATATCATCGACATTCAGACAGAAACTGTAATTTGGTATGTTATTGAGTTTTGTGAAATATTGAATCCATGCATGAGATTCTGCAATACTAAATCGATACCAGTTACAAATAAATTGTATCAATCGATCGGTCGATATTTTGAGTACTTACACAACACTACTCAAAGAACACCGCACGCGCACCTGTGTACCTATTAAGTATTTTTATGAAATAAAAATCATAAATCATTTTACATTTACTTCGAATAAATTGGAATTATTATCAGTTTCGCGTAAACTTTCCTTCCGTAAAGACGTTTAGTGTTTTGTGTGATCAATTCGTTTTCTAACGTAATTTAAAATGCGATGTGTGTGTTTGGATGTGAGTGAGGCTCGTAGAGACTATGAGATCCGTTTTGTACCCCGGTCCCGTGTGATTGTGCGTTATAACGTCTGTAAAATCGCGACTACGTAACCCGCAGTGTTATTGAAGCTCATGGTGTAGGGAGACCACGCATCCACGATCCGGATATTGAAAAGTAGGTGCTCGAATTATTCAACGAGGACCCCACTGTGACAGGCTAGGTGGTGAGCTAGGTGGGGAGCTGGTGAACCATATGCAAGTGTCGAAGGTCATGCATGAGGTCAAGTGAGTTCATGACCTATCGGCACCGCTACGGTTAAGCGTGTGACCGCGTGACCTCCCTCGTCGCCCGCGCTGCCCAGTGTTGCCTTGTAAGCTACCTGTTTTTGCGAAATAATATTTATTTTTTTAGGGGGTATTTTTTTTAGGTTTAGCCAGGTTTTGTATGCATTAGTACAATCAGTTATCGATACCTAACAACACCTTCACGGATCGGACAGGGTTTTCTTAACATATTGTATATATATATATACATATATTTTTAGCGGGATTTTTTTAAAGATTTGCCCGGCTTTGTAGGCATTATTAGAATCAGTTAACGATAGTCGATACCTAACAATACCTTCACGGATCGGACAGTTTTCTTTACATATTGTTTATAACTCGCGCGAGATAAGATAAGATAAGATAAGATAAGATAAGATCATTTATTTGTATAAACACGTGTATGTGAAGCTGGAGATAATGTTAATACAGTTCAACATGTTTTGCCGTTAATGGCGTACAAAATTATTTCAGAACATTTAATTTTAATAATATTTAAATGAGAAAAAAAAACAATATAAAAGAGTCAGAACTTAGTAAGACTCAATATCAAAAAGAACATAATATTGAAAATTGAATTACAATCAATACAGGAAATAGTCAATATTTAATTACAGTCAATATAGAAAAAAAATGTCAGAATTCAATTACAGTCAATACAAAAAAAAATATATATATTCAAAATTCAATCAATTTAATTCCAGTCCATAAAGAAAACTGATATACCTAATTGAAATTAAATATGTATTTAATAGTCAAGATTCAAAATTTATCGTTTAAAAACTCCGCAACATCATAATAATTTTTGGACAGCAGCAATTTTTTTAGTTCTCTTTTAAATGAACTAATATTAACGAGTTAACTGTGCACCTCGTTCTGTGACGTCATTAGGACTGTACCGTTTGCAAAAAATGAGAATTATTAACGGCCGGGCGCAGTTATTTTTTAATATGATTAGATTGTGAGAGATATGCGTGCCAATAATCTGAGACCACAGAATGCTAAAGATCGCGCGAAATGTGTGCAGGAAAGCGGACCCCGGGCTCCAACGCGAAAGCCGCGGATGCAACCAGGACTAAACGCGGAGATGATAATGATGGAGATTACTAACTTTAACAGCTATGACGGTGTTAGAAGGCTTGTGCAGCATCTTGACCACATGCCCGCAGGTGCCGCTGCCAAGCTCGCCCAGCTGATGTAGCTCATCAATGGTGGACCTGTACTCCACGCCGTCCACGTTCAACTTACCGCTAACCTGTGAAGAGTATGTGATGTAGACAAATCTAAAGACTACCAGTCAAGTACTTATAATAGAACCACAGTCTAAAAATCATACAGTCGTCCGACGAAGACGTCTAGATCTAGACGTCGCAATCGTGCGGGGTGTGAGGGGGCGAGACGCGGGTAAGCGATGTTCATAGCTCGGTATCTTTCATCAAGGGCTAACACGTGTTTGTTTTTTTATTTGTTTGTTTTATAATGCGATATGAGTGTCAATTTAGGGTATAATTGGGGTGCTTGGAACGAAAAAGCCATCCTTTTTGACATCCAAAATGGCGGACGCCAATTTAAATGTATATTAATATAATATGGGTGTTAATTCCGAGGTCGATTGGGGTGCTGGTTACGAAAATGCTATCTAAATAACTTAAATATGTCTCGAGTTGTTCCCTTAGTAAAAATAGCAAATTAATTAAATATAATAAAGCTATCGATGTTGATCTGCAATAAATAAATAATTTTATAAATATTGTTTATTTGTGACAACCCTGACCGATGCGTTACTGTCTAGACGATGTCGGCATTTTACACGAGATCAAAGGCGTCGACCTACTGTATGATTTTTATACTGTGATAGAACTTTGTCTCAGCAGGGTAATTGCGTAACACACTATCAGTAGCAGTGGACTTTATTTCGACAGTTCAACAACATTCATTTCGTTATTTACGTTGTTGAGCAAACACATTTTAGGACACATGGAGCAATGGATTAGCAATGTGCTTCAAAATTATTCCAACTGATTGTAATAGTATGTTACGCAATTAGGGTGCTGGATTGGTTCCCGCACATTTGTATGAATAACAAGTAGTTATTCCGGCTGGCATAAATATAGGTACAGTTACTAGTTATGTCGTGGCCTGGTGGTTACAACACCAGTCTCTCAAGTATGAGTGCGCGGGTTCGATTCCAGGTCAGGCAAGGACCAATGTAACTGTTCTAAAGTTATATGTGTGATCCCAAGTGAAGATGTGATGTCCAAGATATACTTTCTAAGTATATCTTGGACACCAATGACTGAAGGTGAAGGAAAACATCTTGAGGAAACCTGGACTTTAAGTCGGAAATCGCCAACCCGCATTGAGCAAGCGTGGTGATTACGCTCAATCCTTCTCTGTATGAGTGGAGACCTGTGCCCAGCAGTGGAACGATAAAAAGGTTAATGATGATGATGATTCCGGCTGGCTATTTGTGTATGTGAGTTTAAATTCGGCAACTGAATTATTTTGAAGGATCTTCCTAATACATTGCTCCATATGTTAGATTTTCCCGAACTGTTTGCTCAACAATGTAAATAACGCAATGTATGTTGTTGAACTGTCAACATGAGGCAAGACAGCATTTTAGTGCTCTTTAATTTGTTTTGACTTCTTCCTCTGTCAAAATGTCACCGAAACTTTGGTGAAGTCACCCGATACTAGAGAATACCACTACTGACAGCTGAACTAAGATGAAGTGACCAACCAATTGGTTTGGTATAAGTATCGACTTTTACAGGTCCATTGACTGGTATGTTACCTACGTACGGACGATAACCGGTCAAGCTACCCGAAACTGTCAAATATTCGCAATAAACCTGGAGCCTTAATGTTTTAGAGATAAAGTTGGAAATCTAATAAAGAAATCTGTCCATGTCGATTTTTTTCAATATTTATGGGCTGTATTCTACCAGAACTCAACTAATTATATACTTTTCTTTTTTAATAATTTTGCTCCACACTAGGAATCTCTCCTGTATCGTTAGTGCGTTTACAAACATATAAACTCCATACACAAACATCCAGACCCGGAACAACTGCTTATAAGGCATACAAATATTTATTCCGTGCGGGAGTCGAACCCGCAACATGTAGCGCGGCAGTCAATAGCTTGGTCACTGCGCTAACCGTGCAGTGAAGTGAAGTCAGTATTATAACATGTTGAATGGCAATACTGTCAAATACCTTATAAACCTCCCGCATTCTGTATTCAGTCTCAGTAGCTTGTGGTGATCTCGGGGGGAATGCTGGTATCTCTCTACTTGAGAACATTGGTGCTGAAACAAACATATAATTATGAACTAACAGATTAAAAAGTGTGAACGGAAAACCGAGGTCTGAAACTCAATGTGGCCAGCAACACGACAGACCCCATGACTGTGCGCATAGGCGGAGACATGGTCGAGTGCACGGACCAGTTAAATACTTGGGGTCTGTGCTCCACGCGTCCGGCGACATTGATTGCGACGTCAGGGCAGGTATTTCCGCAGCTTGGGCGAAATGGCGTGAGGTAGCAGGTGTCATTTGTGACCCCAAAATGCCGGTTAAGCTTAAGGGGCAGGTCTATAAAACCATCATTAGACCTGCTCTCCTGTATGGCAGTGAGGCGTGGCCTGTGCTTGAGTGACACAAGCAGGAGCTGCGTGTCACGGAGATGAATATGCTGCGGTGGATGTGTGGAGTTACGCGGAAAGACCGCGTCAGGAACTCCCGCATCCGGGGCAGCCTTCGTGTCCGTGACATTGCAGACAAACTGCAGGAGGGTCGCCTACGCTGGTACAACCACGTCTTACGCAAACCGGCATGTTACGTGGGTAACAAATGTCTTGCCATGGTGCCTCTGCCGGGCCGGAACAAGCGTGGTAGACCAAAGAAGTGACCAGGTCTAGTGAAGTTTATTCATTATCAGTACCTGTTTTGCATCTGTGACATAATCTAATTATTTCTGAGACTCAGTATACTTATAGACCAATAGATTAATATAAAATGAACGGTAGTAAGAAGATAGTATGTAGGTACCTCATCATTTGACCATAATTTATGAGTTTTTAATTTAAATTATTACTTAAACTATATTATTTTTATTCTTTCTTGATCAGTCTTGATTTGGAGTCTTGAACTAATGGCAAAACTATTTTAAATTAATTTGTACCAAAGTATTACATAAACCATTTGTTATTACACAACCAGTCAAAAGTCTTTGTATTCAACGCATAATCTATTCATTACATTTCAAAATAATACACTTTAGCAAATTTCCAGTTCATATTGTGCATCTTCATATGAAGTTCGTAGATGAAATGTTTGTTTAAGAAAAGTTCGTATATAAAAAGTTTGTATATGAAAAGTTCAAATATGAAAAGTTCGTAGGTATATGAGAATGTCCTTCGGACTTTTAAGTTATATAATGGGAATAACCAAGGAGCTGTCAGTTAAAGCTCATGCATTTATCGTAAGTCTTACCGTCCATACCGTATTTCCGTCGAATTAAAATTATTTCCACGTACCGTGGACGACAAGTAAAAATTATGCACGCACCAGGAGATTTCGCTATAGAAATGTTCAGGGTGGCAGCGAAAAACCACAAAATCTGGGTGGCAATGAAGAAACTTCTATCAAGAAGTCAAAATAACATTTTGTGTTTGCACTGAGCTAAAGAACATAAAAATTGGGGCAAAATTTGAGGGTCATGGATCTAAGAGAAGAGCCTTTGTACACAGGTCAAAGGAAGAATGGATGTTAGTTCCATGTGTAATCCCAACTACAAAACAGCAGAGGCTGTTGTCATAGTTTGGAGATTTTTGGAGAATGGTAAAATAGAGAACTGGTAAAAATTGGAGGTATTTTGAAAAAAGAAGGCTAAACATATCTTCAATGTTTATTGATGCATGATATGATGATCTATGATCAATGTTTATTCAATAAAAATTGTTACAACAGAGAAGCCTAAATTGTGAACCCAAATGTTAAAAGCAAAAGGAGGTTACATCAATGAATCAAAAATTTTAATATAGAATAAATACAGACTAAATTTATGTGTCATAACTAGTTTTATTATTACTATGTATATATGTACCTGTCTATATACATTTTTCAAATTGGTTTTATTTGTTTTGTTAAAATGCTAATTATAGAGTGGGCAAAAGCTTTTGACTGATGGTTTATATCATTGTGCCTGGCAGAACATATAAAGATCTGTTTTCAAAAACAAATCAGATTACTGATTATCTGATTGAGATTAAGCTGTCAAATGTTTTATCTAGCATATAATCTACTAGTCAATTATTTTTTGATGCTTTTGAGGCAACAGTTTTATATTGTCCAACAATAATACTTTCTTTCTAAGAAGAGCAAAGGATTTACATCACAATCATTAACTACTATCACATACACATTCTAAACGAAAAAGATTCCATAGGATATCTATAAGTAGAATATGAGTTTGTATAGATTTAACTAAAACAGAAAAACAATGTCTGGGTTCATGTCTCAGCAACGACCACCCACCGCTCACTCAATGCCAATTTATGCAAATAATTTGTACACAATGTGCAGCTAAGGCGGCAGGGAAGCTGCCTGCATGCATTAAAACATATTAATTTGTCACAGAACACTGCATAACCTTTAGGCGTATTGATAACAGAGGCTCACTTTTTGTAGACAAATCATAAGTTCAAGTTTATAGTTATAACCACAAACAAACATTATAAACTGAAGTATTGCCTAGTTTATAAGGTGAAAAAGCTAAATAACAACCAAAAATAACAGCACAATATCATTAAAAGTGGTTAAAACGTAATGATAAAGTGGGGATGGTTATAAATGATGAATGTATCAATTCCAAAAGTTACATGTGTCCTGAATAGCGATATCTATAAGATACTCACGGGGCCTCGGCCTGGTCCTGCCGCTCCCCGGCCTGGGAGCCCCAATTCCACCTTGGTTGTTGAAACCACCTTCTCTTCGAATACGCATTTCATTTTCGAATCGTTCCTGTAAACCTTTCAGTTTCCCCTCAATCGAACTATTCGACATTATAGCAACTAAAAGAGTCTACTGATAACATTTAAGTACTTATTACAAAACAAATAAACTAAATTTTATTTACACAAAATTACAATGAAAAGCGCAGCAGTCCAAGGATTTCCTTCAATTTCCTTCGCCAACCATTTCCATTCGTTCATTTTTAATCTTTATTCGCTTTTTATCATTCATTCATTCGCTCAAATCATTCTTTTTATAGTATAAGTAAATAGAAATGGCTATCTTTCCATGTGCCTTTCTCTTTCGCGCTTGCACAGAATTCATATGCCTGAAATTTTAAAACGTTTTGGAAGAAGCGTTTCAATTTGGTTAGGACTGAAGTAAAGTTGTCAAAAAGATATCGTTCGGAAAACTATCGAATAAAATTATACGAGATTTCTTTTCTTTTAGTAAAATTTCATCTTTTTTAAGTGCGCATTGGAGCGAAATTTATTAGATCTGGCGTGATGCTGTTCAGTTAACGGTTAATATCGCTTTATACTTGAGAAATATTGATTTCAAAGTAATTTCTGAACGTAGATTTTCTTCCTGACATTCATTCGGCTCAAAAGATAGATATTCATGTCTAGTAAATATTATAAAAATACGAAATTCATTTCGCGTTTCTCGTCTTTTTGCTTTACTTTCCGAAAAGAGAAAACGAGAAAATATCCTCAAGAAATAGTGTCCATCCAAAATTTGATATCGAAAGATATTTGCAATCTAATGGATTGGAAAACACAGTGTGGGATTTAATACGCAAGCGTAATGAAGGAAGTGAAAAAGTGTCAGAAACTTGTTTCCTTCTATTGAAATGACGTGAAAATACAATCTCATAAACATTTTAGTGCGAAATGTGTTTGTTTTTGTGCGTTTGATTATAAACGATCATGATGCAATCGACGTCGGAAGGATGTATGAACATCGCCGAGCTAGCGAATCAGCTGAGGCGAGAAAAGATATTTATCAACTCTGAGAGGCAGCTGTTGCAAAAACTTAATGAAGAGGTGGAGAAGCGGGCCCTGGAGCTGCTGCAGGTGGCCTGGATCTGCTCGCAGCAGCGCCAGAACCTTACAAATCTGATCACGTCAAGATGTGAAGCTGACTCCATAGCATTTTGTCAGAGAGCCAGTCTCCTTGAAAGAGCGATTTTTGTAGATGCCTTCAAAGTTTTGAAGTATAAGGTAAGCAATGAATCATTTCATGAAAGCATTAACTTTGTTAAGTACTTTGTTTGAAGTACTTATTGCAATATTATAATGTTAGCATATCATTTTCTGTAAGTTAAAAAAAAAAAAACTTACACAGACTAAAATCTATTGTTAATATTTATCTAAGGTTTAGACATGATAATTATCACAGTAATAACTGTGTTTTTTAAAAGCTTTACAAAACAATATGGCCTACATATCCACCCACTTTTTACTAGTAACTATTAATTATTATTGATTGAGTTACTAAGCACTCAGAAAACCTTGTAATCTGTTATGTCTTTATAATTCTGTATCACTAGACACAGAACAGAGTTTAGAAGTTAATTATTGTGTTAATAAATGTTTTCAAATTGTAATTGCAAAAAAAAAAATAACTATATGTAACACCAAATCAAAAAATTGGTGTGTAAAAAATAAAAGACATACTTAATTAACACCATACAATAGATAAATACATAAAATAGAAACAAATAAAGATCAAATAGAAAACTAATGTAAGAAAATAATAGAAAAGTGTGTCTCAAAGCTGCACCAAAAAGATCCACTTTAGCAAAAATGCCTGATACTTTTAGAGCAAGTCTATTACTGCCAACCAGGCACAAATATTAAAATCTAGGCTTCACAGAATTTTTCACAACAAGTGTAGTAGTGTATAATAAAATCTGTGCTTTTCAAACAGAGGGGTCACCCACCTACGGTGCAACCTCGACAAGTCTAGCTTAACCTGACCGATCAACCTGTGTTGTTATCACTTTTCCACAAACCCCACTCTAGCATACAGCAAAGTATCAGATTAAAACAAAACACATACACTATTGGTTTCTATGCACTGAAAACTGAAAGCTGACTCAAAGATATTTGATGCAATTCATGGCAAAAAATTAAAAAAAAAAATTGAAATACATGATTTAGTTATTATGTCCCGAGTTAATACAATTTCATTACCTATAAGTACATACATATCATTTCTCACTATGTAATTCACTATAACTGAATTCCATTTTTAGGGTTCCATAGCCAAATGGCAAAAAACGGACCCTCATAGATGTGTCATGCCTGTCTGTCCGTCCATATGTCACAGCCATTTTTTCCGAAACTATAAGAGCTGTACTGTTGAATTTGGTAGGTAGATGTATTCTTGGAACCGTATTAAGATTTTGATAAAAAAAAGTTGCCCCCCCCCTTCTCTAACTTCTAAGACCAACAAAAATTGTTTTGAACGAAATCTAGTAAGTGGTTTTTTTTTAATACCTCGTAAACCGCTTATTACCGTGTAATCTTTCATACAAATAACTTAAATCCTTTAATTTCATAAATCATTGGTACAGAACTCTTTGTGCGTGAGTCGGACACGCACTTGGCCGGTTTTTTAGGAATACAATCCATTATATGTATACATAATTATATTAATTACTAGCTTTCCGCCCGCGGCTTCGCCGGCGTGTAGTACGGTTATATCGTGCTTTTTAGATTTCCCTCGGGAATATCAATTTTTTTCCGGGATAAAAGGTAGCCTATGTTCTTTCTCAGGGTCTAAAGATTGTCTGTGCCAAACATCAAAATCGGTTGAGAGGTTTAAGCGGGAAAGCGTAACAGACAGACAGACAGAGTTACTTTCGCATTTATAATATTAGTATGGATAATATGCCACTGAAGCTTGTAATGTTGTAACATACCAATCCCACTCCTGGGACACAGGCCTCCTCTCGGTTAGAGGGAGTGGGTTGTAATCTACCATGAGTGCAGTGTGCGGGATGGTCACAAAGCTACACAAACACATATGTAATTAAATCTATTTCCATTTCTAAATAATTTACTCTACCTACATGCAATTATGTAATCGGCAAATTGGGGCATTATTATTTTTTCATTAGCAAAGGTCATACAATATCATTATTATGCAGGAATGTTAAAGATATACAATATGTATAGGAAAACCCTGTCTGACCCATAAGGATACTAAAGGTTAGGTAAACACATGACCACATAAAATATTACATAATCATCATATGTAGTAACAATTTTGAAATAATCTTTTATTTTTCTATGAAATAATTCCAACTTCCCCATAATTTGGTAATTTTTGAAAAAGTGACATCACCATTTTGACTGTATTACTATGAGCGATGCGACCACGTGCCCTGCCCCCCTGCCATCCTTCGCCCGAGTATGTATTGCCTGCCGCACATGTATTAAATTACCTCATTTTGCGAATAAAATTTATTTACATAAGTTAAGCTTGGCTTTGTAGGCATTAGTAGAATCAGTTATCGATACCTAACAATACCTTCACAGATCCGACAGTGTTTTCTTTACATATTGTATAATGAAATCCATTTATTTACCAGCATGTAGATTACAATGATTTTCTTTGTAGGCATTAGTAGAATCAGTTATCGATACCTAACAATACCTTCACAGATCCGACAGTGTTTTCTTTACATATTGTATAATGAAATCCATTTATTTACCAGCATGTAGATTACAATGATTTTCTTTGTAGGCATTAGTAGAATCAGTTATCGATACCTAACAATACCTTCACAGATCCGACAGTGTTTCTTTACATATTGTATAATGAAACCATTATTTACCAGCATGTAGATTCAATGATTTTCTTGTAGGCATTAGTAGAATCAGTTATCGATACCTAACAATACCTTCACAGATCCGACAGTGTTTTCTTTACATATTGTATAATGAAATCCATTTATTTACCAGCATGTAGATTACAATGATTTTCTTTGTAGGCATTAGTAGAATCAGTTATCGATACCTAACAATACCTTCACAGATCCGACAGTGTTTTCTTTACATATTGTATAATGAAATCCATTTATTTGCCAGCATGTAGATTACAATGATTTTAAAAAATAAAATTCACTTTACATTCTACCATAGCATCGGTGTGCAAATCTTTCATTTTATCCATTCCAAAACTTTCTCTTTGTTACCTACTTTATATATTTATTTGGCAGCAGTATTATTTAAGTAGCATATCTACTGAAGAATCTTCTTTATTATATTTTTCGTAAATATTGCATTAAAACATGCAACCGCAGTAGAGAAAAGAATGTTCATAATTCATTTCTATTATATAAACCATTTTCTGACAGTTTGATTGGTTGAAACTATGTAGTTTTAAGTACTAGCCCCGCACGATGATATTGCGATTGGCGGCCATCTTGGTGACGTAGTCGAACTCGCACCGTCGGTACCGTTCGCAAGTTCAGTCCGCGCTTACCCACTTACGCACATCGAATATTTTTGTTAGCTTTTTGTTTTTGTTATCCTGTTTTATTGTTGTTCTTGAGTTTTGTTGTTTAGTTTTGTTAGCTGTTACTCGTTAAAATGAGTAAGAAATTAATTAATAGTCGTGCTCGTGAAATTATAATTAAAGTGGACAATTATTTTGTTAAAGAGAAAGAGGACTGTAAGTTAGTTCTTGAAAGTATAAACCGTGCTTTAAAAAGTGCTTCGGACATTTTAATACCGAAGCAACTGCTTATAGTTATTAAAAATATTTTGCAAAATTCTATCAAAGTCAGTAAAGTAAGTAAGTAAAGTAAGTGTGTGGCATGTGCCACAGGCGTTGCAAAAAATACTGTGACGAAATTGATACGAGAGCATGAGTCAGCAATAGCCAGTGGCAGCAAAATGAGAACTCCTACTAAAGGAAAAAGACAAAAGAAGAAATATTTCGACGGGTTTTCCTTAACAGCTTTAAGAAATATTATAGATTCAATGTATACGGTGAGGAGAGAAATACCCACAATGCGCAAAATCTTGGCGGCTTCAAAAGTAGACCTTAATTATACTGGTAGTGAAACTACATTAAGAAAAATAATTAAATGTGATTTAGGCTACCAATTTAAACGATGCTACCAAAAAAGACTGGCCCCAATTTAAAGACCCCAAATTCAAGCGTGGAGGGCTAAATATTTACGACGAATGAAAGAAAATTACTCGCTTGGTGAAAAATAAAAGACAAAAGACCCGTTATTTATCTCGACGAAACGTGGATACACGCACACTACACGGTAGAAAAATGTTGGCAAACAGCAACCGATGGTGTGAGATGGAACGACAGCCCCGGCCGCCGATGGATAAAGAAGTTAAAGCGGTTTTGTTGACAATGCCCTTTTAATGTTTAAAGCAGATACCAAAACGGGGGATTACTATGATCAAATGAATGCTGAGAATTTCACCAAGTGGCTTACAGAAAAATTAGTACCCAACATACCACGCAACTTAAAATTGTGATGGACAACGCCCCTTATCACAGTAGGGATGAGAATAGGCCACCAAGTATGAACAATAAAAAACAGTTGATTGTTGAGTTGGCTACAAGCTCACAACATCGACTTTCCCAACGACAGTACAAAACCTGAACTGTATTTATTAATTAAACGGCACAGACCGCCGAAAAATTATAAAATTGACAATTTATTAGCTGGCAATGGCCATGAAGTCGTTAGATTACCACCTTACAACTGCGACCTCAACCCCATTGAGTACATCTGGAACCTGGTAAATACGAGGGTGTCAGAAAAGAATGTGTAGCAGTTGGAAAGTCGCATTGAAGCTCTGACGTTAGGGGCGTCGGAGTCAATAACTCCAGATGACTGGCGAAAGGAAGTCAATCATGTTAAACGGCTTGAAGAGGAATATTGGAATAAAGATCGAATAACTGACGAGTTATTTGTCATAAATACGGCGACGAAAGTGAATCGGAAACGACAGAGACAGAAAGCAGTTCTGATTCGGAAGAGCTATTATGTATACATGTTATTTTACATACATTATCCTTGTCAGAATTTTATTTATGTTAAGCTGATAAAGATGTAATAAATTATAAATACAAATAAACCCTTAACCCTAATATTAATTTATACATACACTCTTTATAAAGAGTGTAATAAAATTATATAATACAAATAAACCCTTAACCCTAATATAATTTTGCATTTAACATTCTTTTGCTAGCTGTCCTTTTGTGTGACAGATGACGTCACAACGCTGTTATTGTGACAAGGTTCCATCGCAATATCATCGTGCGGGGCTTATAATGCTTAAATTTTGAGTAAAGTTCGTAAAATGGTGTTTAGCTTCTACTATAAATGCCAAACATTATCGACTTTTGTTGCTGGACCGTACTTTTGCTAATAATTCTGGTGGGTTTTACTCTAAACCTTTAATTTAAGCCTTGGTACCGTATGTCATCTGTGCCCGAAGGCTGACTACAAAAAATAAAGAGCATGAAAGGCATATATAATATTGAATATAGTACATTTTCAATCACAGACCAGTGAAAGTGGATCAGAAACAGACACAATTGACCAATGTGGGCGTACTTATCTCATTGTTATAATAACTTGTTGCCCCTAGTCACAATAATAATAGTGAACGTGAAAACAATAGTATTCATTACCATGCCAGTACTGTAAGCTCATGAATCTGCGGCCTTTGGTTCAGGCGTTCATATATGACAAGTTGACGTACACGACGTGGTGGGGTACACGTCTGTGAATGAGTACGAGTGGTGCGACCATAGAGTAAAGAAATTATAGAAGCTAATTACTGCTCTGGAACTTTCATACCTACAAGGCCATTTCGATGCTGCTGTGAGGGTAGAGTGTTGAAACGTGGTTTGCGAGCGAAGTGCGGTCCTTGGGAAACTACTTTAACTCACGTTCGGTTTGAAGAAATTCATTTCAAAAAAAAATAATCTGGAGTAGAATTTATCTCTAGCGGTTAAGCTAGCTTCTCACGGCGCGTTGTATCAAAGGGGGCCTAATTCTGGTTGATTTGAACGATCAAGCTCGTGCCACAGGTGAGTCTATGCCTCATGAATTGTTCCCACGGGCTAACTAATGCAACACTCCTCGTTGTGCCACCTCGAGTGACATTGTCCCATGAAGGCACAAGATAGTCCGGCTGGATAGTTAGCATACCACAGCGTGGGTTGCCAGACTTTACACAATATTCACACACAGGAGGATTCGCACAGACAGGAGTGTGTGGATATTGGATATAATAATTTCCATGGAAACTTGTGGAATTGTTGTTCAACTAGAACGTTTCACACCATCACGTAAGTACCTGTCTGTGAGAACCCTTAATCTATGGTACGATGTATACCTCCGGATATTATAAAGGATAATGTGATTTACAGGAAATTAGTTGAATTGCCTTACAATGAAATTGGTTTTCGACGAATAAGTGGTTCGCAATAAAGATTCATCATGAATTTGATTGTCTTCCCAGTAATGTGAAACTGTTAAGGACATTGAAAGTTGAACAAACTTTGGATGGAATACTAAGAGGAAGGATAGAGAAATAATACTTTGGATGGAATACTAAGGGATTGGAGAGAGAAATAAAGTAGGTAGTCTACAATGTACCTACTTTTTACATTGATTATAAAATAAATATGTACACGTTAAGTTAATTGCATACTTCTTGCATATTAATAATTAACTATGCAAGAAGTATGCGAGACACCAGCATAGCTATTTACAATTCCATAGAATTTCGCTGCCCATGCAACATTTATCATCCATCATTTTACTCGGTGGTAGGCCGTAACATCGGCTGCCGGCAGAAGTTACCACCCACCTGACAAGGTGTTGCCGCCAAGCGATTCGTCGTGTTCCGGCATGATGTCTGGTGAAGCCATACGGAGGACGGGTTTGAGCAGTTGTGTTGCGATGTGTGCCGGGTACGATGCGCCAAATGTTGTTGTGTCGGGAGTTTGGTCGTGGAGGGCCTCCATATCAATCTCCCTCTGGCGCAGCATCGTTAGTCGTGTTGGTCTTGGGTTTAACATTGCATCACCTCGCTCAACTGCCGCCATCCTTCATATTCCTAAGTTTTTTAAGTGAATAGGCTTAATAAACTAGTGCGCTTTACCATCAACGATTGCATCACTGCTTACCATCAGGCGGGATTGTAGTCAGGCACTAGTTTATAATTAAGTATTGAAAAAAAAATATCAAGCTATGAGAAGCAATTGTCGTGATTTTAAGAACGTTTAAAGGCCAATTCTTCTGTTTTAAAACGTTCAAAATCCAGTCGCAGCCTCATCTTGGCGACAAACAAATGTCAACAACTTGTCAAAATGTTGGGAAATTAGAAGTATTTTTTGACAGACTGAGGTTAGACTGAACGCTCTTAAAATTACGAGGATTACCCCTCTGATCTTATTTCCAATCTCATTCATCATCATCATTTCAGCAAAACGACCTCCACTTCTGGACATAGGTCTGCCAATCTCAATCTGTCACAATACCTTTAATCTGTTTACTAATTTATAAAGCTGAAGAGTTTGTTTGTTTGAAGGCGCTAATCTCAGGAAGTACTGGCCCGATTTGAAAAATTATTCCGTTGGATAGTCCATCCAGGAATCCTTTAGGCTATGTATAACATCACGCTGCGACCAATAGGAGCGGAGCATAACTAACTCCACGCGAACAAAGTCGCTGGCGGCCGCTAGTTAATTCTCAATATTTTGACAAGTTTTTGATATTATTGTTTATAGACGTGATGAGACTGCGACTAGATTTTGAAAGTCTTAAATTACGAGAAATTGGCCTTCAAAGCAGATCTGAAAACTACTTTCCTCTTTTTAAGCCTTTCTTCAGAAACCTATTCACCTTTTAAATAAAATTTACGAATTACGCCTAAGGATTATCGATTTTATGTCTAGTTTTAGGTTTGTCAGCTTTCTTCTTCTTTAGCCTATAGACGTCCACTGCTGGAAAAAGGGTTCCCCCAAAGCTTCCCACAATTACCAGTCTTGTGGCTTCCAGCGACATTCACCACCACGTTCTTCAGCTTTATTGTCGTGCAAATAATTTAATTGACGCCCATCACGCGCGGTTTTTCCTGATCAGCCCGATAATCGGCGGAACAAATTTTTGTCAAATGATCGAACGAAAGGACCGAACGGACCAATGCGGTCCAAACGAAAACAATCCCAACTAGACGCAATCATTTAACAAAAATGTGTTCGCCGGTTAGGGGGCTGTTTCCCGGAAATTCAAACCATCATTGACATCAATGTAGTGTTATTTCACGGAATGTTACTTGTGCGATTTCCCTGGAATAATATCACTACAGCTGCTTTGTAAAAGCGATAAGCGCGCCCCCAATGACGTGGGACGTAATAACGTCATCTGCGATACACACCTATCAGAGCCAATGAAAACTTCAGTCTGTAAATGCGTGCATTCAGTATCACTCTTTTTTTGTAATTATCAACCAGTGCTTGACTGCAGTCCCCATGATGGTAAGCAGTGATCCAATCGTTGATGGTAAAGCGCGCTAGTTTATAAAGAGCCTATTCACTCAAAAAAACTGAGTGAATATTAAGGAAAACGGCAGTTGAGTGATGCAACGTTAAACCAAATAACACTACCAACGATGCTACACCAGAGGCAGATTGATCTGGAGACCCTCCATGAAAAAACTCCCGACACAACAACATTTGGCGCATCGTACTCGGCACACATCGCCACACAACTGCTCAGACCCGTTCTCCGTACGGCTTCACCAGACAACATGCTGACGGCTTCACAGCCGGAACACGACGAATCGTTTGGCGGCAAGACTTTGTCTGGTGGGTGGTAATTTCTTCCGGCAGCCGATGTTATGGCCTACCACCGAGAAAGTTTACACAGAATTTACAATTCAGAAAACGCTTTTAGTATGTTATCTCAATTACTAGGTACATAATATGATTATTACTCAGTAACTGGGTTGTGAAGGTAACATAGGAGGTCGCTACATGAAAAATACTGGTTTTGAGCTGCTCCCGGTCAGACTGAAAGCTGAATCCAAAATAGTTTTGAAAAGGCTAGGCAGACGATATAGTTAGTACGAATAGTTTGTAAATAACGTAGTACTTACGACCTATTTCTGTCTGTCCTCACGCGTCGGGGTCATTGTCGGTCTTTAGATTATTGTTTACCTAATTCAACATATTTGAGATATAAAGTAGTGCTGTGTTTACGAAACTATCAAAATCAAAAGTCATAATTATTCAAATTAGGCTGAGAATCAGAACTCTTTGAACGTCAATCATGCATGACGTCATGAAGAAGTCATGCCGCCAAGCGATTCGTCGTGTTCCGGCATCATGTCTGGTGAAGCCGTACGGAGGACGGGTCTGAGCAGTTGTGTTGCGATGTACGAGCCGGGTACGATGCGCAAAATGTTGTGGTGTCGGGAGTTTGGTTGTGGAGGGCCTCCAGATTAATCTCCCTCTGGCGCAGCATCCTTGGTCGTGTTGTTGGGTTTAACATTGCATCACCGCGCTCAACTGCCGTCTTCCTTCCTATTTACTCAGTTCCTTTGAGTGAATAGGTTTAATAAACTAGCGCGCCTTACCATCAACGATTGCATCACTGTTTACCATCAGGCGGGACTGCAGTCAAGCGCTAGTTTATAAAAAAATAATAGTAATTTATAAAAAAAAAAAAATTGTCACGGGCGAAGCCAGGGCGTGTTGCTAGTATTAAGTAATAAGATAGTCCCCCAAAACGCCCGCCCTTCGCCACTTCTTATTGCTTTCGCTGGGAAGAAGAAGTGGTGGAACAAACTCCCCAGCAGCACAGCTGTCTGTCAGTAGTCTCGCCAAAATACCAGCGAAGCAAATAATACGTTTATCTGTAATTAAAAGTCAATAGATTTATTAAGTTTTCAATAAAGTTGTTAGATGGTAGAAGCAAAATGAAATTAAATTGTTGTTAAAAGTATAACAAGTATGTAATAACTTGGACAACCAAAAAGTCCGTTAAGTTTTTAATAGACTTAAAAACATGTGTATTATCTTTATTTGCTCAGAATTCGGTCATTTATAAGCCAATTTGTTAAATTCTTTCTTTGTGTGGAAGAATAATACATATATTGTACTTCAGAACTTCAGACTGTTCCCAAAGTTTATATACTTAGATCGGTTCAGTAGTTTGGTTTTTTAAACCAAAATTCAAGTAAACAAAATTGTCTATTGTAAACACACGTGTCCACAAAGCATACAAATCAGCGTTTCTAGCGAATCAAAATATACCCTGCAAACCTTCGCCAGCCATAATTTTTGTCTTTTGTTTTGTGACGTATATCACTTGCGTCTACTATTCTGTATTATTATCAATTTCTTCTAATTTAAGTTAGGTTGGTTGCTGGTTAATTTGGTGCGTCACTTCTTCCCAAGAAATACACTAGAAAGTGCTGAAAAGTTAGCATTTTAGCGGATTGTCTTGTGAAGTTTTGAAGCTCAAAGATTGCTGATTGTGAGCCTCGGTAATCCTTGGCTACCCAAGCTACAACTTCCGTCCGTAGTCACCATTCCAAAACTTTACAACCCATTGCACATTTGTCAATGCAAAAATACCTGTAAAAATCAGATAAACAAAATCGATTTGTGACTAATTTTCAATGCGGACAATGTATCATTTTACATCAAGTAAATCGGCACCATTACGGATATTTAAAGGAAAATGAACAAATACAATGGAACTTTAATGATTATTATAATTAGTTACCTCGGAAAATTTATTTCGCGTCGTTACTCATATCATGAATTCATCTTCGATTTTAGAAACTTGTTAAGCGGCTAAAAGAAGAAAGTTTCGTCGACGTCGAGTCGAGACGTTTATTATTTTATGATGCTTTTGGCCCTATATTTATCGGAACGACTTCGGAGACGACAGCACATCACGCTACTACAATCTGTCTTTCTTTATTATATTTACAACTTTCTCGATAAAGCATTAAGGCTAAGGTTGATTGGGAATATTTGACGGTTTCAGGTAGGTTGACTTGCTATTGTCTGTACATAACTTTGAGCGTAAAGGAAACTATGGAGGGAACGACTTTCCTCTGAATTCTACGGCCGAAACATTCCTCATCTTTTCTAATAACATTTGAAAACATGAACATTAAACAGTCCATTGAACAATTGTTTTATAATCCCACGATCGTCAATTAAATTTTGAGAAGTTCTAGCCACTCTTATCAGCCACAGTCGTACCTACAATCCCACAATCACGACTTTGATTTGGCTACACTTAACTATACTATCGCGACGTAACCTTTTGACCAACTATTCGCTTATTCAGAACAAGTTCAACAACCCTTCTTGTAACGTGCTAACTAGCCTACTTAGCACAAACAATACATGCGCATATGACTTGAAACAATCCCTTTCTTGACCTACGGTAACAGGAAGCAGTAGCAGTTTGTTATGAGCGTTGTAACAAAAGTTTCTTATTGCATTTTGAACTTTGCAATTACGTTCCAAAGTTCAAATTGCATTGCAACCAAAAACTTATTAAGTTATAAAATAAAAATAAGCTAAATAAGTTATAAGCTTATATTAGTTTACAAAAGGACACCCAAAAATCAACTGATAACTGGAAAGTGGCGATGGAATGTCAATTATCTGAGATTATGAATCAAATGTGTACCTACCCATCGGCGATAAACTTCGATTTATTCTAAAAAGTAATTATCTTTAGGTCAAAGCAGAATTCTTTCAGATCCTAAATCTAATCATCATCATCATCTCAGCGTTAATCCCAGTCGCATCCGAAGCTTTTTTCAGCTTTGGAGTCTGGGGTCCGCTTTACCAGTCTAACTGCTGATATGGCTAAACTTCGACATTCCGTGAAGCGACTGCCGTTTGACCTCCATAATCCGAAGGCGACATCGAAGCATTGCAGTTAGACCAATTGTTGGACTTTTGAGGGCTCCAACAACCCGTAACGACTGCCACTAGATGTTCGTATGGCAACCGGGACCAACGGCTTAACGTGCTTTCCGAGCACGACCAGACCAGTGCAAATATTCATATTCATGCATACAAATATTTGCAGCATCAAGAGGTGCAAACACCGGAACTCCCTCCGAACCTTGGACTAGTGCCTCTGATAACGCCTGAGGAAGTCCAAACGGCTCTTCGTCGTATGGGGAATCGGAAAGCTGTTGGAGCTGACGGAGTCCCCATTGAGGCCTGGAAGGCGATGGGTCCTCGCGGTGTGGGCATGCTAACTAACTTTTTCAATCGCGTGCTCCTGACCGGCAAAATCCCGAGCCAATGGAGGCTGAGTATAATTACTCCAGTCTTTAAAGGCAAGGGCTCGGTTCAGGAGTGTGGCAACTATCGCGGTATCAAGGTCATGTCCCACACCATGAAAATCTTTGAGAGGATCGTAGACTCCCGAATCCGGCAGGAGTGTGCTGTCTCGGAGTGTCAATATGGGTTTCGGCCAGGGTACGGAACCATGGACCCTATCTTCGCACTAAGGATCGCCATGGAGAGATACAGATCGAAGAGCACGCCTCTGCATATGCTCTTTCTAGATATGCAGAGGGCCTTCGACTGTGTCCCTCGAGGGGTGATCTGGTGGGCACTGAGGTCCAAAGGGGTACCTGAAGCCTATGTCGACATAATTCGAGACATGTACCTCAATTCCGATTCCGTTGTCAGGACCGCTGTTGGCGACACTAAACCCTTCCCCATCACCGTCGGAGTCCACCAGGGATCCGTCCTTAGTCCGTTTCTGTTCAGCGTGATATTAGACGTTTTGTCGGCCAGTATCAAGGACTCACATGAGCAGCCTCCCTGGCTACTCATGTATGCTGACGATATCGCGCTGGCGGACGCGGACAGGGAACGGTTGGTGCGGCGTGTGAATGCGTGGAAGGACTCGCTTGAGAACGGAGGTCTGAAACTCAACGTGTCGAAGACCGTATACTTGGCCAGCAACACGACAGACCCCGTGTCTGTGCGCATAGGCGGAGACATGGTCGAGCGCACGGACCAGTTTAAATACTTGGGGTCTGTGCTTCACGCGTCCGGCGACATTGATTGCGACGTCAAGGCACGTATTTCCGCAGCTTGGGCGAAATGGCGTGAGGTGACAGGTGTCATTTGTGACCCCAAAATGCCGGTTAAGCTTAAGGGGCAGGTCTATAAAACCATCATTAGACCTGTTCTCCTGTATGGCAGTGAGGCGTGGCCTGTGCTTGAGCGACACAAGCAGGAGCTGCGTGTCACGGAGATGAATATGCTGCGGTGGATGTGTGGAGTCCTTGCGTGGCGGCAGCGTCCGCTACCGCCACGCCACGGAGGCTGTCAACTCAAACTGTCGGCTGCTGATCCTAAATATAATGACTGTAAGAAATCTGTATAAGATTGAGTTTACCGATTGACAGACACACAGTGAAATGTGTATTCGCACGCAAATAACAATAGAATACTCTATATTAAGTACACCATAATATAGATTACAGAATATAAATATAAAGATTTTACAAAGGGTGACAGAATGGGTGGTCTTATCGCTAAGAGCGATTTTTACAGGCTATACAATTCTCTTGACCTAACGGCTGCGGGAAGTACATATTAGCGGCAAGCGGTAGTTCGTTACGACTTGCTAGACTCGCTAAATACAACTGTTTAGCAACTTCAATTCGTTGTCATAATAAACTTTAATAGATTTTTTCTAAGATATTATTTACTTAATCTTTTCGCACATACAATGGTATAGACGACAGCCATCACGCTACTACAATCTGTCAGATTTATTTATTCGCTTTTAACTTTATTTCTAAAGCATTAAGACTCAAGGTTGATTAGGAATATTTGACAGTTTCGGGTAGCTTGACCTGCTGGCGTCTGGACAAATAAGACTTTATGCCTTAGGCATTCTCTACCAGTTAGCCGACAGCGGTGAAGAGATTAGTTGACAATTGTTCGTCATTTGGCCAATAATAAGTTAATGTAATATAAATTTGCATGCCCCAAAAAAGCAAAATATGTACTTATTATTAACTACACATATTTACTTACATCTAGTAAAGTTTGAGTTTGCATTTACAGCAAATAAATTAATTACAGTAGAGCCTCGTTAATCCGGAGAGGCAAAAAGAAGACCCTTTTCGGATTATCGAGGCGTCCGGATTATAGTAGCCATATTTAATATTAATAAAACACATGTTTAACCTGAGTTTCTTTAATCAATTTTTAAATTACAAATGTATAGCAATACAATGCATAGCAGAAAGACAATGTATAATTATTACAACCATGTAAGAAAACAAAACGATAGTTAATTCTTCTTGAAAAATTATGTAATACTCTTTCTTCTGTTTGTAATTTTCGCACTTCATTTCGTTTTCGCAAGTCCGGTCTCTAAGTCGACTGAAACATAATTTCATGGCTATCAAGTTCATTTTCCTCAGCCCATTTTAAAGCAGTGTTTAAAGCTCGTACCTACTGCCTCTTGTTGCAAAAACCATGTAAACAAAGGATCTTCTATAACAGGATTTTCCGATTTCTTCAGTGTTTTTCGTTCACCGCGACCACGTTCTCTTAGGCTAACAAACATCAAGAGTTTGTCTTTGTTTTTCTTTATGTCGCCTACAGTTGACCTGCCTGTAGCAAACTTCTGAGCAATGGTAGGGTAGCTGCTATTTTCTATAATCGGCAAATCTTCAAAAAAGTCTTTTAATGTCAATGTCGTATGTTAGCGTGATGGCACCATGATGTTAGCGAGCGCGCTAAATTGACACTACGTATTAGGTACACCATTGGCGCATTGACTTATGCATAAAAACTTGCTGGTCTCCCCCGCGAATTCCATTGCCCGTCCGGATTATAGCGATCACCGAACAAGCGGGAGTCCGGATAACCGAGGTCCTACTGTATTCTTATTTTAAGTTTCTTCATGCCAACACTTGGGCTTGGGGGTTGTGCTTTCAGGCACATACATTTTAAATACGAACCACATAATACTATTTTAATCCTAGGAATAAACTTGTGTCGAGGCAATGAAACAAACGTGTTCTGTCTCTACATGGTACTATACAAAACCCTTTTCTATGAACAATACTATACTCTTACTGTCTTTATGTTTTCGCAAGATTACATGGGCTATGTTCGTGTGTTCCTTAAGTTCTGAGTTGCAGAATTTCTGAGTGCAAAAATTCTGTCTATTGTAATACAATAGAAAACTTTTAATTCAGACCAGAGTCCATAAGGTTACTAACAATTTTACTAAAACTTCTAGTGTTAATAGGTTACCGACACAGATATACATGACAAATCAAAAAAGGCTATATACGGTTGATTTGAGTAACTTCCTTTTTGAAGTCGGTTAAAAATTTAAACTTAGCGTGGAGCTGCATCCACCTATGCAATATGGAAGAATCCATAATCTAATATTCTTGCAGTCTTCGGTCTAGAGTGCTATGAGGCAGTTATTGCGTTTAGGTACAGTTTACTTCCTTGAAGCATTCGGTTAAAATATTCCTGTTTCACGAGGGAAATGGGAGTATCTAGTATTATTGTCCTTCTTTGGCTAGTAAAAAATTCGTTGCGAAAATTCAAATATTATGTTAGGCCGAAATTCGGTTATGGAAACGAGTACTGACATAGCACAAAGGTCAGCCAGTGCTCTTCCACCCGGGTTTTAATATTGTTATTATTACCGTGGCGACAGACTGGAGGGATGTCAAACTTGGTGCATGCGCTGTGTGAGTCTCTGACCTACCACCTCCACTTGGGTTGTCTTGTCGTAGGTCAAGATAGAAAACAAGAAAGTGCGGTTTGGATTCTTTGTAATAACTTCTTAGATTGTCGTTAGCAATCTTTGTAATCATCATTATCAACCTTTTTTTTTATCCTCCCACTGCTGGGCACAGGTCTCCTAACGTACAGAGAAGGATTGAGCGTAATCACCACGCTTGCTCAATGCGGGTTGGCGATTTCAGACTTACAAGTCCAGATTTCCTCAAGACGTTATCCTTCACCTTTTAATCAGTCATTGGTGTTCAAGATATAATTAGAAAGTACATTATAACTTAGAAAAGTTACATTGGTACTTGCCTGACCTAGAATCCCGTGAAAACCCGCACACTCATATCTGAGAGGCAGGTGTTTTAACCACTAGGCCACCACATGTGTAATAACAATATGCATTGTATTGTAATGCTTTGCGTACTGTTTGTAATAGAAAATGGTTTATTTTACTCTGACTGGGTTCAATAAAAAACCGTGTGAAAGAAACTATTGGAATGCATTGTACTGGAGAGAATCGTAACATGTGGGCCTATACAAAACTATAATGCCGCTATCATTAAAAGGTAAAGTAAGAATATACGTATAAAAAGAACACAAACAAAAAGCAACTAACTAACATTGCATCACCTCGCTCAACTGCCGTCATTTTTCCTATTCCTAAGTTTTGTAAGTGAATAGGCTTAATAAACTAGTTCGCTTTACCATCAACAATTGCATCACTGCTTACCATCAGGCGGGATTGCAGTCAAGCAGTTATTTATAATTATTTAAAAAAAAAAACTTAGTAGTTAACATGCCTCACATTCCCGCAAAACGGCCTTTGTTCAGCATAATACAAACATAATCAGCAAATAATGTTCCCAGTGTTGGGACACAGGCCTTCTCGGTGAGAGGGAGTGGGCTGTAATCTACCACACTAGCCCAGTGCGGGTTGGTAGAAGTTACATGGTTTCGAATTTTTTTGGGTCTGGGGCATGCCGGTTTCCTCACGATATTTCCTTCACCGTTTTGATAGCAGTGGTGACGAAATAATTTGCATAAAAGTAATGCGCCTGACGGGGTTCGAACCTAAGACGCGGCCTACACCATAAGACCACCGATGCTCAGCATAATGCTAAGGCCTATATGGGACAGAGCCCGGCCCTGGTTTTCAATGGTAGACGGCTGGAAAGACTGGCTTAGGGAGTTTTGGCGGGAAGCTAAAATGAGTGCCACGCTCATTTTTCATTGGACTTTTAAATTATTTATAGTGTCGTTTACTAAATAAAAACGCGTGATTTATGTAGTAAAAAGTGCATTCAGTGAATAATTCATAAAGAACAGTGAAATATTGTAGCATAGTGGCCACATCATGGCTTTGAACCAAATCTTCCTCCGTGTTCGGTCCGCGCGGCCGTCTTTTTCGACATGAATAATTCATTACGTGACATTGGCTAAATGCACAAACCGTGCGAAGCCATAAGAGAAAGAAAGAAGAACTTTTGAAGATTTTTATTTTACTTGACATTGGCACAAAGTCATAACTAGTGCCACACAACAAAAAAAAAAGACTGGCTTATCATTTCGGGTTAAAACGTTCCGCAAAAGATACTTATTTTGTACATTGGTTTACAAACATATTTGTACGCGTAACAAATATATTAATTAGGAATAAAGACGCATCTAACATTTTTTTTCCAAATTGAGTTACATGCATATTCTAAATCAGTAAAAGAAATGGCATACACCAATATTTTTTTATTTCGCATAAAAAAAAAAATGTTAGATGCGTCTTTTTTCCTTATGACGGCAGCATAGATGAGATAAGTGTTTTCATTACATCACAGTCCCTTTCAAAGTTCAGACAATGGCGCCGATTCTGTTGTTCACAAACTAAACTAATTTTAAGTTAAATGCATCCTTTTCTTTCCATTTCGTTAAGAAAAGGATAGAAGATAACATTTTAGTTTAATCCTGTCAAATTAAGATACTCCATAGACAGTTTAGACGCGACTATAAACATGGCGACTAAAAATACGTCAGTTTACGTCCGGAGCGCACTAATTTGACAGGACTAAACTGATATTTTATCTTCTGTCCCTTTCTTAATGAAATAGAAAAAGGTGCAATAAACTTAAATTTAATTTAGTTTGTGACAAGGGAATCGAAGCCATTATCTTGGTCAGATCGTTTTAGGAAAATGCAGAAATAAACCACCCACTCTCCTTTTCCACTTTGTTGGGGGCCTCCCTACGCTGCGTCTTCCAGTACGTGGCCGCCACTCCAGAACCTTACTGCCCCATCGGCCTTCGGTTCTACGAGCAATGTGCCCTGCCCACTGGCACTTAAGTTTAGCGACTCGCAGAGCTATGTCGGTGACTTTGATTCTTATGCGGATCTCCACATTTCTGATTCGATCACGCAGAGAAACTCCGAGCATAGCTCTTTCCATTGCCCTTTGTGTGACTCTGAGCCTTCGTATGAGGCCCAGCGGCGGTCAGCGTGGAAAGCCTTGGGGGAGGCCTTTGTCCAGCAGTGGACATCTATAGGCTGAAGAAGAAGACTCTCTCCTTTTGCTATAGACGAAATGTTTAACCGAATCTCTTCTTCAACAGGAGGCGACAGCATTAGGCGAGCTCCTAGGATGGCTCCGCGATTCCCCTCACCTGGTTTCCCTCTGTCTACTCTTAGGCGAAGACCACATCCCGCCCAGTCTACCAATAGCTCTGGTCTCGGGGCTGTACGGCAGTTGTCGATCAGCTTCCGACAGGACCAGATTTCTGGCTGTCCTGAGGTCATTGATCAAGCATCAAATGGCTACTTCTGGTGATCCGAGGAAGTAAGTACCGACCTGAAGTTGAAACATTCTCTTTGTATAAGTCTTATTACATATTATGGAATTTTAAAAATTATTTCGGATAAACACACATGAAGTTTGGTGCACTTCAGGTTACAATAACCGCAATAGTCCTGCTGAAATTGGTCATATTTTTATTGTGTACTTTGACTCAAATACGGAAAATATGCCAAAAACGTTCATTATTTACCTTACCTTTAAACGAAACGCTGAATCAAATTCACTGACGGATCAATGAATCAAATCAATAACGTCAAGTGAGCAGGGGCCCTAGTCTACCATTTTTATAAATTTGTCATTCCAACGCGATTCCATTGTCATTCATTATCATAGTGCTAAAAAGTTAGTAATCTGCTAAATTCCTAATGATTGATCAAAATGGTCAGTCGCCTTGTAATGGAATGGTAATAGAATGACATTGCCGTATTGCCAATATTATAAAAAACTCTTAGTAGAAATGAATTTTTCAAAAATCAAATCAAATCAAAAGTCATTTATTCAAACTAGGCCGAGAATCAGCACTTTTTGAACGTCAATATTACATAAGACAGTCCCCCAAAACGCCCACCCATCGACACTTCCTAGTGCTTTGGCTGGGAAGAAGAAGTGGCGGAAGAAACTCCCCAGCAGCACAGCTGTCTGTTCATTTAGCTGTCTGTTCATATGTTGTCGTAACCGTGAATGTTGTCGAATTCCAAATTCGAATTCCGTTAACATTTTTTTGTGGCCAGCATTCTAAAAAGTTTTTACGTGTGACAACACTTATGACCTAAGTCTAGATAAAAAAGAACAAAAATCAGAAAGTCCCTTATGAGATCAAAGGCTCTCTAAAATCTCAGAATAATGCATCTTAATTTGACAGGACTGAACTAAGATTTTTTCTTCTGTTCTTTTCGTAACGAAATACAAAGTTTAAGATGCACTTAAGGAAGTAAAAATAATACATGGATTCAAAAACAAAACGAATGTTTTTTTTTTTATAATTATAAACTAGTGCTTGACTGCAATCCCGCCTGATGGTGAGCAGTGATGCAATCGTTGATGGTATAGCGCGCTAATTTACCAAACCAATTCACTCAAAAGAAAAAACCAAGTGAATAGGAAGGAAGACGGCAGTTGAGCGAGGTGATGCGATGTTAAACCCCAACAACACGACCAACTATGTTGCGCCAGAGGGTGATTGATCAGGAGGCCCTCCACGACCAAACTCCCGACACAACAACATATGACACATCGTACTCGCACACAACGCAACACAACTGCTCATACCCGTCCTGAGTACGGTTTCATGCCGGAACACAACGAATCGTTTGGCGGCAAGTCTTAGTCTGGTGGGTAGTAACTTCGCCCGCAGCCGATATTATGGCCTACCGCCGAGTCGTCGAGTTTATTTCGTAGTCTAATAGCATATCCATTCCTCAGGTTATTCCGCATAGGAAAGTGCGCACTATCCTCCTTGTACGCGGTATACCGCGACGGTCACACCCCAGCCAGGCAGTTCTTGATCGCAGCGCTGCAAAACCCGGTGATGGCCGTACTGCATGAAGATGAGTTCTTCCTCGACATTGACCCTGACAAGGCTATGGAGAGGTGAGTGGAGTGAAAGAAGTTTTTTTTCTAGCTTCCAAAAAAGGGATCTATGTAAATGTAACCTGAAAACTGATGAGGCGGAGTAGTTATTCTTATGACACGGATGACACGGTTGATGCAGTGGCTCAGCTATCGACTGCTGCGTTGCGTGTAGCGGGTTCGATTTCCTCACGGAACAAATATATCTACAGGTAGTTGTTCCGGGTCTGGCTGTTTGTGTATGTAAGTTTAAATGTTTTAAGGCGGCTCCAAGGGAAAAACACCGCGCAAGCCGTTTTTATGTAGTTTGTCGGAGCTATCTACTCTTTATCCAAAAGAAATATCAACTTTTTAAAAATACATAAATTTTCTCCATAATCTTGGCTCCAAAATTGTAGATTTTTTTTTTTTTACTAAGCATAATGTTTAAATAATTCCTTCACAACGAAACCACTGACAAGAGAAATAATTATCATAAACGTGCATTTCCTCGGAAAGTAAGCATTATTTACATTGCGTTCTTACACTAATGGATAGGTAATTTCATGACGAATATTATTGTAGAAATATTTTTTTAAAACGACCAAAATAAAAATTTTATTCAACAATCTGAGCGTATTCGCCATCATTTCTGTTGCCCGGGCTAATGGCTATTGAGATTCAGTATGCCACAAGCTCTCGAAGGGGGAACCCGTGTCGTTCGTCATCGCGCGCTCCGCTAGCATAAGCGGGCGGCGCGTGAGCGAGAAAGCATCTGCTTGCTCGCTCACGCACCGCATGTCGCATAGAGTATAAAAAAATAAAAAGGTTTATTTTTGGAACATAAACATATGAATAGATGAAGGGAGAAACGGTGATAGCTGCAAAAGTTAAAACTGTGTCGCAGCCATCAACGCCCGTTTTAACATTAAGAAAATTTTTGTTCCAGACATGAAAAACATAAATAACTAAAGAATTAAAAATAAAATATAATTTAAAATAAAAATAATGGCATGCAGAAGTGTATTTTGAACAGATGTAGGGTGAAAGTGTGGGTGTATGAAAGTGTATGTGAGAAACTATGTATATGCGTATGGGAGTGTGTGTGTATGTAAGTGTGGGGTGTGTGTGTGTGTATGAGGGTGTGAGGTGTGAGTGTGTGTGGATGTACGAGTGTACTGTTTAACTGATTATACTTCCACAATCTTCTCTGTTTCGTCATATGAAAGGGTTTTCAACCACTCGGGCAGCTTCCTTTTTAACTCCATTCTCGTTAAGCTATAAATGTTCGTAATCCTGTTTATTTTATTATAAATTTTAGAGCTGACGAATGTAAAGTGTCTCCTCGCTGCCATCGCTTTACAGGGCATAACTTTACAGACTCTATCAGAAAGGCGTCTTGTGATACACAAACCTCGGTCGAAAGGTATCAAGCTGTGTTTTCTAAGTATAGTCTGCAAAATGAAAATCTTCCTAACCGTAAGCACATTACATTCCACGTAGAGATCAGCAGTTGGATATCGGAATGGTTTCTTAGCGAGCACCTTTAGGACAGCTCTTTGTGCTCTTTCCAGCCGAAGCATGGAGGTTTTGTGGGCTCCACCCCATGAGGTTATGCAATATCCAAGAACTGATTGGGCGAGTGCCAGATAAACCATAATGAGGCATCCAAAGTCAGCGACCCCCCTAAGCTTTTTAAATATATAAATTAATCTTCGAACACGTGTTACTAGGGAGGTGATTTGCATTTTCCATTTCAAGTGTTTATCGATGATTACTCCGAGATATTTGATGTTATCAGTACGCTCTATGGATGTGCAGTCGCAATTGTGTGAGTTTTTAGGTGAGCAAACGTGCGCTTTAAGTCTTAAAGAATTTGGGGGCTGGCTTAGGATGCCCGGAGTAAAAGCTATATATTTTGTCTTGGTGATGTTAAGGGTCAAAAGATTAGTATTCAACCAATTCATGACAGCTCTGAGAACATTTTCTGCTCTATTAAAAGTTTCGGGCCAGTCTTTTCCGTGGACAATAAGGGCTGTGTCGTCGGCGTAGGCAACTATTTTAGAGTTGGGTGGGGATAATTGGCACAATTCGTTCACGTAAATGAGGAACAAGGTTGGCCCGAGTACACTGCCCTGAGGTACACCGAAACTAAGCTTAATCTTTCTACTGGTGAAATTTTCAATTTTAACGACCTGTTGACGATTCTCTAGGTAACTGCGAAAGATATCGTGTGCAACACCTCGAACCCCTATCCCCTCCAGCTTAGAGAGGAGTCTGGGGACGGAAACAGTATCGAAGGCTTTGGATAGGTCTAAGAAGATAGCGATAGCTTTTTGTTTTTTATTTAGGCTGTTCACTATTTCATCAGTGAGTTCCAGAACTGCATCATCTGTAGATTTTCCAGTCCGGAAACCAAACTGGTTGAAGGCTAAGATCTGGTTTTTACTAAGATAATTCATAAGTCTACGGTTAATTAATTTTTCGAATATTTTGGAAAATGTAGAGAGAACCGATATAGGCCTGTAGTTAACGACACTGCTCTTGTCTCCAGTTTTAAATATAGGATGAACTATTGCCGTCTTAAAAACATCTGGGAAGACTCCCCTCGTCAGGCACATGTTAAAAATATGCACCAAAACAGGAACGATCGTGTGCCGAGCAGCTTTGATGACGGAGGCGGAGACACCATCGATACCTACAGCACACTTATCTTTTAAGTTTAAGATAATTTTATCTAGTTCTTCTTCGTCCACGTCATATAGAGCCATTGATCCTAGTGGCGAAGATAGACCTGGGCCCATACATTTAGGACTTGAATGTTTATTTGATGATGATGGACCAGGTTGACTGATTTTAGAAGCCAAATTACTGCCGACAGAAGCGAAGTATTGGTTTACTTCGTTGACTGAATCCACAGGATCATCACAGAGTTTTAGCAGCTCTAGAGCAGATGCCCTGTTACACTGCTCGAGGTTTGCCACTTGTCTGACAAGTTGCCAAGTCGCTTTAGGATTATTCCTGGCCCTCTGAAATTCAGAAGTTTCATGTTCTTGCTTTAGTTTTTTAAGAAGATTATTGCAGTGGTTTCGATACCGGAGGAAAATAAGTTTGTGGGTGTGGTTTTCAGGATTTTTCAAGAGCGCCCTGGAAAGTTTATCTCTATGTCGTATACATTTTAGAAGGCCAGGGGTAATCCATGGCTTTAAAATACGGAGTCTACTAGGGATAAGTGTTGCAATAGTGTGAGATTTTATGGAAGTGGACAAAAGAGACACAAGGGATTCAGCAGCTATGTTTGGATCAGAACAGTCAATAATTGAAGAAAAGTCCATATTATTCAGGTCAGTTATAACTTTAGCAATGTTCGTTTTAGAGTAGATTCTTTTGAGGGGGTTAACTGCAATGTTTTGATCACAGAAAAGAAGAACTGGGAAATGGTCTGTTATGGGGCAGTCAAGTACTAGAGTAGTAGCAGCGGAAGGAGACTTTAGAATTACATGGTCCAAACAATTTGTGAGCCTTGTAGGGAAAGTGTGAGCCGGGAGCATTGCATGTGACGCTGTCATATTCAAGTATTCGTCCGCATTTGAGTCCAAACTGCTGGGCAAAATATTTATGTTAATATCTCCGATAAGAGCAATTGTATTGTATCTCGTAAGCTGAAGTAGTAGCTCATCGAGGCTACTTAAGAAAGGCAGCAAGTCTCTATGAGAAGGAGATCGATATAGTGCAACAAGTGCGATCTTGTCAGAAAATTTAAGCACAAGGCAATTTGAATCATTAAGTGATGGTTTTTCAACATAACATTTTAACTCAATTTTAGTATAGGCAACAACACCATCATTCTGGTTCTTAAACGAGGAAATGTGGCTTTCATATCCTGGTAGAGATGGAATATTAGGACATTTGCTCAGCCAGCATTCCGATAATATAATCACGTCAAGAGAGAACTTTAGTCTGCTAATAAGTACCAAGAGTTGGTTGAAATTACAGTTAATGCTACGAATATTAACGTGGAGTATTTTTAGAGCGGAAGCTTCGTCTTTAAGGTAATCACTACTAATCTCAGGCGAGGAAATGTAGGAATTGGAGACAGAAATTTGCTCAATCTCAGTGCTAATGGAATTTTGATCATTCATTTTTTTGCTATTCGTCCAAACAAAGAAGTGCAGATAAAGAGACAATACACGAACGCAGAGCCACTCGATAGATACGTAGAATTTATGTATAGGGTAGAAACATGGATGTTTATTTGTAGATGTTGAAAAGTGTTAATTGACGGTAGTGTAAAATAATATTCTTGTAATTGTGTCTGTAGAGTGTGACTATGAGTAATAAAAAAATAAACAATGCAACAAGTAATAGTGACAAAAGGAGCGATATTATCATGAGAAATATTTAAAAAATACAGCAAATAGTACAGTACAGAGTTCTGATAATTATCTAGAATAATAAAGATCAGTCATGCTGTTCTTTGGATGTTTACAAGGTCAGCTTCACATTTGACTTCAAGATGCTTGCAGCCAATTTTTTCTCGAATGTATATCTTACCATGCTTCACCCAGCAGAACCGGTAGTTATTAGATTTGGCCGCCTCACGAGCGAGGAAAAAGAGCCTTTTATTCCTTGCGGATAAATTTTCTGATATAAATATCGGTTTTGGAGGGCCAGCTATTTTCAGATGCTCTGTGGTAATCTTAAAACTTTCCTTTATGTGTTTCCTGAATTTTGCCAGAAATTCCTCTTTACGCAGGACCGTAGTGAAGTCCACGATGATGGTCTTATTTGCCGGGTCTTTCGATTTTATACGAAATACGTCGTTTATCTCAAGCGGCTTAATCTCATGGTTAATAATACTGCCTGTGTGTATCACCGTATTTAGCAGCGATGCCTTAGTTTCTGATGCGCCGACAGGGATGTTACGGAATTCGAGGCAGCTGGATCTGGTACTTTGCTCGAGATATTCCAATTTAGTTTCCAGCTTATTTATGTAGGAGGTGCTTTCTTTGCGCTCCTTCTCCAGGAACTCCACTCGAGAGGCAAGTTGGTCAAATTTGGTAGACATGAAATCTATGCTTTCGGGAATTTCATCCACCAAAGAATACAATTGCTCATATTTTTCTTGTTGCTGTTCCCTAAACTCACGAAACATGTCCTTCATGTCGACGATAAAAGCGGTTAATTTACTATCGGCGCCGTCCTGTTCTAGGCGTTTCCGTTTTATGTTTCGGAAAATACTTGCAGAGGGAGTGATAACAGAAGGCAACTCAGGATTAACATTCAGGTTTGGTTCTGAAACACTATGTGGTGTGTCCAGCATAGTCTGTGGAGTGCCAAAAGTTTCCGTAGGGCTGGTCAGCTCCTGATTTTTCTGGGAGTACTTGATGGTACTTGATGGTGGGGAATGCTTGAGCGGCATCTTTATAGAATGAATTTATTATCACTCAAGTACCAGGCAACTAGCGCAATGAGAAAGACCAATATTCAAAACTCGCAGAGACCCTCCGTTGAAAGCACTGAGGTCAACCTATAGTGGGCGCTATCGACGATTCAGTCAAAAACAGCTTTCCGTCCAGTACAATTTGACCCCCGTAGGTCTCACTCTCACAGGTGGGCTTGTCGCGCTCACTCGCACGGCGGCAGCCTACACAACGGCTAAGTAGCAGCAGGGTTCATTGATGAGTTGCCGCAGAATATGAATGAAGGGCGGGGTCTTAATAGATTGGGGTAGTAACTCACGCGCAAACTTTGTTTGTACCGGTCACGGCGCGAACTCTTGCTAATTTATGCACTCCTATTTTTTTAACACAAATTATTTGCAAAACTATTTAATATTTTATTTATTAAATCAGTAAATTAAAATTACAACATATAACACGTCTGTACTGCTCAAAGATCCAGGGGGAGGGGGGAGTATAGATAATACTATCTTAGAGTGTCTCTGTTATTGATGTTTATTTTAGTGTTCGTTTTTTTAACCGATTTCAAAAAGGAGGAGGTTGCTCAATTATATGTGTTTTATGTTCAATTTTTAACCGACTTCAAAAAGGAGGTTACTCAATTCGACCGTATATGTTTTTTTTTATGTTTGTTCGCGCATAACTTCGTCATTTATAAACCGATTTTGATAATTCTTTTTCTGTTGGAAAGAAGACGTTCCCAAGGTGGTCCCATGATAAGGATATTAGGGTTTGATGGTGGAAGTCCAGAGAAAACAAACGGAACTTTCAAAAATTGGGGGGCGACTAGTGCATTTCTTAGCATTTTCATTAAGAATTTTAAAGCACTACAATTTAATAAAGGTCTGGAGTAGATCTGATGATGGAGCCGGGAGACAGTCGAAGAAACTCCTCAACAATTGACAGCAGCTACCTTGTGGTTGGGCTCGATTAATTTGTATTGATAAGAACTTACACCTAGATGGGTTGCGACTCTCATAAGAGCTCTAATGATGAAGACAAAGGCCAGTTCCGGGAACTCCTCAACGGTTTCCAGTAGCTACTTTGTGATTGGACTTAATTAATTTATATTAATAAGACCTTTACTCCCATTAGGTTAAAATAATAGTCTACAGTAAATTTAATGATGAAGACCATAGGCAGTTGAGGGAATAGGTACTTACGGGTAAAAATTAAAGTAAACAAAAGTACGTCGTTTCCCAACTATATTTGCGTCAGCTTCCAGTCTGACCGGATGCAACTGAATATATAGTACTTTTAACAACTAAAAAATGTAAAATAAAAGCTTTTTTACAAAAAAAACAACCGACTTCCAAAAACCACTATGTAAAGTGAAAAATAACCAATTTCGGAAGTCGGTGTCTAAAACGAATATACAAAACCAAAGACACCAACTTCCGAAATTAGTTATTTTTCACTTTGTAGTGGTTTTTGAAGTCGGTTGTTTTTTTGTAAAAAGTTTTTATTTTTATGTTTGTTTGCGGATAACTTCGCCTAAAATTTGGTATTTCGATGAATTTTTGGGTATTTCGACATGGGTGTCGTGATAGGGGTTTTCGGGAGTGCAGATCACGAATATGACGTAATTTTTGAAATCCAAGATGGCCGACACCAATTTTATGATATTTTGACATGGGTGTCGTGAAAGGGGTTTTTGTGGGTGCTAATCCCGAAAATGACGTCATTTTGGAAATCCAAGATGGCCGACACCAATTTTATGATATTTTCACATGGGTGTCGTGAAAGGCTTTTTTGTGGGTGCTAATCACGAAAATGACGTCATTTTGGAAATCCAAGATGACCGACACCAATTTTATGATATTTTGACATGGGTGTCGTGACGAGGGTTTTCGGGGGTGCAGATCACGAAAATGACGTCATTTTTGAAATCCAAGATGGCCGACACCAATTTTATGATATTTCGACATGGGTGTCGTGAAAGGGGTTTTCGCGGGTGCTAATCACGAAAATGACGTCATTTTTGAAATCCAAGGTGGCCGAAATTCAATTTCATGATATTTTGACTTGGGTATCGTGACGGGTTTTCGGGGCGCTGATCACGAAAATGACGTCAATTATAAGCTGTGGCATAGCTTCTATTTCTTTATCAAAGTCAAAAATAAAACATCAAATATAGTTTAGTCGCTAAATCGCCACCGTTTTTCGCACTCCTTCAATGACGTCACTGGTAAAAAATAAATAAACTACAAAAAAGAAAATACATACTTATACAAATGTATACGTTAATTGGCAAAATAAAAAAAATACTATGTCATAAATAACTAATAAAAAATTTCCTACTAACTACATACTGCGGAACTCGGTGTGCACACCTTTGCGATTTACCCCGCAGCCACGCGCAGGATTGCGTTTTTTATCTGCATTTTCATGCAGATCTGCAGCCCTGCGCGTGAGCGCAGATTCAATGTATAGTACGTACCATGAGTTTCTCCATACAAAATTTGGTACTAACGAACATCTATCTTATATATAAAATTCTCGTGTCACAGTTTTCGTTCCTATACTCCTCCGAAACGGCTTGACCGATTCTCATGAAATTTTGTGAGCGTATTGAGTAGGTCTGAGAATCGGCCAACATCTGTTTTTCATTTCCCTAAATGTTAGGGGTAGTCCACCCCTATTTGTTTTTTTATTTGTACACAAAATTTTTAGTTTCTATTTTTTTACAACATAAAAAAATACATGCAATCCTAAATTTTCACCGTTCTACGATCAATTCTTAAAACCTGATCAATCGTCATTTAATTAGTTTTATTCCTGAGGGAAATCTAAAAAACGCGATATAACCCAATTCCACGCGGGCGAAACCGCGGGCGGAAAGCTAGTACTAATATATAAAGCTGAAGAGTTTGTTTGTTTGAACGCGCTAATCTCAGAAACTACGGGTCCGATTTGAAAAATTCTTTTTGCGTTGGATAGCTCATTAATCCAGAAAGGCTTAAGGCTATAAAACATCACGCTGCGACTAATAGGAGCAGAGCATTACTAACTCCACGCGAACGAAGTCGCTGGCGGCCGCTAGCATAAAATAGGTTTACCGCGGCAGCCCCGAGTGCCACATGTTTTTGTTTTATTAGAAAGACGATATCTTCAAGGTAGTCTCATGTTTAGGAAATTAGTGTCTGATGATGGAAGACTAGGTAAATCTAGGAGAAATTTAAAAAATCAAAGGGGCGTCTAGGGCTTTTCTAAGTTTTTTCATTAAGTGTTTTAACGCACTACAATTTAGTAAAGTTCGGAGTTGATGATGGAGCCGAGGAAACTCCTTAACGATTCACATCAGCTGCCTCGTGTTTGTGCTTAATTGTATTGATAAGAACTTTACACCTAAATGAGTTGTGATTATCATTAAAGCTCTGATGTTGAAGACAAAGGCCAGTTAAGGGAACTTCTTAAAGGTTTACAATAGTTACCTTATGTTTGGACTTAATTCATTTATATTGATGAAAACTTTACACCCATATAAGTAGGTTAAAATGAATGTCTGCAATAGATCTGATGATAGAGCCGAGAGAAATTCGAGGGAACTCCTCAACGATTCACAGCAGCTACCTTGTGTAATCTCTTGATTAATTTGTATTGATAAGAGCTTTACACCTAGATGGATTGTTATGATCATTAGGAGTCTGATAATGAAGACGAAGGACAGTCTGTTGAGGGAACTCCTCAAAGGTTTACAGTAGCTGCTTTGTGGTTGGACTTAATTCATTTATATTGATGAGAAATTTGCACCCATATGGGTAAAAATTAAAGTACATCAGATGATGAAAACCATAGACATCGAGGGAATTCCTCAACAATTTACAACACTCTACTTTAACATAGTACAAACACTACCTACTCGTCATGCTTATGCAAAAATCAATTAAAATCAAGAGACTGAATTTAAATTGTGTTATTTCATTGCGTTATTTCTAGAAATGCTCATACTTTCATTGTGGTCTTAAAGGAATTAAAGCAAACGAAATAGGTCGTTTGCTTGTAGGCCTTTTCCAAATATGCTGGCGTCAACGTCCAGTCTGATCGGATATTGTATTAGTCGGATGGTTATTATTTTTCTGCGAAAGGAAGCTTTGTGTAAATAATATTATAGTATATGTATTTGTTATTTATTTTGATATACGATAGTTTTATTTTTTACAATTTACGTATTTGTTTTATTAAACGAGAATAATAATATAATTTCACAGTCTTGCCTGGTCCCAAAAAAAACATGTTTTTTTTTTTTGAAGGTGTCAGTTCTGCAGAAATTTATTTGACCCTGATTACGTTTTCCGGTTTTCCCTTAAAATAATAAATAATGATAAATTAAACTTTATTGTATTATTTTTCTATCCCTTTGTCCATCTGACTTAGCTAACTTTCAATCTACAAAACTAACTTCCAACCCTGAAGTTACAGTCATAACATATTTAGTTATAAAGGTCTAATAAATACACATTAAATAAGCCCAAACACGTGACAGTTGCTTCCGATGTGGATTCCCTTGATATTCTGTCATCTCCATCATCAGGTCAGGCCCAAATCTTCACGGTTTAATAGTATCATCCGATATAAACACGAGTATCAAGTTGTCACCCGAAGAGTGCCTACAATTTTCGATAATTGGCCTAAATTTCTCAGAATTTCCATTATCGACACTGACGTGGTAACAATGGGATTACATAGGCAGCATATCCCTTCATATAAAAAAAGAATGGTCAAAATAGGTTCATTAACCATAAAGTTATCAGCGAACACAATAAATCGAACTGAGAACCACCTTTTTCTGAAGTCGGTTAAAAAATAAACACCGCAGAATTTTTATTATGAAGTATCGTCAACATTTGTTTGAGTACATAATAACCAAAAGTATTTGGGCGCACCAATAAACATAAATAAAAGTGCTATGTCTGTTACTTCTGTGGTCTATGTTTCTAACTTGTATTTGTAAGTACTACGTCCGCCAGACGGCGCTAGTAAAATTTTACGAAGTATTGTAGAGGTGGGGCGCGGTGAAGAGGGAGCAAATGCGCAAGGTCATTTGGTGAGGGTACGGTCTTAATGTTCAAACTTTAAGCGCACCCACGATACGGAAGAAATTTCTAATTTGGAGTAACGTATTTTTTTTTTAACCTGACTTAATTTTTACGTGATAATTATTAAATTTAGAACAGAATCATAAATCGCTGTCATGCATCATCAAGATTTTATAGTTTAAAAACTGCTTAGCAGGTATTCAGTCTATTATAATTTAAACTCTACCAATCAGTTACTAGAGCTGATAATAAATTTTCCAGTGTATCAAATATAACATTGTTTTCACAACAAATGATGCAAAAGGTGTGAAATATTTATTAACAACAATTTCAATATTTACGGAGTAGTGCGGGATCAAACGTGTCGAGAACTGTTGTTTTTAATGTAAACTATTTCATCTTGCAACAAATACCTGCAAGGATATTTGCTCAATCCGTGTTGGAGATTTCAGACTAAAGTCCAGGTTTCCTCAACATGTTTTCCTTCACCTTGTTATCAGTCACTGGTGTCCAAGTTATACTTAGAAAGTACATATAACTGAAAGTTACATTGGTACTTGTCTGACCTGGAATCGAACCCACACACTCATACTTGAGAGGTTGCGATGTAGTTATCTATACTAATATATAAAGCTGAAGCGTTTGTTTGTTTGTGCGCGCTAATCTCAGGAACTACTGGACCGATTTGAAAAATTCTTTTTGCATTGGATAGCCTATTAATCCAGGAAGGCTTTAGGCTATATAACATCCCACTATGACCAATAGAAGCAGAACAATAACAAAAATGTTGCGAAAACGGGAGCTAACGCAGCCGTACATATTGCCAATAAGAGCTGAGCATGACTAATTCTACGCGAACGAAGTCGCTGGCGGCCGCTAGTAAAATATAAAAATGAAAGTAATATTGCATCCTATCGTTATATATTAGTTTATTGAATCATCATTTGGCAAACTGTTACACGTGCCAACGTTTGGGCAAGTTTCCTAAAATACAATGTTATGTCTAGACGTTTTATATGTGTCTTTCTTTAATGGGCTATTACCGCAGTAAAGCACGTCGTACAGACGACAGCACGCCAAGCCTCTACAACCTCTCGTATTTCTTTATTAAATCTTCAACTTTATCGCTATAGTATTAAGGCTAAAGATTGTTGGGAATATTTGAAAATTTAGGGTAGATGGACCTGCTGTCGGCACGGCACGGTTTCTTTACGGCACATCGCTCTAACCGCGCTGTAGACTAATCATTTGGGGATGATTATCGGCATACGACGACGACTCTCGCCGCTGTAACGTGTCTGTCAACTATCTTCCATAAAGACCCCTATGTCGGTAACGACCTGTATGTGGCGAATCAGCCATGCTCTTTAACGGAAAGAAAAAAACCTGTCATGTGTGAGTCGGACTCGCGCACGAAGGGTTCCGTACAATCCGTACCATTTTCTTTTAAAATGGCAAAAAAAAAAAAACACGTTTGTTGTAGGAGAGCCCCTTAAATATTTTTTTTTATTTTATTTTAATATTTGTTGTTATAGCGGCAACAGATATACCTACATAATCTCTGTACGTGTACGGACGGACGGCGAAATCCCTTGAATGGGGTTCCGCTTTACCTTTTAGGTACGGAACCCTAAAACCTAAATAAAAGTGTGTAGTACGAGCCTTACCCTTCATGATGTTATTATTTTCGTAAAATTTAGCCGACACGGTTCAATTTCTCAGTAGCAAAACCTACATCTATTTTGAGCGGTGGAAATCCTTCTAGTCTTTCTCTATCGTGGGGGTAACAAAGGAATATGAACTCTTACCGGTTAGAATCACCGCCGAATCCATCTTTGCCTATGGCCGGGGCGCGGGAATCGCAATAGCAACCCAGTACCGGAATTTGTGCCAGATAAGGCGGGTTTCTTGGTTCGTAGTTCAACTCGACTAATTGCCAAAACTCTAATTGTAATTATTTTGCATTTTTTTTAAATTCTTATTTTTTGTTGAATCCTGTGATATGATATCATTGCTAATGGTTGTTTAATTATAATAAAAAAAATAGGTAAACTAAAAATTTTTATTCGCGAGATGTATAATCGATCACCACGCATGCGCGGCTGCGGGCCAAGTTCAAGGATGTTTTATTCCAAGGTGCAGTTACATATATAAATCAGAAAATTGCACGGAAATAAATGTACCTACCGAACTCTTCGTGCGCGAATATTTTTTTATAATCGTTTTTTATCATCATCATCATCAATCAACCTTTTATCGTCCCACTGCTAGGCACAGGTCTCCTCTCATACAGAGAAGGATCGAGCGTAATCACCACGCTTGCTCAATGCGGGTTGGCGAGTTCAGACTTAGTCCGGGTGTCCTCAAGATGTTTTCCTTCACCTTTTAACCAAGTCACCGGTGTCCAAGATATACTTAGAGAGCACATATAAATTAGAAAAGTTACATTGGTACCTGCCTGAACTGGAATCGAACCCGCACACTCATACTACAACATGAATATTACGTTTTTTAACTGTTTTGAATCCATGATAACTGATTGCACATCGAAGGCCCTGTCAGCATGCATACTTTTTTGTTATTGTGACATGTAACAAAATTGTACCTTGAAAAGAAAACAATATTGGCTGAGGAGCACAACGATGGTTTAACGGTTTATCTGTGTAATTAAAGAAGTATGATGACACTTCTTTAAATACAACCACACAAAGGCATTTAAAGTAGTACAAACATATCAAGGCAAATCTTAGGTGTCTGCTCGGTGGTAGGCAACAACATCAGCCGCCGGCATAAGTTACCACCCACCAGACAAAGTCATGCCGCCAAGCGATCCATCGTGTTCCGGCATGATGTCTGGTGAAGCCGTACGGTGGACGGGTCTGAGCAGTTGTGTTGCGATGTGTGCCGGGTACGATGTGCCTAATGTTGTTGTGTCGGGAGTTTGGTCGTGGAGGGTTTCCAGATCATCCTCTGGCGCAGCATCGTTGGTCGTGTTGTTGGGTTAAACATTGCATCACCTCGCTCAACTGCCGTCTTCCTTCCTATTCACTCAGTTTTTTGAGTGAATAGGCTTAATAAGCTAGTGCGCTTTACCATCAACGATTGCATCACTGCTTACCATCAGGCGGGATTGCAGTCAAGCACTAGTTTATAACTATTAAAAAAAAAAAAAAAATAGGTTGCCGTTGGTCCCGGTTGCCATACGAACATCTAATGGCAGTCGTTACGGGTTGTTGGAGCCCTCAAAAGTCCAACATTTGGTCTCACTGAAATGCTTTGATATCGCTTTCGGATTGTGGAGGTCAGACGGCTGTCCTTTCACACGGAAAATATCGATGTTTATTCAAAATCAGCAGTGAGAATGGTAAAGCGAACCTTAGACTCCAAATCTCAAAAAGCTTCGGATGCGACTTGGATTAACGCTGAAATGATGATGATGATGACTTTGTATCTCATTTTAAGTGATCTGTTATTTAAATAAATATCATTAAACCGACTCTTAACCACAAATCCTCCACAGATTCTCGCCAGCAGATCGCGCTAAGAAGTTCGGTCTACCAAACAGTCAGGAGTACGCAACCAAGGTGGCGCGCTACCGCAAGTGGACCATCCAGTCACTGTACAACCTGACCAGCAAGTTCATCGTCTCGCTCAGGGAGCACTGGCCCAACTTCCCCACGACCATTGCCTGGATTGTGCAGCAAATCGTGCACTTATTGAAGCAACATTCCAGGTAAAGGAGTTCCTTTTTATGTTTTAAATTATTGCTTGACAGTGATCCCGCCTGATGGTAAGCAGTGGTTGATGGTAAAGCACGCTAGTTTATTATGAGCCTATTCTTTTTTGTCGTCCCACTGCTGGGCACAGGTCTCCTCTCATACAGAGAAGGATTGAGCGTAATCACCACGCTTGCCCAATGCGGGTTGGCGATTTCAGACTTAAAGTCCAGGTTTCTTCAAGATATTTTCCTTCACCTTGTAATCAGTCGTTGGTATCCAAGATACACTTAGGTCCGTATTCCAGAAGGAAACTCAAGCATTGATCTCTGTTTAAACACTACTTAAAACTAGTTTCAACCAATCAAATGGCTTGAAACGAGACTTAAGTAGAGCTTGAGTTTTGAGTGACGTTCTGTAATACGGACCTTAGAAAGTACATATTATAACTTTAGAAAAGTTTCATTAGTACTTGCCTGACCTGGAATCAGCCTGACCCGCCCACTCCTACTTGAGAGGCTGGTGTTTTAACAACTAGGCCACCAGCCTATAGAATCAAAAATTAAAGACAACATTCTGAATATCGTGTATTTTTACCAGAACATCAGATCGGGAACTCCACGCGATTTGCACAGACCTCATACTGAACCACTTCATATGTCCGGGCATCGTGAACCCCGAGGCGCACGGCGTGGTGGAGGTGCCGGTGTCGTACATTGCGCGCTTCAACCTCATACAGATCGCGCAGATCATACAGATGCTGTGCCTCGCCAAGTACCAGGAGGTAAGATATGGACATCAACACCCTAATTGCGTAACACGCTATTACTATCCTTCCTGTCCTTTCCATACCGTGGCTGCACCGAACTGAGGTGAGAGGGTCGCGCGCGCAGCTTGCGTGCCGGTCGTTACCCTAGCGTTCACGAAACATATTACCCGCTACCGGCTAGAGTGAAAATAAGTTCGTGGATAAATAAAAATTTTACAAAAAAAAAAAAGTTTTCTTTTTTCATTGAATTTACGTTCTGAAACTGAAACCAAACCACTGGTTTCATTGCTACCGGTGTTTACACTAACAGCCTGTATAAGGAAATATGTTTCGTTTTCTAAGTGTTTATAATAGTTTCAATAAATAAATAAACTATCAGTAACGCAATATAACTAGCTAATGCAAAAAGATTGATTACTTACCTAAAATCGTAGTTATGTATATATTTATCTTTCGACCTAGAGGAACAAAGCTCAACTCAATGGACAAAAAGGACAGAAACAACCAGCAACAAATAAAAATAACAACACAATCACGAACGATTCATAAACGACGAACGAGAACAAGATGTTGTGACTATTGTGAGGGGGTTGACTTTTGACAGTTGTTTAGCAGTGCTGCTATCTCGATTCAAAATGTCTAAAATCGATAACGCCTAAAAAGGAATCCATTAATAAATAAATTGATTATTCAGTCTGAAATTAAGTTTTAGTAGCCAAATCGATGTACGGCAGCAGAACATCACGATATACAGTGCACTATGAAAACGGCCTTTATTTGGAGCAAGATAAGCGCGCTCTCACCGACATAGCTCTGCGAGTCGCTAAACTTAAGTGGCAGTGGGCAGGGCACATTGCTCGTAGAACCGATGGCCGATGGGGCAGCAAGGTTCTGGAGTGGCGGCCACATACTGGAAGACGCAGCGTAGGGAGACCCCCAACAAGGTGGACCGATGACCTGGTGAAGGTCGCGGGAAGCCGATGGATGCGGGCAGCACAAGACCGGTCATCGTGGAAAGCCTTGGGGGAGGCCTTTGTCCAGCAGTGGACATCTATAGGCTGAGGAAGGAAAGGAAGCGCGCTCTCAAGGTCGACATGTATATGGGCATGTGCGGCTGTGTGTACCTATATCTATTCAAAAATCACAAAAAAAAAACAGTTTTTTGTATTCACTATCTGTGCCTTCTAACGTATCTTAACGATTTTTTGTTGCTTGGATAAGTTTTTTTTTGTGCTGACAAAGGCATCAAACAAATTCTTGACTACCGGAAATGCATTTGAAAGTCAAGAACTTGGGCCATCGAACTATTTTAGAACATTTCGTAAACGCAGATTTAATAATCCGAACTTCCATACTAATATTATAAATGCGAAAGTATCTCTGTCTGTCTGTCTGTCCGCCTTTCACGCCAAAACTACTGAACAGATTGTAATGAAATTTGGTACACAGATAGTCTAGAACCTGAGAAAGGACATAGGCTATAAAACATCCCGCTATGAGCAATAGGAGCAGAGCAGGAACAAAAAATGTTGCGAAAACGGGAGCAAACGCGGACGTACATATTGTTCCCATTATTTTAACAGGCGCTTATTTTATATCAACTGAGCTCTTTCGGTTCGAAGTTTACGCGGGTGAAACCGCGGGGCACAGCTAGTGATTCATATTTTGGTAATATTAGTCAAAAAGTCTTTAAGTATTTAAGGTAAATATATTTTTTATAAGCGTTTGGTACAGATTTCGGCATTCTCCTTTATTGTAACTGTAATTTTTTACACAGGTAGAACCGAAAGTCCGTGACATTTACCTGAAATTCGAGCGCTCTTGCGTATGGACGCTGATAGAGAACGTGTGGAGCGAGGCGTGGTCGATGGCGCCCGCACCCGCCGCTCCGCATGCGCACGCGCACCCCGACACGCCGCGCATCGCCACCGACGCGCAACTACACACCACTGTCGCTCTCTTCACGCCGCACGACGCGCACCTACTGGTGAGGCACTCATCATTGTCGTCACGTCATTGTAAATACTCACAGGCATTAATTAATGTCCAGAATATCATTTTAAACCCGTATTTTTTTCTTTAATCTAATTCTTTTCAGCCATAGAGGTCCACTGCTGGACATGTACTCCCCCAAGGCATTCCACGGTGGCATTGCCAATCAATGGAATGAAAGCCTTGGGGGAGGCCTTTGTCTAGCAGTGGACCTCTATAGGCTGAGAAGAAAAAGAATAAGTCCTAAAATTAATATATCTGACGACGTCAGCGACGGCGGAGCGATAGGGTCGTCACCGTCTTGGTGTGGTGGTAAGGCCTCTATTTCGTAGATGAAGATATGAATTAAAATAGGAAGTGTAAATATACCCTCTAATCTTGGCAATAACAATTTAAATAAGCAAACCGACATTTTCTCCCCGGGGAAGTGCCCTGGTCCGCGCCTCAAAGCGGAGTCACCGTTCGACAATCCCCACTTTCTCCACTCTCTACGTATCGCCATTACAAAATATCGTCACAGAGTTTGCCCCACTACTACATAAATCAAATGAGCAACTTTTATTAAAATGATATCGTTATCCACAACATATATATTAAAAATAACATTGTCACATTCCATGCTAGAAATATAAAAACTAATAATCCTTATATGATGTTACAGATAACGTTTCTGAGGCGCATCTCCTCCAAATTGAACAACAATACGCCGAGCGTGACCTCAGCTGATGAACAATCGTCGAGTGGGGCTGTCCCTGAAGCCGCAGCCCTGAGGTAGCTATACAAAACAAAATCAATCACAACCTAAAGTTTAATGTGTGTAACATATTATAAACAATAGGGTTTCGGCGAAGACTGTTGTATTTCAACGGAGGCTTCTAGAAGTTTCGACTCGCCTTCGTTAGCCCGAAAGGAGCGATTACAAAATAGGTTCGCGTTATAAAGCTACTTATTCAAATTATGCCGAGAATCAACACTTTCCTAGTTAAAATCACCAAAATTGTCCGCCCTTAAAAATAACTTTAACTTCTAGAACAAACTTCGGTGTACGCTACAACTTCAAACATGTTTATAACTTTCTAAACTCAATAGTTGTCACTATGAAATCGACTTAATTACCATTAAAATAAGGTTGAAATTTATTTAACTTGTAGTAACGTCAATTTGAATATAGGTATGTATGTATAAAGTTTATCGTGATGCAATTTTAACGTTGTTTAGTATCAAATAATCCTGGTACTGAAAGCGCGCAGGATTAGCGACATCATCAAAGTAGAACAAAGCATTTGATAGGTTAAATATAAAGTAGTCTCAAGTCGAAATAACTACTTATGGGCCATACAAATAATGACTCCATGTGCGAATCGAACTGGCAGGCGTCACGCAGCGCAACAGTCGATTGCTCAGCCATCGTAACCGTCTCGTACATTCTGGTTTTGATATCATTCACACCTTTGCAGCAGTGAAACTAGCAGTGAAAGCTCAAGCGATGGAGAAGCCTGTGCGAACCGACTGGCTGCCTTACTGCAGAACAGCGAGCCTAACTACCGCAGTCGTCTGCACGACCTGCTGCGCAAGATGCCAGACCTCACCAAGTACAGGTAAACAGATAGGAATCCATTTATCTTTATTTATATAAAAAAAGAAAACTCTTTAACAGTAACAAAATCTCAATCTCAAAAAGAAAATTGTTTATTCCGCACAAACAAAGCGCACATTAAAGTAAATAATAAGAAAAGACAATGTATAATTTATATGTAGTCAAGACAAGCCTCGCACTTAGACAGCAAGCCAGTAAGCCTCCTTCCTTCCTCTCAGCCGCCCATTGAGGTCCACTGCAGAATAAAGGCCTCCCCCAAGTTTATTCCTTCCAGAATCCCCACTCTTGCCGGGCGGATCGCAGTAATTTGATATTCCGCAGGAGACGCTCTGCCCGCTTCCCTGGTGAGAGTTCTTTTAGCCGTCTCATACGACACCCACGGGAGGATATGGGATGGTACTATTCTAATCCCGGTACCACACGAGACAAGCCAATAAGCGTGTGTTGCCAACTGTAAAAAACAACAATCGTGGTGCAATCACTCCTAAATGCGTCATAATTCTCGTACCAGCTGACTTTCAATTCATTGCCATCCTTTCATGAATATTATTTTTACCGCGAACTTTGAAGGACTGGAACAATTTTCCAGCAGCGGTGTTTCCGTCTCACTACAATTCCGTCTTCAAGGCTAGAGTGAATCAGAAGTCATTTATTCAAACTAGGCCGAGAATCAGCACTTTTTGAACGTCAATATTACATAAGACAGTCCCCCAAAACGCCCACCCATCGACACTTAGTGTTTTCGCTGTGAAGAAGAAGTGGCGGAACAAACTCCCCAGCAGCACAGCTGTCTGTTCATTTAGAAACACGTGACTTTATACAGTACTATGTATAGTACATACTAGGGTTGTAACGGAGCTTCGCCTCCGCTTCCGTTACTGCGGAAGTTTCGCAAGAAATCGTATCTTCGCTTCCGCCTCCGCCTCCGCACAATTTTTAGCGGAGTTATAACGGAGGTTTATTTACGTATTTATAAAATAAATAATGCGCCAGCTGCGACTCTCGACAACCGTCCGGCCGCGTTTGAGCGCGAAATGGTCAAGAAACAACTAGTGCGAGGCGGGAATGCGGCAAACACAATTTGTTTCTCCTTAATTTTCAATACAAGAAGGTAATATTTTTTTTTACCAACTATACTATTATTAATGTACGTATTTAAAATAAAAAAAATGTTTTAATTAACCATAAATTTCAATTTTTTCTATATGTACTTTCACCTCCGCCTCCGCCTCCGTTAACCTCCGCATCCGCGGAGGTGAGACTCGTCGCCTCCGCATCCGCCTCCGCCTCCGCAAACAAGCCTCCGTTACAACCCTAGTACATACACCTACAATACACCTTTTATTGAAAGGCCAATAATCAAATATCAGAAAGAACAGACACTTGCTCATGAAACGTTCCATAGCATTATACACCATGCTTACAGACAAAACAGCCCACTGCATCTGCCCAAGGACTACTAGAAAAGAAAAAAAAAATATTTGAATAATTAAAAGAATTTAAATCATGCAGTAGATCAATAAATCTCGAAGTTGTTGACGAGTATATATACCTGGGACAAACAGTCCAACTAGGTAGGTCCAACTTCGAGAAAGAGGTGTCTCGTCGAATCCAATTCGGCTGGGCAGCGTTCGGGAAGCTACGCTACATCTTCTCGTCGTCCAAGATACCACAGTGTCTCAAGACTAAAGTCTTTGACCAGTGTGTGTTGCCAGTGATGACTTACGGAACTGAAACGTGGTCGCTCACAATGGGCCTCATACGAAGGCTCAGAGTCACACAAAAGGGCAATGGAAAGAGCTATGCTAGGAGTTTCTCTGCGTGATCGAATCAGAAATGAGGAGATCCGCAGAAGAACCAAAGTCACCGACATAGCTCTGCGAGTCGCTAAACTTAAGTGGCAGTGGGCAGGGCACATTGCTCGTAGAACCGATGGCCGATGGGGCAGTAAGGTTCTGGAGTGGCGGCCACGTACTGGAAGACGCAGCGTAGGGAGGCCCCCAACAAGGTGGACCGATGACCTGGTGAAGGTCGCGGAAAGCCGATGGATGCGGGCAGCACAAGACCGGTCAAGGTGGAAAGCCTTCGGGGAGGCCTTTATCAAGCAGTGCACATCTATAGGCTGAAAGAAGAAGAAGAAATCATGCAGTATTATGACATTTTAGTTAATAGTACTTAATTAAGTGAGTAATTTACTTATAACAGCCATCATTTACACCCCTTTCTTTGCGGATGGAAAATCATCAATGACTCTCTCCCCCTCTGGCCAGAGAGGAAGGTCGTGTCAGGCTTTAGACCTTCAGGCTCTTTTTCTCGGTGGTAGGCCACCAGACAAAGTCTTGCCGCCAAAGAATTCGTCGTGTTCCGGCATGATGTCTGGTGACGCCGTACGAAAGACGGGTCTGAACAGTTGTGTTGCGATGTATGCCGGGTACGATGCGCCAAATGTTGTTGTGTCGGGAGTTGGTCGTGGAGGTTCTCCAGATCAATCTCCCTCTGGCGCAGCATCGTTGGTCGTGTTGGTGGGTTTAACATTGTATCACCTCGCTTAACCGCCGTCTTCCTTCCTATTCACTAAGTTTTTTAAGTGAATAGGCTCTTAATAAACTAGAGCGCTTTTCCAACAACGATTGCATAACTACTTACCCTCAGGTGGGGTTGGAATCTAGTTTATAGTTATTAAAAAAAAAAAAAAAACAGGCTCATACCCACCCGTATCTCTTTCGAAACTGCAGCCAGCCCCCTAATTGGCGAACACATTTTTGTCAAATGATAGCGACGAGTTGGGATCGTTTGGACCGAACGGACCGATGGGCGGTCCGAACGATCCCAACTGATATTAACTAGTCGCAATCATTTGACAAAAATGTGTTTGCCGATTAGAGGGCAGGATCATTGACACCCCTCTAGCTGTAATTGAATTTCATTTCTGATAATGAAAGTTCATTTACCTTCAGATGTCTCTATAGTGTAAATTGCTGGCTCGCAATTGATATAAAGAAGTAAGTACTCCAAGTAAAGTGTCCATATTTTTCTAAATGATCCACTCTTCCACAGGCAATCATCACTTCCCGAATCCAAAGACGTTCCATCTCCTGTCGAGAATGGACACTCAAACAAGAAAAGCATCCTAGCTAAGGTCCAAAGGCCCCGGCTACCTCGCAGCGCCAGTTCCAACTCCTCATTAGCATCGGCTACTGATGATAAGCCGATGAACGGGAGTAGCAAGGAGGATGGCAGTGTGGAACATTTGGAGGTGCTGGTCATCAAGCTGCCTAATGTTGAGGAGCATGATTATGTCGGTGAGTCGGATTCGAGCTGATGATGCAGAAGAACTACTAGAAAATTTGTTAGGTCTTCAAAAAAGACGACGTAGTCGCGTATAATTGCAACTTTTAAATTCTAATTCCAAAGTACTTTACGCTACAATACTATAGAGTGAGTAGTGCTTCACACCGCTACCCTATTTTATGTTAAACAAATATCAACTTTATTTCAACGGCATTTAGGTCGATTGTCATTGAAATAAAGTTGATCGAAGTACTAGTAATAGACTTGTAACAGCTATAAAAATGGCGTAAACTGAACTCTAATATATAAGAGTTAAACTTGTTTATCCATAGAGTCGCGATGGTTAATTATATTTCTCGCAACATGTTTTCTTTTATAAATTGTAAACTAGTTCTTGACCGCAATTCCGCTTGATGGTAAGACTGCTTACCATCAAGCGGAATTGCGGTCAAACACCATCATTGGATACAATCGTTGATGGTAAAGCGCGCTAGTTTATTTAGAACCTATTCACTTTAGCCTTGAAGACACTTAAATTGTAGTCCGACGGAAACACCGCCTCTGGCAAATTGTTTCAGTCTTTCAATGTACGCAGTATAAAAGAAGAGGCGAAACGCTTAGTCCGGATCGCAGAGGTGGATACTCGCCGTACGACGGGTCATTCGGTGATAGAACCGAAATGGGGGAATTAAGTCATGCAATCCCCTCGCACACTCTCCAAAATGCATCCTATAGAACTCCGACAAGCTGGCTACTCTTCGCCTGTACTCCAGGCTTTGCTTTACTTGCCATGTTGGTTAATAGAATAGTTACTACTTCATTATCATTATCTCATATTAGCGTTAATCCCAGTCGCATCCGAAGTTTTTTCAGCTTTGGAATCTGGGGTCCGCTACTACTTTACTTTTTTTTTTAATTCTTATGTCTTTTTAATTTCCACCAGGTCTAGTCCCCGAATCGAAGGTTCTAGAATGCTACTATGGTGGATCAGAAGCGGGAGATGCAGACGATACTGGATCGGCGCTGGCTGTAGCAGGTCCGGGCGCTCCGATACAAAAGAGGACCAGGTATGATGGGACTATAATATTGTAACGGGCTGGGGGTACTTAAACACCGGTTAAGGGTTACGAAGTTTATTACGTCCACGAAGTCCGTGTCGTAAACACACAATAACACTATCAGATGTTACTTCACGTAGTACTCAGAGTTCTCGTTACAGTTGTCGCAGTAGGTATTCTCAAAGATCGCTTCTTAACTGTCGCTGTTTTCGTATCGCTAGTCGAGTGTAGACTGACTGTGCGCCGGCGTCACGGCGCTATACGCTACGCCAGCTGATCGAACATTCCAATATTAACCTTATGCCATCGACATAAGGTCCATTCGTAACAATATGCTAGCTTGCGCCCCACGGTTTTGCATACAGAAGTTTCGATCCCGCGGGAATCGGATTTCGATCGGGATAAAACATCCTTTGTGTTAATTGTGGTTATAAATTATGTGTGTGCCAAATGTCATGCCAGTGTGGCTACCATGAATTTTCATTACGAAAACTCAATCATCGATATCGAGCGCGTTTGACTCATCGATTGGCCCGCTTCAAGGTTGTAAGAACTCTCAACCAATGAGAACGCCAAATGTGGCCGATGCGTATCATCGAGTCTCGTAATTAAAACTCATGGTGGCCACACTGTAGTTGCGTGAAATAGTAATAAACATCCATATGCAAATTTACAAGTTCTGCGATTTCGGCGGTCTCTCCACTACTGGAGCCATAGCGCTTGATGGCGCACTTCTCCCAATCTGCTCCGACTTTCGGTATCTCGGTTCACTCGTGCAAAGCGATGGCGAAATCGATCGGACGGTTAAGCACAGAATTAACACTGGGTGGATGAAATGGCGGCAGGTCACGGGAACAATCTGCGACTCCCGCATTCGCCTTAAACTTAAGGGGAAAATATATAAAACCATGATCCGACCTGCTGTCTTGTATGGATCAGAATGTTGGGCTACGAAAGGGATGAATGAAAGGCAATTGCATGCAGCCGAGATGAGAATGCTAAGAGGGATGTGTGGTGTTACACGAATGGATAGAATAAGAAATGAGTACATAAGAGGAAGTCTGAAAGTGGCACCGATAGCTGAAAAGTTGTGTGGAAATAGGTTGTCATGGTACGGGCATGTGTTACGGAGAAATGAGGAGAATGTCGTGAGGAGAGTTTTAATTATGAATGTTGATGGCTATAAGAGTAGGGGAAGACCAAAGAAACGATGGATGGAATGTGTGAAGGATGATATGGTTAAGAAGGGGGTGACTGCCGAGATGGCTTCTGATAGGGATGCATGGAAGAAAAAGACATGGTGCGCCGCCGACCCCAAATAAATTGGGATAAGGGCAGGAGAATGATGATGCAAATTTCCAAGTTTATAATATTAGTAGGCTTGAGGAGTATTTTGTACTGGGTCAGAAATTCAGAATTGCGGGTTGGTTGAAAGAGAAACCGTGGCCCTGCGATACAGGCAAGGGTGGGTTTTAGTCAGTAAGAGTCCATCAGAGAGTTCCGGTCTGCCCAAAGGACCCATCATTTGATGATTTCCCATCCACACCAAAAAAAAGGAGTATTTTGTACAATCAAATTAATGCATGTTTTAAGCATCCCCTTTATTTCTAAAAGAGGAGTTATAAAGTTACACTACGATTAAGCAATCCAGAACTCTAATTGCGTAATACATTATTACTATCAATTTATTTATTTATTTTTTTTTTTTTAATTTTTATATATTATAAACTAGCGCTTGACCGCAATCCTGCCTGATGGTAAGCAGTGACGCAATCGTTGATGGTAAAGCGCACTAGTTTATAATTTTTTAGCCTATTCACTCTAGCCTTGAAGACACTCAAATTGTAGTCCGACGGAAACACCGCCGCTGGCAAATTGTTCCAGTCCCTCGATGTACGCGGTATAAAGGAGGAAACGAAACGCTTCGTCCGGATCGTAGTGGTGTTAACAACGTAAGGGTGGAAACCAGCCGTACGACGGGTCGTCCGATGGTGGAACGGAGATGGGGGAATTAAATCATGCAATTCCCTCGCACACTCCCCAAAATGCATCCTATAGAACACCGCTATAGTGTATTACGCAATTACCACGCTGGTGTCAAATTGAAATTAATGTCTCTGGAATTAAAAAACGGTCCATTGATATTACAGATATTCAATAATCTAACTGTTTTCACTTCTGTTTGTCAGGTTCTCAGTATCTCACGACGAGGTGTCTCTGGGTAATACGTCTGATAACTTGGAAGCTGTGTCGGAAGCTGCGTCCAACCACAGTGTGACCTCGAGCTTAGAGTTGGAGACTGAAGATCAGAATGATAATTTGTCTGACATGGTAATTTTCATTCTGCAATTGAGATTTCTTTCGAACTGCAATTCAAATTTTTAAGTCGGTTTAAAACACCAGCCTCTCAAGTATGAATTTGCGGGTTCTATACCAGGTCAGGCAAATAGCAATGTAACCTTTCTAAGTAATATGTACTTTCTCAGTATATCTTGGATACCAATGACTGGAAACCTGGACTTTAAGTCTGAAATCGCCAACCAGCATTGAGCAAGCATGGTGATTACTTAATCTTTCTCTGTATGAGAGGAGACCTGTGCCCAGCAGTGGGACGATAAAAAAAGGTTGATGATAATGATGACTGTGCTTTATTTAGCATACATACAAACTACTAAATGAAATATGCACTTCACGTCATCTATGAGAAAAAAAAAAATTACATTAATTATTGAACAACCTTAATACACAGATGGCTTAAGTTATTTGTTGTACGGACGACAGCAGGTCAAGCTACCTGAAACTGTCAAATATTTCCAATCAACCTTGAGACTTAATGGTTTAGCGATAAAGTTGAAAATCTATTAAGGGAATCTGACAAATTGTCGCAGCTTGATGTGCTGTCGTCTGTACGTGGATGATGCAGTTATTTTAACATTGCACCCTAATTGTGTATCACTATTACAATCACATTTCAATCATTTTAAAGCATATTGTAAAATAAGTTTAATTTTATATCAAGCAAGGTTCATAAACAGCCCTTAGAGGTATTTTTATTTATTTATTTTATTTTTTTACATTTTAAGGAAACTTACAGCTAGCATATATACAGATAGAAGATAATTAGTGAAAGAAAGCCAATTAAAAGTTTCCACAGATAACATTAGGTTAGCACAAGAGACAGTAACAGGTACAGCACAGGACAGGAAAGCGAACTTAAGACCAAGTAAGCACTCAGAGAGTATTTAGTAAACACTGAAATTTTTTAGTGATTAACAAAGAAGTTATCACAAAGTATTTTTTTTAGTTTAGGAACACTGGTGGAGAATAAATCGAGGTCACCAACCCTCTGACACAACAAATTATATGCTCTGCTAGCTCTTATGATATAAGAGTTTTGTCGGTATATGCATCGCACAGAGGGAACATACTGAGGCTGATGATTCCTTAAAGTGAAGGATGGATCACGCAGCCCAATTTTGCTCAACAATTAAGAACAGTCGATTGAGCCATTAGCTATATACAATATGTAAAGAAAACCCTGTCCGATCCGTGAAGGTATTGTTAGGTATCGATAACTGATTCTAATAATGCCCACAAAGACAGGCAAAACTTAAAAAAAAATCCCCCTAAAAAAATAAATATTATTTTGCAAAAAGAGGTAACTTAATACATGTGCGGTACGCAACCCCTTTCGCGGGCGGCGGGGGGCAGGGCACGCGGCACCTGTGACGTGGTCGCGTCGCTATTCGCTTATAATAATACCGGTGTTGTCACTTTTTTAAAAATTACCAAATTTCGGGGAAATTGGAATTAATTCCCGGGAAAAAAGGATTATTTCAAAATTCATTAGTATTGTTACTATGATGATTATGTAAAATTTTATATTATATTTGGTCAAGTGATTACCTAACCTTTATTATCCTTATGGGTCGGACAGGGTTTTCTTTACATATTGTATAGGTATGAGGAGAAGTTCACTCATTCTCCATAGAGAAGGGAGGAACCTCCGATCAGACGGGTGTTGACATAACACCTGTCTGATCGGAGGTTTGCGGGCGCTTTCCCTATAGTTGATGTTGAGAAGTTCTATACAACATTCCTTTTTCTTTATGCGAAACCCGAAACACGTGACCAGTATTTTAAATAAAGAATCTATGTACAAAATTTCAAAAAGATATAATGAAAAACCACAAAGTTATCAGCTTGTTATCCTACTTGGCTGTCCCAACAAAAATATGGGCTGTGGGGTCAGCTGCTGCGCGGGCGTGCGCCGTACTATGATCTACCGTAAGCTGCTTGGTGCGCTCGGTAACCACACTGCAACAATTTCTTAATGTATTTGGAAAAAATTAACATGGTGTAAAAATGATTACAATCAATTCAGTTGCTTATTCTGAACAAGCTGTATTCAGGTTTGGCATAAAAAAAATAACGTTGTATATTCTAGTTGCACGGTAAACTCTACTTGCGACATGTAGGATTGCTTGACGTCAGTATAACGCGTTGTGGCATTGTAGGTACCGCTACAAGCCTTTTTTTAGCCAATGAATTTCCCTTAGGTGTCAGCGAATGTGAGCGGTCGCGGCAGCCCCAACATCTCAGGTCGCGAGACGCCCTCCTCGCAGGTGACAGACGGGGACGTGGCGCGCCCCGCACCGCTCGCCCCCGCACACCACCACCACGCACAGAACAAGCTGCTCAAGCAGACGCGAAACGACATCGAGGATAAGTTCTGCAAGTTTGAGATCAAGGTATACTGCGTGACTCAAATACTTTTCGAACATTTATACTGCACGGTCAGCGCAGTGGACAAGCTATTGACTGTTGCGCTGTGTGTCGCTTGTTCGATTCCCGTACGGAACAAATATTTGTATAATCTAGAAGTAGTTGTTCCGGGTCTGTCTGTTTGTGTATATCAGTTTATATGTTTGTAAACGCACCCACGATACAGGAGAAATTCCAAGTGTGGGGCAAATTTCTTATGAAAAAAAAAAAAAAAAAAAACTTTCTGGAAGCATAACTCAAATTATTACACTTCGTATGCCGAGAGGTGACCTTCACTTTGGGCTAAAACTTTCGATCTTTCCCTTTTTTTAATAGAAATAATCTACTGCTTCGCTATGAAGCCACTTATTGGTAGATAGTGATGCAATCGTTGGTGATAAAAAGCTTGAAGACATTGAATGTACACTGCAGCCAAATTGCTCCATAATAATATAATATCATGTTTACAAAGATAGGAATAAGAATAAGTTGAATTCATAATCATTAAAGAATAGTTGTTAAAATAATATCATTCGAAAACATGCATCCGTCTCTTACTAAAGTTCAATTATATCCGACAACCCTGGTTACTTATCATGCTTAGCGACCGTACATCCTTGTTTAGAAGCTGCTGGAAGGCGACGAGACCATTAGCATAATGTCGGATACGTGGAGCACCGACGTACTAGCATCGGACTCGGAGACCATCGGAGACTCCTGCGAGCAGACGCAAGTCGCGGCCAACCAGGGTTCGTAGATACACTAACACACACACGCTTTGTAGACAACTTAAGAACTCGTTTTACCACGTCAACCATCTGATCCGGGTATCTGTCAAAAATACCTCTTTTTATTATTACAATCTAGTGCTTGACCGCAATCCCGCCTGATGGTAAGCATGGATGCAATCGTTGATGGTAGAAGTGGACTGTATTAAGATTTTAGGTTGAATATACAATATGTAAAGAAAACGCTGTCCGATCCGTGAAGGTATTGTTAGGTATCGATAACTAATTCTACTAATGCCCACAAAGACAAGCTAAACTTAAAAAAGTCCCCCTAAAAAAATAAATATTAATTCGTAAAAAGAGGTAACTTAATACATGTGCGGTAAGCGGGCGATCGCGCGGGCGGCGGGGAGCAGGGCACGCAGCACCTGTGACGTGGTCGCGTCGTTATTCGCTTATACTAATACCGGTGTTGTCACTTTTTTTAAAAATTCCCAAATTTCGGGGAAATTGGAATTAATTCCCGGGAAAAAAGGATTATTTCAAAATTCATTAGTATTGTTACTATGATGATTATGTAAAATTTTATATTATATTTGGTCAAGTGTCTACCTAACCTTTATTATCCTTATGGGTCGGACAGGGTTTTCTTTACATATTGTATATTTCGAAGGTTCTAGACTGACAGCGGGTGCCCACAAAATTATCTCCCACTAAAAGTATGCCAGTACAACACACCTGTGTCCCGGTGTCTCGGCAGTCCTAGAATGCACCAACAATTAGGTCCGGGAGTCGCTCCTGACGTCTTGAGGAAGGAGTTCGAGACCGCGGACGTTATCGGGGTTCGGCGCGAAGAGCTGGTAGTAGACTGTCATTTTGACAGCTTTGGAGTGAGCGGTGCCCGCGTCCGGGTGCGTTCGGATTTACCAATAAACCGGAACACAGGCAAGTGCAGCCACATTACAATCAGTGAGAGAGCAATTCAATGGGCCCAGACATATGGCAATAGGCCTTCTGAACTCCGAGCTGTAATGTGATGACTTAGGTAATGGTATTACTTACAACAACATGCTGCTATATATGTCAGTTGAAAATGGCAAATTAAAAATAATCAGTCTGTAATGTTCCCACTGTTGGGACATAGGCCTCCTCTCGGTGAGAGGGAGTGGGCCGTAATCTACCACGCTGGCCAATAATAGTAATAGTAATATTTTCTCTACACTCAAGAGTGTGTGTATGTTATTAGTAAGAACTAATAACATATACACACATTCACTTTGTGCTCTAAAATCACCTGTCCTAATGTATATTTACAATTCCTTCTTCAAGGAAACAGCACGAGCAATACCAACGCGCCCGATGTGTCGGAGACAGCGAGCGAGTCCGCCTGGAGCATGGACGTGCTCGCGTCGGACAGCGACCGGAACACCGAGGTAACATACACACTTATCAAATCAAACCTAAGTTTGAAATACTTACAATAGAAGCTGATTTTATATTTATATACAACATATGCGTAACCCGAAACACATGTTCAGTATTTTTATGTAAAGAATCTATGTACAAAATATCAAAAAGACATAACGAAAAACCACAAAGTTTGCTATCTATTCTACTTGGTTGTCCCAACAAAAATATGGTCAAAGCTCCGCTCGGGCGGGCGAGTGCGGTGCATTGACCTCTGGCGTCAGCTATTGCGCAAGCGAGTACTATGACCTATCGTAAAGCTGGGTGCGCGCGCTCGGTATCCAAACTGCTACAATCCTGCCAGTATTTTCCGAAGAGTTAGGTGTTAAACACGAATTCAAGGGATTTATTCCAATTAAAATCTACAGTTAATCTAAGTTATCATTTGGTCTGTAGTGGGATAACAAATATTAAAAATAAATAATATTTCTAGGCACTTTTGAATTTTAAAAATGCAATCAGAAAGATAATATATGATACACCTGTCTAGATAGTCAACTAAAGGTAAACAAAAAAAAAAAACATGACTTGGTTAACCTACTAAACGAAATATTGGTCATTTCAGTTTTTATGCTACGTCACCGTTGTAGTGAGTGCAACGACGTCACAGGGCTTACCTTTAGATAATTACCTAAACCGATGGAATACAAAAACGTAAAAACAGTAACATAAATTGTGTACCAGGTGGACACAGATGACTGCGTGTCCGTAGCGGCGCGCTCCGACACGTCCTGGCCACGTCGACCCTCGCAGCAGGACGACCCGCCCTTCAGGAATAGTAGCCACCAGGTATGTTCACGTTGTAATAATATTAACTAACAGGTATGTTCACGTTGTAACCTCGCAGCAGGACGGCCCATTAACTTTCTTTAAGTTTCATCCAATTTCATCATTATATCTGTTTCAGAATGGCAACCTGAAGAGAGCTGAAGTGGGCAGTCCTCGACACACGTCTCGGCCAAACTTAACAAACAGGTAAATAGTTGTTAACGATCCGGACGAAGCGTTTCGCCTCGTCGTTTATACCGCGTACATCGAGGAACTGGAACAATTTGCCATCGGCGGTCTTTCTGTCGCGATCTTTGTTACAAAAGTTCTCTAAAACAACTGGGCAGATCCGTATAAAATTTTGTGTGCATATAGGTCTGACCGACGACCTGGTAAAGGTCGCGGGAAACCGCTCTGCGGGAGTCGCAGGACCGGTCATCGTGGAGATCCTTGTGGGAGGCCTGAGTCCAGCAGTGGACGTATTTCGGCTGAAATGATAATGATTATGATGGCTACCATGAGTTTTCATTACGAAAACTGGATCATCGATATCTACCGCGTTTGACGCGGGTGTAAGAACTCTCAACTAGTGAGAGCGCCAAACGTGGTCGATGCGTATGATTGGAACTCGTAATGAAAACTCATGGTAGCCACACATGTGCGAACTAATTTGACAGGTCTAAACACACATATCTTCTGTCCTTTTCTTAATCAAATATAACGAAAAATATGCACTGAACTAGGAAATGGGGGACATTATGACTTAAAAAAAACCCTTCCGTATTAATCCTTAAATGACTGGGTGGGTAAACGGGTTCTGAAGACGCTCGTGAGGTTTCCTAGCTCAAAATATTAAAGCTAAACTTAATAATTTTATTTACTTGACATTCCAACGCATGCCACCCGGTACAGCTAGTAAGGAATAAAAATAAATGCTTGTTCACTTCAGGTCAGGTTGCAGTTACCTTACAGCGACGGCAGCGCTATCTCGCGGCGGGGAATTGGACCTACCGCTCGCGCCATCCAATCATCAGCAGTATAATATCGAGAACAGGAAGAGCATACTTGTTAATGGATATCCAGTAAGAGAATAGAATACTCTTTATTATGTACATTCTCTCGGTGGTAGGTCATAACCCCGGCTGCTGGCAGAAATTACCACCCACAGACTCTTGCCGCCAAGCGATTCGTCTTGTTCCGGCATGATATCTGGTGGAGCCGCACAGAGGACGGGTCTGAGCATTTGTGTTGCGATGTGTGCCAGGTACGATGCGCCAAATGTTGTTGTCTCTGGATTTTGGTCGCCGAGGGTCTCCAGATCAATCTCACTCTGGCGCAGCATCGTTGGTCGTGTTGTTGGGTTTAACATTGCATCACCTCGCTCAACTACCGTCTTCCTTCCTATACACTCAGTTTTATTGAGTGAATAGGCTTAATAACCATCAACCATGGCATCTCTACTCAGGCGGGATTGCGGTCAAACACTAGATTATAATTATTAAAAAAAAAGCACCATATAAATTGCACAATATAAATATGATGATTTTACAAACGATGACGCAATGGGTAGTCTTATCGCTAAGAGCGACCTTTTATAGACACCAGTGGCGAAGGGTGAAATTTTGACAAAGGGAAGCCGGTCCAAAAAAATAAACACTTAAACACTTACCTACTGCAGGATATCTTGGAGGAGGTCTTCAGATAAGAATAATATTGCCGGTAGAATAATATAAGCCATAATAAAAAACAAAATCCACAGTATTTAACCAAATCTGCGATTAAATTACCTTACAGAATCAGTCACAGTTTAAATAACACAAATATTAAAATATAACAAACGAAATTATCACGCACCAGTGGTATAGCAACATGTCACATACTAACAATAATTTATTTTCAACCAAACGAAATGGAACACGAAAATATGCCAAAATAAAAAGAATATGACTTGCGAAGGATTTCATTAAAACGCTAATTCTTTTTAATTTAATCATATTTCCTTTCTCTAGTACCGTGGTTTGAGTGGTTTCTTTGTCTCTTTCTAATAGAGGAGAGGAGAGAACTACAAGCCGATTGGCATTAGCCTATCTTTTCGGACGGTTAGCGAGCATTAGAAAGAGATGGTCTGACACACTCTATCTCTTTTCGCCTCATAGTAAAACGTTGGCCGAGATAAGCTATAATTCGTCGAGTTACCTTCAATGTAATATTGGTACGAAAAATTGAAGCGCTAATTAATTTACGACTATAAAATGAAATGTGATACTTAGGGTATTGCTAAGAATTACTATTGCTATTGTAAATCGCGCAGGCATTTAATTAATAATACTTTGTTAATGAAATAGAATGTAAATACTTTTGTATGAATATGGAACTGATTTTTGAAAGGTAACCCGGTGGGAATCGGCTTGTATGGACTCTTCGCCACTGATAGACACCCTGCAACAAGAGTCGGGCGTCTCTAAAATATAGGCATCGCCGGAAGACTTAATCTATACTAATATATAAAGCTGAAGAGTTTGTATGTTTGTTTGTTCGCGCTAATCTCGGGAACTACTGGTCCGATTTGAAAAATTATTTTTGTGTTGGATAGCCCATTAATCCAGAAAGGCTTTAGTTCCACGCCAACGAAGTCGCTGGCGACCGCTAGTTAGTCATATGTAGGCAAGCAAGAATCTAAATAAATATTTTCTGCACTGGTTCCACGAAGATCGATACCTCCTGGTTCAGGGTTGAGTGTTGGTTGAAAGAGAAACCGTGACCCTGAGATACAGGCAAGGCTAGTTTTTTAGTCAGTAAAAGTCTGACACCCCCTTCCGCTCCGCCCAGAGCGGGAGAGGTCATTTGATGATTTCCCACCCAGAAAGGGGGATAGAATGTTATGTATAGTTGGTATGTTTGCAGGTGATGACGTGCTACGCGACGTCCGCGCCGGAGAGCCCGAGCACGTCGACTCCCGCGCCGCTCCCCAACGACGTGTTCGACTACGTGCCGCAGAACAAGTAACATACTATACTTTTATATCTAGCTCCAAAATCTGGAGCACAGGCGAACACTAGCAAGCCTGTCGGTGCTATATAGGATGCAGTTTGGAGAGTGTGCGAGGGAATTGGATGATATGATTCCCCCATCTCCGTTTCATCAGCGGATGACTCGTCGTACGGCGAGTTTCCACCCGTATGTTGTTGACACTACAACGATCCAAACAAAGTGTTTCGCATCTTCTTTTATACCACGTACATTGAGAGAATGAACAATGTTAATTTTAGGTGTTGGATACTAAATATATTGAAATGAAATTGAGATTTTCTTTAGTTGTACGATAACACTTTATTCAACGCAACGCAGTAGACACTTAGACAGCAGTGACCAAAGACAAGTAGAAAAACTATAGACTGAATACACACAGATAATATAAAACAACTTATTTTGGTATGCTAAATGAAATTATATATTCAACACCCTCTCTATAATTTTATTTTCACATACCATCAAAATCGGTTAAACAAAAATGTTTATATTGGATAACAAATGATTTCTTAAAAATATAAATGCTTGGGTAGGTAATGACTTTGTTAGTATGTCAGCCAATTGATTGGAGCTAGAAATATACTTAATTATCATTACCCCTAATTCTACTTTCTCTCTTATGAAGTTATATTTAACATCTATATGTTTAGTTCGTTTGTGATATACAGGATTATTTATCAACTTAATTGCACTTTGATTATCTACATATAAAGTAATACAATCATTTGGTTCGCCCAGATCAGACAGTAATTGCTTTAACCATATAATTTCTTTGGCAGATTCACTAGCAGCTACAAATTCTGCTTCAGTTGTAGAGAGAGCAATGGTTTTCTGCTTCTGACTAGACCATGTGATTGGTCCCCCATTTAACAAGAATATGTATCCAGTGGTGGATTTCCTCGTATCCACATCACTTGCAAAATCTGAATCAGAATATCCCTCAAGACTATTGCTCCCTCCATAAACAATACCTAAATCTTTTGTATCTATCAAATACCTTATTACCCGTTTAGCAGCATTTACATGTTGCCTCTTAGGACAGTTTACATATCTGCTCAGCAGATTCACTATAAAACTAATGTCTGGACGTGAAACAGAACATAAGAACAACAGTGAACCTATTAATTCCCTGTAAGGAAAGTTGACAGTCTCATCGTCTATATTATTTGAAATTGTTACATTTACATCGAATGGAGTTTTTACAGGATTGGCATCATTCATATTAAACCTTTTTATGATTTGCTCAATGTAACTTCTTTGATGAATTAAAATGTAATTACTTTCTTGCACTATCTGGATACCAACAAAATAGTTTAAATTTAATTCTTTAATTTGAAAAGCTTGTTTTAAATACTTTATGATTTGTTTGGTCAAATCTTCATTGGGAGAAACTACTAGACAGTCATCTACAAAAATTAGTAAGAAAACCTTGATACCATTAAATTGACCCACACAAATACAATTGTCTGCCTGAGATTGTATGAAACCAAATTCTTTTAGAAAGTTTGTAAACTTTTTATTCCAGCATCTGGATGCTTGCTTAAGACCATAGAGGGCTTTATTTAATTTTAAAATACAATCTTTACTTACTGACACTCCCTCTGGGATCTCTAAATATATTTTTTCATCCAAATCACCATTTAAAAAGGCTGTTTTGACATCAAATTGTTTGATGACATAATTATATTTGGCTGCCAGAGAAAGAATAATTCTAATGGAATCATACCTTATGGTTGGTGAAAATATCTCTTCATAATCAATGCCTTTCACTTGCCTGAATCCTTGTGCACATAAACGAGCTTTGTATCTTGTAACCTCTCCGTTTTCATCTCTCTTTATGGCAAAAACCCATTTAGCTGTGATAGTTCTTTGATTTGTTCTTTTGACCACCGTCCATGTCTTATTCTCCTCATGGGCTTGAAGTTCTTCATTCACAGCGATGGACCATTTATCCTTTTGAGGATCCCTCATGGCATCTACGTATGTAGATGGCACTGTAAATTCCACGAAGTTTGCTTGATAATTTCTGTTGAGTCTAGGTCTTAGATTTATTTGTCTGTCTTCAATATCTTCTATTTCTCGAGAAGGTTCATAACTGGGGTCGTCATCGTGACAGCTGTGCAGACTTTCAGCTGTACCTTCTGATGAAAAGGTATCATTGACATCTTCATTATTTTCTTGTGTATTTGCTTCATTTTTATTACCCTCAGTGCATGTGTCCTCGTCTATCAGAATTGTTGATATATTTTTTCTTATTTCTGGGGCTTTGTCCTCATCAAAAATAACATTTCTTGATATTTTTATTTGCTTATTCTCTTTATTAAACATTCTGTAATTATTGCTGTCATATCCTACAAATATCATCTTCTCGCCTTTTTTGTCTAATTTCTTTCTTAACTGATCTGGAGTATGGACATATCCTTCACTACCAAACACCCGTATGTGACTCATCTGAGGTTTAACACCATTCCATAATTCAAAAGGTGTCTTATTGGGACACTGACTTGATGAAGTTCTATTCAGTAAATACACAGCTGTATTAACTGCTTCAGCCCATAAGTACAGTGGCACATCACGAGCATATAACATAGAGCGAGCACTTTCAACTATGGTTCTGAACTCCCTCTCTGCACGTCCATTTTGTTCTGGGGTGTATGGTGCTGTAAATTCATGTATTATGCCCTCTTTTTCAGTATACTCTTTAAATGCAGTATTGACATATTCTCTTCCATTGTCAGTGTGCAAAATTTTGACACTGTGCATGTATTTGTTCTTAATCATGGCATTATAAATTTTAAAATAATGTAATACATCACTTTTATTTCTTATAAAATACACATGCCTCTAACCTGTCTTGGCATCTTTGAATAGTACAAAATAGCGCATACCTTGTACTGATGTGTGACTCATTGGGCCACATACATCACTGTACACCAGGTCGCCTGGCTGTATTTCACTTCTTGAAGATTTTTGAAAAGGTAAACGGTGTTGCTTTCCATATGCACATGCTTCACAAGTGTAATTGTCTACTGCATCACCTTTTATTTTCAAACCTTCCACCACATTGTTTATATTCATGTTTTTAATTTCTTTCAAGTTTATATGACCTAGTCTTTCATGCCATTTTCTGATGTCAATGCAGTTTTGTACTAAATTACATTTTTCAGGAACAACAACTTTAATATTCAACTCATATAGGTTGTTTGTTTTGATTTGTGCAGTCATCACCACTTCTCTGTTCAAATAAATTAATGCACTATTTCCTTTCTTGATAAGTGAGTAGCCTTGAAGCATTATAACACCTTCAGAAAACAGATTTCTTTTCAAACTTGGAACATAGAGTACATTATTTAGTATTCCTGAGTGCCATTTTCCATTGACAAACCTTTCTATCATTATACTTCCAATTCCACATACTTCAACCAGGTGTTCATTACCTAGTGTCAATGACTTTTGACTGCACTCTTCTAACTGAGTAAATATGTTTCTTTTGTAGGTTATATGAGCTGAAGCACCACTATCTAAGATCCAAACATCACCATCATTCAATTCAATTTTGTTTTCAATATTGAATGCCATCATATTTCCAGGCTTCCTTGTAAATCTTCTTGGAGCACGACACTCTTTAGAAAAATGTCCTCGCTTACCACAATTATAGCACTCAAAGCGATGTTTAGAATTTGTGTCTTGTTTTGGAGCATTACTACGGTGTTCATTTGTTTTTATTTGCCTTTTTTCCTTTGAATTAGTCACTAACAAGGCTGTTTCTTGCTCTTCCTCACATAATAAACTTGCTTCCTCATCTAGTAAACGGGCAGTTAAGTTCACAATATTTTGCATTGAAGGGTCTAAGGATAACCAAGCTTGACGAAGGGTTCTATACTTGGCAGGTAAAGTACCAAGTATTTTGGTCATAATTGCTGTTTCACTCAAGTTTTCTCCACTTTCTTTCAATTGCTTTGCTAGATTTTCTACTTTGGAAATGTGTTGAGCAATTGTGTCATTAGGTGACATTTTGTACTGATAAAATCTTTCATGTATGATCATTTTATTCAATTCGCTTTTTTGTTCATAAATGGACTCGAGTTTTAGCATTATTTCACTGGCGGTTTCACAATTTTCTATTAAACTTATTTGTTTCAATTCCATGTTTGACGTTATTATGAACATTGCGATTCCATCATTTTTAATCCATGTAGAACAGTCTCTTTCTGGTTTTCGCTCGGCAATGTCGATACCTTTGGCTTTTAAAGCGCATTTAATTTGAAATTTCCATTGACGAAAATTATTTCCGTCAAATTTTTCCACACTCATTGACCGCGTGTCCATTTTGGAGGTTAGCTTTCTTCGGTCTAAACAGAATTACTAAATATTTTTCTCACTACTTTGGTTTTCACTGATCTTCAATTTCAAATGTTTTCTGGGCCCATAACCTGTTAATTTTAGGTGTTGGATACTAAATATATTGAAATGAAATTGAGATTTTCTTTAGTTGTACGATAACACTTTATTCAACGCAACGCAGTAGACACTTAGACAGCAGTGACCAAAGACAAGTAGAAAAACTATAGACTGAATACACACAGATAATATAAAACAACTTATTTTGGTATGCTAAATGAAATTATATATTCAACAAACAATTTGCCAGGCGCGGTGTTTCCTTCGGACTACAATTTAAGTGTCTTCAAGGCTAGAGTGAATAGGCTTTTAATAAGCTAGCGCGCTTTACCATCAACGATTGCATCACTGCTTACCATCAGACGGGATTGCGGTCCAGCACTAGCTTATAATTTATAAAAAAAAAACACTTTGTTTACCTTGAAACTATTTCAAAAATCAATCGTTTTTAATTGTACTCATTCTGAACTCAGAATAATTTACACTTGAATATAATTATTGTCTATCTTTTCTGTTAGTGTTTCCCAATTATTTATATCTTGCCATCCTGCCCACCAGACAATGTATTTTAAGCAGATATTGATTAAAACCTTATTGTCATCATTCCAAGATTTTAGAGGAGGTATGATCCACTCCATGTTACCTGCTTCTAACACACGAATAATGAATATTTTATAAATTTTAATTTTTCTCAGCAGTGGCGCCCAAACCGAGTCAACCCTCGACGCGAACAGCCAATCCGACGCCACCAGCCAGTGGGTGGACGACAGCTTCCCCGCCCCGCACCACTCGCCCGACCGACCCTATCCCTCTACCTCCAAATACGACCTCCCCTCCACTTCCAAACCGTACGACGATAACGACATGGATCGCTCACTGAACTCAAGCGAGAGCTCATTTAACGCGTACGGGGGCCGATTCGATTCAGGAATCGATACTGAACAAGCCGAATCGAGATCAACTATCACAGATTTAATGACTCGAATGAGTTCAGCCACAATCTCTACTTCAGCCAACTTGGTGAATAACTTAACATCTCGTATAGCGAAGTCAGAGATTCGAACGAGCATCGTGTCCATTTCCTCGTCTAAAATCGAGAAGAAGCGAGAAGGGACGAGTAATATGTCGCTCAGTACGTTGTCAGTGAACAGCGCGGAGACTTCGGTATCTGACAAGAGTTCGTCGCAGGATGTGAACTCGGAGATCGTGACGGAGAGGCGTGTCAGTCCGCCGCCTGTCAAGCATGTGTCGACCGGAGCCATACCGAAGAGTATCAGCTTTGATGCTACGGCTGAGAAGTCGCAAAGGTATTATACCGATCTTTATTGCTTCATCACACTATAATTATTAAGGCGAAGGCTTGTGCGCGTGCAGGTGTGCATGTGTGGCCGTGTGTGTGTGTGTTTATTTCTTCTTCAAGCTTGTGGAGTCACTTGCCAGGATTTCTATTTAGAGTTGTGGACATATTCGCCAAAATGGTAAACAAATAAGAGTGTGTAGAAAGATAACTTTAATCCCTACACAATAAAGTTCAATTTAGGCTAGAACTTAATTTTTATAACTTCTTCAATAGTACTGGTCATTTTAAAATCAACTTAATTAACATTGAAATAAAGATGATATTTGTTCAACTTGAAATAGGATGGAGGGTGTGCAGTACTACGTTCTTTTCAAGGATTCTTTTTTATACAATTACTAAAACTTATTGTCTGTATTCAGGCGACGTATCGGGGAAGATGGCCTAGTGGGCAATCTGGATGAGCTGAAGAACAACGTCAAGCGTTCAGGTGGCAATTTGCTGCATAAAATCAAGATGTTCAGACAGAAGGGGCGATCGCATACACATCACAATGGTAAGTAAAGACTGATGCAATTTAATTGCCTATGGCATACAATAAAATTGATGCAACAAGTGCATGCAAGTACTTGCATGATATAAATGATGTTTAGACAATGCAACTTTTATTGTTGTCTCAAGTTAATTGAAGCCATAGGCAGTTAGTTTTAATTATCCCTGTTGTTTTAAGAGGGGACTCTAATTCCGAGAAATTTCAAAAATAGGTATTTGAAAAACTATTGCCGTCGTGCCGCTTCCAACCTCTCTCCTTAAAGTGCGAAAAGGATAGTTGCAGCTCAGGCTGATTTTAACTACTAAAACGTTGACCAAAAGACGTTCCGTATTACGCTGGTTTCTTTTTCAAAACACGACAGATCTCAATTATTTTTATATCAAAATTCCGAGGAAAAGTATACCTATGCTTCTATTATTTTCTTTTTTGTCAAAAACTTTTGTCTAAAAGTCGTCTAAAGTCTAATATCGCGGTAAAAACGGATTATTTAAAAAAAAAGCTCTAAAAGCGTTATTCCCCGAAGAAAACAGCGGAATAGGTTTGTATGGCGAAAGCGCTACTAGAGTCCCCTCTTAATACCGCACTCTCATTGCGAAACACATTTTTACACTATTTTTTTTTTAGTTTTTAACCATAATTGCTTATTTCATTTTTCTATATGTGTACATTTATTAATGTTATAATTTAGTTGTTGACCGCTATCCCGCCTGATGGTAAGCAGTGAGGCAGTCTTTAATGGTAAAGCGTATTAGTTTTTATCAGTCTGACAATGTAGCCTTGAAGACAATCAGACCAGCTGGGTATGTTCAAAAATGTATTTGCTCAACAACGTAAATATCGCAATGAATGTTGTTGAACTGTCAAAATGAAACCCACTGTAACCGGTAGTGTGTTGGTGCGACTACTGGCGCCATCTATCGACGCACCGGAGCGCTACAGTTTCTTATCAGCGAATCAGAGCTCGCCATTGTCGGCGGCCAATCACAACACGTCATTCAATTACAAGTGTATTATGCAATTACTGTTAACTACCTATTTTTTTTTTGTTGTCTAGACGTGAAGCTACCCGAAGAAGAGAATCGTAGTGACGACGGCAGCCGGCCCGAGCTGGCGGCCGGCGAGACTTCGGAGGAGATCCTCGCCAAGTACCGCCGCAAGTGCTCCACGGAGTCCAGCGGCTCCAGGCATAAGCGTACGCAGAGGAGGGTGTCCGATGTGCCCGACACAGAGCTGGACAGGTACCCACCACTTTTATCAAAATGATTTTTGGAAATGATTTTTAGCAACGTTGAGCACTTTTGTTGGATGGGGAAAAAATCATTGAATTCGCGTGAGCGTGACCGTCCGACACCTTGGTCGTTATTTGCTGCGCCAGAGGGAGATTGATCTGGAGACCCTCCACGACCAAACATGCGCCGCAATAACATTTAGCACATCGTACCCGGCACACATCGCAACACAACTGCTCAGACCCGTCCTCCGTACGGCTTCATCAGACATCATAACATGAACACGACGAATCACTTGGCGTTTTTTAATTATTTCAGTTTCACTTCTGTCGGATCAGTCTCACGACTGCCTAATTTGTTTTAGTACTATAACCACTCATCACGCGCTCGGACGTACAACGCATTCCCAGCTGTCACATCGGGACGTTCAAGTGGATATATTAGTGCTTGAAACGATCCAGTCTGATGATAAGCATTATATAAGCAATAAAAACCAAGCATTAAACACTCTTCAAAGCTCATTCTCTGTACACGTGTCATTTATTGGAATATTTAACAAATTTATAAAACATTCGCTGCACTTTTTTTTTCACCCACATAAGCTTCGATACCGTGGTAATATCGGTAAAAAGTATATCCGTTTAGCAGTTTTTAACGAGAAAAAAAAAGCAACCATACATCCTTACAAACTTTCACATTTTTTTTAGTCGGGCATCGCTGCTCTCTTCTTCTCTCCTCTTGCTCCCTTCTTCTCTTCTTATTCTCCTGCATTTATCCCAATTTGTTTGAGGTCGGCGCAACATAACTTTTTCTTCTGAACACCTCTATTAGCTGCCATCTTGGTAATCAACCTCTTTCTATCCATATTGTCATTCACACACTCCATCTATTGTTTCTTTGATCATTTCCTACTCTTGTTGCCTGTAGCAGTACCTACAAACACACAAGTTCTACATCTCGCAAGCAGAGTTTACCGTGCAATTAGCATACTTTCAACTTAACATAACACCAGTCTGGTCAGAGGATCCTTCCTTTTCTATGGAGGATGAGTGAACTTTACTACCTGTTCCTCTTACCTTTAAATATGCCAATATTTTCAAATATTTTTTTTTAAATATTTTTTGTTTTCTAGGTGTGAAGGTGTCGTCGATTTAAATGATCCAGAGGTGTTCAACAGCATGAAACGCAAGCTACGGGTAGTGTTGTCAAATCCGGATCTCCATTGTGCGGAGTATGTGCCTAATGTAAGTTATTTTTTAACAAGTCTATACTAATATTTATTACCCATTAATCCAGGGAGGCTTTAGGCCATATAACATCACGTTGCGACCAATAGGTGAATTTTAGCCGTGTCGCTATTTGACTGGACAATTTTTAAGCTTTAATCGGAAAACTAGCACTTTTTTGATAGGAGGATAAAAATAAATATAGTGTATCTAAAAAGTCGTGAAAATGAATGAGGGCAACCCTGCAACCCTGTGGACTTAACTGAAATCAATTTGATCCTAGCACATTATTTTATACTAGCTTTCCGCCCGGGGCTTCGCCCGCGTGGAGTTCGGTTATATCGCGCTTTTTAGATTTCCCTCGGGAGCATCAAATTCTCCGGGATAAAAGGTAGCCTATGTTCTTTCTCAGGGTCTAAAGATTGTCTGTGCCAAATTTCATCAAAATCAGTTGAGAGGTTTAAGCGAGAAAGCGTAACTGACAGACAGACAGCATACGTACTTTCGCATTTATAATATTAGTATGAACTAGAAGCACAACTGGTTTTAATGAAAACACAAATCTATGGTCTCTGGCGTTTAAATGAAATGAGTAAAACAAAAACAAATTCATACATATTTATTATTATATGTTTTATCAATGAAAAGTATTCCAAAATATAATAATTGGTTTCATTATCTGATACCAAATATTCTTCGTTAAAAAGTATTTACATTGTCAGCTTGTCAGTGTGTAAAATTAGAGGTTGCCCGGGTTTTACTCCCTGACAAAAAAAAGAGAAAAGTAGAGGTTCGGCTAATCGGGTGTGAAAATAAAAAAATGATAGTTTGTTGGACTACTATGTTTTAATTACAAGCTTTTATATGTAACAACAGGAAACTATCTTTAACTCTTATTAAATGTAAATAAACAATATAGCTTTATTGTTAACCTCAATAAGGTTGGGTCAATCCTAGCGGCTCCAAGAGTGGTCTGTTGGAGCGTCCAGGTTTCACGCGCAACAGTAGCCTAGCAGATTGCCCACTAACTCTAGCTCAGCTTACTCAGGCTGTGGATTTCATCCACTATGACTACAGAATTATACAAATCCAAAATGGGGAAAATTATATATCAGAAAAGGTCACAAAAGGTCACAAAAGGTCACCACCGGTAATATAATAGTAAATGAGTTTTCTACGGGTACAAGAATGTTATTTAAATTGAGATAAGAGGGTACTTGCGACACATCCTTGGAAGTTCCTGGCCTTCTTTGTCCTTGAAATCATGTGTCCTGCCTCTCCAAACCAACGGGGTTGAAGGTAGAAGAATATGACAAAAATAAAAAAAAAGACACGCCCAGGCGGCGCTCCAATAGAAAAATTCTCCGCCTGGGAGACCCAGCCACATGCACAGGATTGCTTGGGCCTAGTGCTGCTTGCTGGCTGGTCCACACGGCCGCGATTGTCCCAAAATCAGCACACCGTGTCAGAAGCCTTTATTTTCTTTAAGCCCATCCAGGCCGTCTGCCCGACGCCCTGCCGGTCAGATCTATCGACATCGAAAAGCCTTTTTTCCGATCGCTACGTGACTCCACAGGTATTTTCGCCTCCTTTCTTTTGGCTGTCCTGAATCTCTCGGTGCCAAACACCCGAAACCAAATTACCCCTTTGAACGGTGGGAGATTTCCCCGCTTACAAGATTCCAATCTGCAGAAATCCAATGAAAATATAACTTGGTCTACAAAAATCCCTTAATGAAAAAAATACGACAATTCATTTTCACAATGAAAGCAGCGACCCTTACGTTGTTGATATACCAAAAAAACAATGCAATCCTGCATTACAAAACAATACTCCCCACAAACTTGGGAATTTGACAAAAAAACTGTCACACTGAAACGTCAAAACGACAATAAATGTCACAGATAAAGCAAAACAAATAGTAATAGACAATTAGTATCAATAACCATAGACCACAAAAAGGTGCGTTTCCCTATGCTTAGTAAAGGCAAAAAATAATAAATAAAATAAGAAATAATCACAAAGTTACAAGCTGCGTCACTAACAACGTCTCCGCTACTGCTGTCATCAGCCTGCCTTCCAGCTTAGGCGAATAACTTACTCACTCATCTTTGTATAGGGTGCACTCTCACATGTTCCTGAAAGATTAAAAATAATAATATGTAATTTCTATCAGAAGATGGATAGCACTAATTTTAATTCTGAACATGATATAAATCATTTTTAAAATCAGCGGTAAATTAAATCACCTAAAGTATCAAAACTGTCCTAGTCAAGGGCGGATCCAGCTTTGGCGCCAGGGGGGGGGTCACATAGTCGTGGTCAAGTCAGAAGAAGTTTTAATTAAACTTTGATAATAATAGATACAATTAAAAAGAAGGTATTTTATTAATAAGTACCTACTGAACATAAAAATACCTAATTAAATAACGAAATCAATTTTTCTTTTACGTCTCCTGCCGAAATGTTTTATCACTTCATCTATTTCAATGGGTACGTTTTTATGGACGTGGAGAAGTGCCAGTCCGGTTAGACGTTCTTCAATCATTGAAGCTCTTTCCCATGCTTTGATTTTTCGTAACGTAGACGACGTACCACTGGGTGCTGAGAGGCGAGCTCAGACTGAGGGGAGATCTGACGAGTTAAGCGGACGACACGCTGGTCACCGCCCGGGAGAGCTCGCACAGGGAAACAACGTTGCTGGCGACGGCTGCGGTATCACAGGTGGTGGGCCGCATACGTCGCCTAGGCCTGGAGGTGGCGCTCAAGAAGTCGGAGGCCATGGTTTCATGGTCTCCGGCGGGCGCCGCCACCCGGCTCATGGCGTCAGCTCGAGCAGCGTCGGTCGCAGCTCCGAGAGGTCCTGGTGGCAGAATGGCGGGACAGGCTTTCGTGCCCTACCGCAGGCCTCACCACCATCGAGGCGATCCGGCCGATACTGACGGACTGGCTCGGGAGAAGGCAGGGCTCCCTGATGTTTCGGATTACACAGGTACTTTCGGGGCATGGTTGCTTCGGAAAGTACCTGTGTCGCATAAACATGGAGCTGGACGCCCGGTAGCACTACTGCATCAACTGCCGAGAGCGGCATACGCTGGCAGAGTATGCCACGCGCGGAGGAGCTGCGCCGTGCCTTCATCTCGGCCGGCAGGGAGCTGTCACTGCCGTAATCGAGTCGATGGTCGGCAGTGATGAGTCCTGGGATGCGGTGGTTTCCTTCTGCGAAACATTCGTCTCGCAGAGGCTGTGGACAGGGAGAGGGAGATCTCGTCCTCTCACCCGACCCACAGGCGCACCGGGCGTCGGCGGAGGGCGGATAACGCCCTCTTTCAGCCACCCTAAACTGGTCCAGGGGCGACACACTCGGGGACATCTGTCGCCCCCCAAACATCAGGACCCGGGGTGGCGGCGCGAAGTGTTCCACACGCGCCACTCTTAGACGTCATGGGGGGAGTCGTACACATCATTCAGCCGAGGAGGCCCACAGTGGTGGGCCAGCACCAATCGGGGTTGCGGAAGCAGTGTTCGTTCTCGCAACCCCGGTGTAGGTGCGAGATGGAACACCGGGGTGGTTTTTAGTCAGTAGGTGTCTGACAGACCCTGTCGCCCACCCCAGGGCGGCGGACATGCATGAGGATTTTCCAACCAGGAAACAAAAAAAAAACGCTTAGACCTTAGACTTTCGAAGCTTAGGACCTTCAATTTCCCTCACCAAAAAAAAAACGTAGGTATGTACAGACGAAGTGTTCTTACAGCAACAGAAACATCATACAGAACAGGGTAAGACCGAAATGTGACGAACAAACAGTCAATTCGGATTTCGCTCTGGTGTCGGTATTCGTGAAGCTCTTCTTGCCCTCAACGTCCTCGTAAAAAAATGCAGGGATATGCACTGCTGTGCTTTATAGATTACGAACAGGCATTCGACCGGGTTAAGCACCATTCTCCTGGGTCTATTAACAGATATTGAACTCGATGGCAAGGACGTCAGGATTATCCGTAATCTGTACGAGAACCAAGTAGCTACAATCAAAGTTAAAAATGAGGAGACCGAGGAAATCAAGATCTGTCGTGGAGCTCTGCAAGGCTGTGTCTCCGTTGCTCTTCAATATCTATTCCGAGGTAGTGATGTCGGAGGCTCTTGAAGGTCTGGAAGCCGGAGTGAAAATCAATGGCAAGGTCGTTAATAACCTGCGTTATGCGGACGACACTGTTCTCATTGCAGCCTCTGAACAAGATTTGCAAACCATTGTAGATAAAGTCAATGAGTGCAGCGAGAAAGCCGGTCTGTCGATGAACATCAGCAAGACAATATTTATGGTGGTCTCTAGAAACCAAGACTTATGTCCTAGCATATCGGTGGCAGGCAAACAACTTGAGCGGGTACGACAGGATAAGTATCTCGGTGCTTAGGTAAATGAAGCATGGGAGTCCGACCAAGAAATTAAGACCCGGATAGAACTTGCCCGAGCATCTTTTAACAAAATGAAGAAAGTTCTGTGCTGTCGTAAACTCCACATAAAGCTCCGAGTGAGATTACTGATGTACTACGTATGGCCTGTCGTTCGTCATGTCCCGCTGCGAAGCATGGATTCTGAAAGAGGACACTACACGACGCTTGCAGGCTTTTGAAATGTGGTGCTACCGTCGTATGCTGCGCATAAGCTGGACCCAAAAGGTCAGAGTTGACACCGTCCTTCAGCGCGTTCTAATGCCTCGAAAGTTGTTGCCCACCATAAAGAAACGCAAAATAGATTATCTCGGCCAGATGCTCCGACACGATAGATATACGCTTTTTTTTTCCGAGTGGAAAATCCTCATGGATTTCCGCCGCCCTGGGGCGGGCGACGGGGTCTGTCAGACTCTTACTGACTAAAAACCACCCGGCTGATCCGTCTCACACCTACACCGGGGGCTGCGAGAACTAATACTGCTTCCGCAACCCCCGATTGGTGCTGGCCCACCACCGTGGGCCTCCTCAGGTCAGGGGCGGGGAGTGAGGTGTAGGACTCCCCCCGTGACGTCTAAAAGTAGCGCGCGTGGAACACTTCGCGCCGCCACCTCGGGTCCTGATGTTTGGGGGGCGACAGATGTCCCCGAGTCTACGCTAGTGATATACGCTACTCCAACTCATTATGATGGGCAAGGTAGAAGTAAAAAGGCGCGCTGGACGAAAGAGAAAGTCATGGCTGCGAAACATCAGGGAGTGGACAGTGGAAGAGAGAGTTGAAAAACTGCTCCGTCTCGCGGTTGAGAAGACCGAATACAAGAAGCTGACGGCCAACCTTCAGGATTGAAGAGGCACAGAAAGAAGAAGAAGAATGTACAGAAGGCAACCTTATTGCTAAACTATGAAGGCTCAAAGTTGATTGGGAATATTTGACAGTTTCCGATAGCTTGAACTGCTGTAGTCCGTATATAAATCCCCCTCTATCAGTAAGTAGGCACCTACTTATCTACCTACGAGGTACTTTAACATTACAACCATAATATTTGAGTTTGAACACACACACAGTGTGTGTGTTCAATGCATAATGAAGAAACTGATTAATAAACAAAGTGCGCGCAAGTAAAATGAAATGTGACATTTGAATATTGGCGGCCGTGACGGCGGTAGCGCGGCAAAATTCAACTTTTGAATGCCCAGCGCATTCAAAAGTTGAATGCGTTCCCGAATAATGCGTTTGCCGGCAAACAAAGTATGTATTATATAAATTGATTAAATATTGAAAGTACTTAAATAAAATCCTTCTGTGCTAGGTACTCCTGGACCCAGCCCAGGGGGGGGTCATGACCCCCATGACCCCCCCCCCTGGATCCGCGCTTGGTCCTAGTAGCACAACAGTATGGTCTACTTGTATTTGCAATCTAACCTATAAATGCGCAATGTAAACAATCCTCATGTTAGTCTTAAAATCGTTTACTTAGTAAATTTGAAATTTCTAGTAGATAAAAACAAACATTACATACCTAACCAAAGATTGCCAAATATTATATTATACCTGTTTTAGTAACTGTTCAAGCATAAATATCATCCATATTTGATAAAATTCCCAGCCTCTGTTCAAGTCCAGCTTCGTGTTCCGGCAGAACGTGGCAACTGCACAGCGTATTAACAAGCATGTCCGATTTACTTTGAAAATTATTTCCAAATACAAATATAGGACAGCCGCTTACATTCGATGTACTATAACTTAGTGTTACCCTACTTTAAAATGTTTAGTTCCAGAAACATTAAATTTCATGACTTTATAGACAAACTACATCACTTATTATAAAAGTTATATAGCATTTTGTTAGAAGCACCAAAACCTTGTTCAAGTACGCTAATTATTATAATTTCTGTTTAGCGTTGTACAAGCACCTCTCTAGTGGAATGGATCCGCGCAGCCGGCGCCAGCGCCAGCGGCGAGAGCGGCGCCGCGCACGCGTCCTCATTGGCGCGCGCGCTCGGCCACAGCGCGGGGCTGGCGGCACGCCTAGCGGCCGCGCTGCGGGCTGACCTGGCGGCGCGCCGGCCCTACGCGGCCTACCTGGCCAGCTGCCGGGCAGCGCTCGCGCACACCGACCACGCGCTCGCCAAGTACGTATGACCTAGTAGTCCTCGCCGACGTCCCGCTCGGCCACAGCGCTGTCTAGTGTCTATGCCAGGGATGGCGAACCAGTGGCACGCGTGCCGTTGCTGGCACGTAACAAAATAATTTTGGCACGGCATAAAATCAAAAATTTCAAAAAATAGCATTGGGCTTCTCCAAGTTGCCTTCCGGGACTGCAGGGTCCCGAGAAATGACACCAGAGATTTAAAATAACAATAGCACGCAATTATAATTATTGGTTATTCCAAAAATCACTAATCCAAAATTTGTTTGTTGCCACGCCATGGCCACATGAATAATTTTTAGTTGGGAAAATGGCACGTAGATGCATAGAGGTTCGCCATCCCTGGTCTATGCTGTCATTATGACTTAAACAATATGTAAAGAAAACCCTGTCCGATCCGTGAAGGTATTGTTAGGTATCGATAACTGTTTCTACTGAGGCCTACAAGCCGGACTAAACTTTTAAAAAATCTCCCTAAAAATAAACATTATTTCGTAAAAGCAGTTAACTTAATACATGTACGTTAAGCAATACATGCGCGGGCGAAAGGGGGCAGGGCACGCGACACGCGGTCGCATTGCTCATAATAATGCCGTTTTTTATATTATTTTTTTTAAGGTTTTGCCATTTTTTTAATAACTACCAAATTTTGGGGAAGGTTGAATTAAATCGAGGAAAAAAAAATGAATTTTGAAATAATCTTTATTTGAAACGGGGTTTTCTTTACATATTGTATGTATAACTTATTATTGTATGTATACTAATCGAACTTATTCTTTATCAGACAAATCAAACTTGTCCGTGAAGAGTGCTACTGGTGTTGCCGCGCGGCTGCGGCCGCGCGAGTGCTCGACCAGCTGGAACGAGGAAGTGCATTGCGCAGGCTGGCGAGACATCACCATGCACACAACAAGCATGCAATGCACAATGGTAAGGACGAAACAAATCTAAGGTCCGTATTACAGAAGGAAACTCAAGCATTGATCTCTGTTTAAACATTACTTAAAACTAGTTTCAACCAATCAAATGGCTTGAAATGAGACTTAAGTAGAGCTTGAGTTTTGAGTGACGTTCTGTAATACGAACCTAAAACTCATACAATTTTTATACAAGATGTTTAGCTACGTTGTGCAGTTTTTTGGGATTTGTTAAATATGTTAAACTCACGCCAGGACACGTAACCAAACTCTATTATAACGTGTTAACCATCGTTAAACTGTTTTGACAAGGCATAGCGATATTCGTACCTGTATGGCTTCATTGTTGTGTAGAACGGTGATGGTTTTAACACGTTATAGTAACCCCCCTGATCGAAAATTCGTAAAACAGAGAGGGTAGACAGCGGCGTAGCGTACCGGCGTGGCGTAGAAGAGGAAGTAATATCGCCCTCTCTGTCTACCGCGCGGCGATGTGAAATTTTTTAAGTGAAGTTTAACAGTTTAATACATCAGATTTTTATACAGTCCACGTGTTTTATTTATTCGCTCCGGGAATTGAGCACTCGACGTATCATCGTCAAAACTGTTGCGACCATTGCCAATGCATGTCTTTACACTGTACTCCCTTGAATAATATTGTGCTTCCCTGACTTCTTGACACATCTCAAACTTACCACAAATATTTGTTTTTACCATCTTCTCTGTAACAACAGGAGGAGAGCTGATGGATGAGAAAGCAACAAGACTGACTGCTAGCATTAAAGCCATAACCGCTGAAGTGAAGGCAGACCCTTCGTGGGAAGGTGAGTTTCTTCCAAATTTTATTGTTACGAGCTAGGGGTATTAAAATGCAGTTACGAAGCTTATTGAAACCGATGGTACAGTCGATAGTAGGCAATGACTAGTAGAACGTAGCTGATGTCGCACCGAAGTCTTCCCTTATGTCCACGAAGTCTACAGTCACCGATGTAATCCTCAAAGTTCTCGTGGCAGTTGTCGCTGTAGATGTTCTCGATTATTACTTCATACTTATCGCTTGTTTCGCTTTGAACAACACGAGGGGCCGTCCCGCGTGCCGCTGCATCTATGACACTATGATTCGCCGTCAACTGTGTTGCGTGTTAATATATTTGGGTAAATATATAACATGGTGTAAAAATGATTGGAATCGATTCAGTTGCTTATTCTGAACAAACTATATTCAGATTTCGAATAAATAAAACGTTACATTTTATATATATCTATACATGTTCAACATTATTTTTTGTTTAGGCGAAACCCGAAACACGTGTCCAGTATTTTTAAGTAAAGAATCTATGTACAAAATTTCAAAAAGATATCATGAAAAACCACAAAGTTATGAGCCTGTTATCCTACTTGGCTGTCCCAGCAAAAATATGATCCACGCTCAGCTCGGGCGGGCGAGCGGGGCGTTGACCTCTGGCGTCAGCTGTTGCGCCGGCGTGCGCAATAATATGATCTACCGTGCGCGCTCGGTAACCACACTGCAACAATTTCTAAATGTATTTAGGAAAAATATAACACGGCGTAAAAATTATTAGAATCGATTCAGTTGCTTTTTCTGAACAAAGCTTCGGATGCGACTGGGATTAACGCTGAGATGATGATGATTTTATAATGATTAAACCTTATGCCAAAAGGTATAAGTGTGTTTTTTGTCATAATGTCGATATACCGTGTGTAGGTGCCACGACAACGTTACTGGAGAGTGCGGAGGTGACTGTGGAGCGCGCGGCGTTCGCGAGACTGTACCTGCACGTGCTGTTCCCCAACGGAGACGGAGACATCGCAAGGGACCAGTGAGTTTATTCCGTTTATTAATACTATTGCTTCATTGTTTGTTGGTCGGTTAATTTGTCTGTCACCAGGGCTGGATCTAGTGTACTGTTATAGCTAAACAGTTGAAATTTTCACACATGATGTTGCTGCTACAATAAATAATTGAAAAGACACAGAGTAAAAAATATATGACGGAGAAGACCGTCAGGAAGGCGGAGCCAAAGGTTCCGGATAGTTAAGTTGTCTTCTCACCCGCATGAGCATCCATCGTGGGCGGTATTTCGAGAAAACGTTCAACAATAACTATAGTGTGATGTTCGATTCTTATTATTTTAACTGTACAGACACTTAGATCACTTTAATATTAAGGGATCACAGTGATAATCTCAGATTAAAATAGATAAGAGCCACTGGGTTTGGGCATGACCAACACGCACTCGATCGAAGCTTGAGCACAGCCTGCCCGCGCTAACAGTCGATCGCTATGTCAAACGCAACTCCAGTAGGTGTTACCATTCGCTCCATGGTGTTACCCGCTCTTAATCAAAAAATCAATATTTTTTCCGAATACCGGTCGATTAATCGACTTCAAAAAAATAGTAACAGGGTATATTTTTATAATTTACGTCCGTAAATTACTCTACTATTTTTTGAAGTCGAATTGATACTGACACAAAACAGATCACAATATTGAAAATTAACTAGTCACGCGCCATTATATATATGTTGTGTATAATAAAAGTTGCTCATTTGATTTATGTAGTAGTGAGGCAAACGCTGTGACGTTATTTTGTAATGGCGGCACCTAGACAGGGTCGTTTTGGAAAGCGGAGATTGCTGAACGCTCTCTTCGCCTTGAGACGAGGACCAGGGCACTTCTCTGAGGCGAAACTGTCGGTTTGCCTATTTAAATTGCTATAACAAAACGCCACCTAAGAAATAGAGCCCTTAACCACCACACCAAGATGGTGATGACCCTACCGCTCCGCCGTCGCTGATGTCGTCATAGGTTTTTTTATTTTTTATTAGTTGATTAATTATTTTCATTTGTAAGTGAGTCTGACTCGCACTTGGCTGGTTTCTTATTATTATTACTATTACACGAAACATGATATTTATCTGTAACACCTCACACTTTAACCTATGTTTACAAATAAAGATTCTGATTTCTGATTGCATGCTAGTTTTGTGTAATAGTAGCAAGTCGATGTAGACGTCGCCGGAGTGCACCTGTGTGCGCAAACACTCGTACTTTATAACATGTCCTACGCCGAAGGCAGGTCTTGACTGAGATGTGCGCGAAACGGTGTATATTTGTAACGTTATTCGGTGTCCAGGGTGCTGAGCGAGCACATCCGGCGCGTGGCGAGCGTGACGTCAGCGCGGACGGTCGGCGTGGCGCCCGCACACGCGTGGGCCGCGCCCTACCCGCGCGCGCAGCGTCTGCTGCGGCACCTGCCCGTCTACCGCGCGCCACGAGACAAGGTATCACATACACCCACCCCACTGTCAGCGTCCTACCCGCGCGCGCAGCGTCTGCTGCGGCACCTGCCCGTCTACCGCGCGCCACGGGACAAGGTATCACATACACCCACCCCACTGTCAGCGTGACGTCAGCGTCCTACCCGCGCGCGCAGCGTCTGCTGCGGCACCTGCCCGTCTACCGCGCGCCACGGGAAAAGGTATCACATACACCCACCCCACTCAGCGTGACGTCAGCGCCCTATCCGCGCGCGCAGCGTCTGCTGCGGCACCTGCCCGTTTATCGCGCGCCACGGGACAATGTATCACATACACCCACGCCACTGTCAGCGTGACGTCAGCGCCCTACCCGCGCGCGCAGCGTCTGCTGCGGCACCTGCCCGTCTACCGCGCGCCACAGGACACTTTCTGACTTCTAACGACCTTAGATCCACCAATGAACGCCGGCACCAACGCCTTTACGGTTTTTTTAAACGTGCCTTAACGTGCCCTTAAAGTGTATTTTCATTAAAGCCAATAATAGAGATATCGTAGGCGGTTATTCGATACGTTCAGGTCTTTTCTTCGCTCTAATTGTTTCGACCTAAACTAAATGTAGACTCACTCAGTTTATGCAATCATTTGTTATCATTGAATGATTATTATAAATAGTGTCGGCATGCTTCTAACCTTCCCTGAATTTCCTCCAACTAGTATTTAATACCAAATTATTTGTCACAGCTGGCCTGCATAATGCGCTGCGTGACGTCAATAATGGCGGTGCTGGGTCTAACAGAAGGCACCACTCCTTCTGCTGACGACCTCACGCCAGTACTTGTATACGTTATATTGAAGGTAAGAACATCAATAATGATAATATTAACTTACAAAATAAAATGGTTTACTGTAAAATTGGAATAATGTTTTACGTTCAAAACTCTAACATAGTATCAGATTTTTTAGAAACAAATGTTATCACTGAAACCTTCAAAGTTACATATCTGGTAATTGCGACTTATTGGTGAAAAATGTAAACAAATAATTATATGTTTATGGTTTTTTTTTTTTCACATAATTAAAGTTCAGTTTACTCTAAAGCTTCAAACAGTTTTACTTCAATCTATAATCAACTTAATTGCCATTAAAATAAAATTTATATTTGATTATCTTGAATAACATCAATTTGAAACATTTGGAATAGACGTTACCTTATATTTTACTTTTACCAGGTGAACCCACCATCTTTGTTATCAACGATTGAGCTAGTTAACGCTCTTGGCGGCTCCGCCCTGCAGGGCGAAGCCCTATACTGGTGGACTCAGTTCTGCGCCGCCGTGGCCTACATCAAGACCATGGACTACCCGAGGCCTGACAACAACGATACCTAGCCCATACAGACGCGCCTGGTGAGTTACCCGCTTGCGCAAGCGCACATCTCACTAATATTTTATTGCGAAAGTTTATCAGTATGGATGTATGTTTGTTACTCTTACACGCAAAAACTGCTGAACGGATTTAGATGAAATTTGGTATTCACACAAATAGTGTATAATCAGAAATAACACAGGATGCATTTTTGTCCGGGATCGGAATTTACGCGGGTGAAAGCGCGGATCTCAGCTAGTATTTTATAATCTTAAAATAATTCCTTTAAATCTTTTACAACACCTGTATGCCAGAATCTAGTCTCGCAGAAAAACTATTCCGGCTTTTCTTCTCGATCAGGCTCTATAGTGCATTGACAAATAATGTTGGGTTCTGACTTTGTGCAAGACACCACACTAGTCATCACTCATCACCATTGCATGTTCAAGACTTCTAACATACAACTTTTTTTTTTTTATATAACTTACTAGCTTTCCGCCCGCGGCTTCGCCCGCGTGGAGTTCGGTTATATCGCGCTTTTTAGATTTCCCTCGGGAACATCAAATTTTTCCGGGATAAGAGGTAGCCTATGTTCTTTCTCAGGGTCTAAAGATTGTCTGTGCCAAATTTTATCAAAATCGGTTGAGAGGTTTAAGCGGGAAAGCGTAACAGACAGACAGACAGACAGAGTTACTTTCGCATTTATAATATTAGTATAGATAAACTAGCGCTTGACCGCAATCCCGCCTGATGGTAAGCAGTGATGCGATCATTGATGGTAAAGCGCGCTAGTTTATTAAGAGCCCATTCACTCTAGCCTTGAAGACACTCAAATTGTAATGTGACGGAAACACCGTCACAATTGGAATTGTGCCAGTCCCTCGATGCTCTCTTCATGCTAATGTGTGTTTTTCCGCTGCCATTTTAAGAGTTCTTAGGTTTAGTGAGGCTTTTAAGGTTTGGAGAATGATGATAGTACAGAAGACAGCACATCAAGCTGCTACAATCTGACAGATTTCTTTATTAGATTTTCAACTTTGTCTCTAAAGCATTAAGGCTCAAAGTTGATTGGGAATAAGTTTCTGGTAGTTTGACCTGCTGTCATCCGTACCTTTTTATTCATCCTCTTAACACTACCAAAATAGTATTGTAGTCCCTAGTACTACTAGTACCCTTGTTCAAAAACTAAACTAAAGGAGATGTTTCATTTTGGGCCCCCTCTATGTACGCTATATAGATAAAAAGGAAAAAAATAAAAGATTTTCATAAAAATACTACTAAATTAATTTGAATAAAAATAGAAGTATATGTAATTAATGATTTGAAACGTTTTTTAGTGAGATAACCCTTTATTGAGGTAGCCATGACACTTTTAATGACGTTTGATTTGCGACTTTGACAGTTCTATTTTCCCGTTGTGTTCGTATTGAGTGTTGATTTGAGTTGATTGTGTTTATTTAAGGGACCGTATATGTTCGGAATTCATGTTTTGTTTTTTTCGAAGTCATATGGTACATAATATAGATACGATAGCCTTAGATACATGACACGTTAATCAAATGTCATTTTAAAATTTTATTTCGCTTATTACTGACCACCATATTTAATAACAGTTGTGTTGCACTCCTTGGCCGAGTTAAATTGAATCTGTATAAAAACTACCAAAATATAGGAAATTAACATTAAAAACAGTTAACTATAATAATAATATAAGTAATAATAGTAATAATAATAAATCTTTATTGTCGTAAGGTTTACAGTTCACAGGGTGACTTATTTCTAGATACAGGTAAATGTAATAGGCTATAGGTACTGATGCTGCCACCCAAACTAAGCGAAAGCTTGTATTTTGGGTGGCAGTGTTCAGTCGTTTAATGTGGCTCGGTAATTACAATTACATCATTTGTGCGTGCGGGTGAACGTTATCGCTGGATAATTAATAGAAAAACAAAAATATAATGATTAAATAACTATATGTGAATAATACTTATGTGGACCATGGATTGTTGAGTGTATATGTGTATAAGTGAGTGAGTGTATGTGTGGGTGTTAATGTGTAGGTATGTGTGTGATTTTGTATTGTTTGTGTTGGATGTGAAAAAGGTGTTATGTAGGTAATGGTAACGTGTGTTTTATGTGTCGGTAATTCTATGCGATGTATGTCAGTAACTCTTCTGTTTTTGTGTAGTTCTTATTTAGAAGCCAGTTAGTTAGGGTGGTTTTAAGTTTATGCCTGTTTAATCCTGCGATGTTGAGTTCTTTGTGAATATCATTATATAATTTAGTGCTCATGTTATGAAATTGTTTTTTGGCAAAAGAGGTGTTACAACTATAGCGTAACTATACCTAGCATTAAGTGTACAATGTGCTGGCCCAGGCTCCATACATTTCTGAAACATCTCCTTTATCACTTAGTGGATTTTATTTATGTTTTCATCATCTTATAAGATGAAATGGACGGTAGATAAATATTAGTTAAGACTTATCAAATTAGTCCGCGCTTGAACTAAAATGACGTATTTTTGGTCGCCATGTTTTAAACACATCTAAACTGTCTATGGAGTATCTTAATTTGACAGGACTAAACTAATATTTTATCTTCTGTTCTTTTCATAATGAAGAAAAAGCTACATCTTCTCGTCGTCCAAGATACCACAGTGTCTCAAGACTAAAGTCTTTGACCAGTGTGTGTTGCCAGTGATGACTTACGGAACTGAAACGTGGTCGCTCACAATGGGCCTCATACGAAGGCTCAGAGTCACACAAAGGGCAATGGAAAGAGCTATGTTAGGAGTTTCTCTGCGTGATCGAATCAGAAATGAGGAGATCCGCAGAAGAACCAAAATCACCGACATAGCTCTGCGAGTCGCTAAATTTAAGTGGCAGTGGGCAGGGCACATTGCTCGTAGAACCGATGGCCGATGGGGCAGTAAGGTTCTGGAGTGGCGCCACGTACTGGAAGACGCAGCGTAGGGAGGCCCCCAACAAGGTGGACCGATGACCTGGTGAAAGTCGCGGGAAGCCGATGGATGCGGGCAGCACAAGACCGGTCATCGTGGAAAGCCTTGGGGGAGGCCTTTGTCCAGCAGTGGACATCTATAGGCTGAGGAAGGAAGAAGGAAGAAAAAGATACACTAAACCTAAATGTACTTTATTTTTGTGTTTCTGTTCACAAACTAAACTAAATTTAAGTTCAGTGCATTTTTTTTCTTTATATTTCATTAGGTAAGGACAGAACATAATATGTTGGATTAGTCAAGTTAGTCCGAATAGCACGAGAGTGTGGGGCTGCGGAAGAATTTAGACTCCCGCGGTCCCACGCGCGCTCGTGATAGAAGAGACACCTGGGTGGTTTTAGTCAGTAAAAGTCTGACAGACCCCGTCGCCCACCCTAGGGCGGCGGACATCCTATGAGGATTTCCACACCGAAAAAAAAAAAGTCAAGTTAGTCCGCGCTTGACTTGACATTGATGTATATGCTTATAATCCCGTCTAAACTATCTATGAAGTATCGTAATTTGATAAACTAACATTTTATTTTCTGTTCTTTTCATAATAAACAGATTCACTGCTTAAATTTACTTTATTTTGTGAACTAACTATAGAATAGAATAGAATACTCTTTATTATGTACACCATATAGATTACAGAACATAAATAAAAATATATTATCTACTCTCATATCAAAAAATTAAAAATATAAAACCAAAAAATTAAATTATAACATTATTTCTCTAACAAAATAATGTTATAATATTTTTTTTTTCATTACGGTACAAAGCAAACCATAGACAGCCATTGATATAATATTAAACTAAGGTAGATAAGTCACTAGCGCATTGAACTTGAAGCGTACAAAATATCATATCTGTTTAATATTATATCAATGTAGACAGTACTATTTCATTTTTTATCTGTGGCTGCGCGCGCTTTAGCGCATGCGCTGTGATGCAGGGTGCAGTAGTGTTAACATTTTGTATATTACAATTATGAAACTGAATAAATGGAATTGTGTTGCGTTGGCGTTAGACGCCACGCACTGAGATTAGATAAAGTAGTGTGTGAAACTGTACATAATTAGGTATTACACACTCGTGTGATACTATTAAAAAACTCGCTTCGCTTAAACTCACACTCGTGCTTAATACCCCTCATTATGTAGCAGTATCATAAACTACTATTACAAAGGGTGACACAATGTGCGATACTATTTATGATATGAATATTTATTTTCAGATTTCAGCGCGTGTTCAGGATACAAAATTGGAAATCATTCGCCGCCAGCGTTGCCGCACCGTATGAGCCATGATAACACTTCGCAGCTACACTTAGAGATCTGTAATTAACTCATGCTACATTATATACCACTTACCAGACATTTGTATATACGCGCTAAATATTAATATAGGCATTACATTATAGTGAACCCATGTCATATCATCACTGGCTGGTTTTTGAGCGTTAAACTAAACTGAGGGTAGCATTTTTTGACCGTTCATTGAGTTAGCGTGACGACAGTATGATGACTAACTCCCATTTAGCGATGCAGCCTTTTGTATACTCCGTTCAGCCGATTTTGACTTCTATTGCGATGGTGATATGACACACGGCAACTGCAGTAAATAGTTGGTATTGTAAACACTTTTTTGCTGTTAATACCATCGTTATGACAAAGGAATAGAAGTCAAAATCGTATAAACGGATTGTCGAAAGGTTTATACTAGACTACAACTTTAATAATTTCTGCAATACACGCGGTTTCCACATGGGAGCTACTCACCATACCGTCGTCACGTAGATTGTTGTACCGCGCGACTAGCATATTTGCAATGTCCCGACGTTACTTGTCAGGCAGTGGCTGGACAAACCAAATCCGTCTGGAGGATTCGCCCTTTTCTATGGAGTTTCTCGTACCTCTTTAAGGTTAACCCAAAAAGCAGATAACATCAGCCAGCAAGTTTTGTGTGATAGGGTAACTAAATGTTTCATGTAAATCTTTCATAAAACACTTCACAGTTAATTAGAAACTCTTTGAATAATTAAAAAACTCTTTATATTCTCCTATAGATGTGATATTTGTAGTGTTAAAAAACAAGCTGCGCTTATAAAGTGATTGGCAATCATAATTACATAGCGCGTGTCTTAGAACAATCAATATAATCAGAGGCAAACATTTTAACGCATTTTGTATAGGTATCTTCGGATCATTGCATTTTATAGATACACATTGTAAAAAACAATTAAATATTAAAAACAGTCTGTAAAATAAGATAATAATAATCCATAATAATATTACAAATGCGAAAATAACTCTGTCTGTCTGTCTCTTACGCTTTCCCGCTTAAACCTCTCAACCGATTTTGATGAAATTTGGTACAGACAATCTTTAGACCCCGAGAAAGGACATAGGCTATATTTTATTGGAAAAAAAAAATGATATTCCCGAAGGAAATCTAAAAAGCGCGATTTAACCGAATTCCACGCGGGCGAAGCCGCGGGCGGAAAGCTAGTAATAATATATATATATATAATTCTTTAAATCACTGAAACATTAATAGCCGACCTTATGTTACATTGTCATGTTCCGGCTACACTGTCGTGGACCACTCTTTAGTCTATGACTGTAATACAGACAGCGCGCGTCATCGCTACAATGTAGCCACGTAGCAAAAAGACTCTTACGGCCGAGTATTCTTTGAAATCTAATAATCGCTGTATAAACTTAGAACAAGAATGCTTATTGTAAAGTTAAGGCAAGAATGTTAGTAAAAGAAATAGTCTTATCAATGTACAGATGACGATATAATTATGTAGTAGGTGATTCGTAGAGTGAATTTGCATTATATCATGTGTTAAAGGCCTGAGGTAGGCAAAAGTATCTTTTGATCATGAATCGTATTGTTCGGTGAACCCAAAATTATGTTTAGTTTTCAATTATTTGTTGTCTTCTAGATAAAAATCGAACAAAATGCTTTGAAATGTGTAAAAAGCGAATATATTAGTTGCTTTTATGAATAACGAAAACCTAGCCATTCATTGTTATATAATCAAAACTGCACTATACATGTATAGAACAGATCGTGAATAAGTAATTCTTTTGTAGATTTTTATCTAGAAGAGTATCTTTAATACTTATAATTGTCATTTTGAACGGAGTGTTTATATTGGCCTAACCTATTCGTCAGATTGTTATTTTAATTAATAAAGCTTGTAAGGTGTCTTAATTTGTAACCCAATCTGCTGGTGAATTTATTAGGTTTAAGATACCTGATTGTAGTGAAATTCTGACATCAGTGGGACATGTAATATTAATTTTGAGCTGAATGTATTGCAACTGTCGATATTGTTCAATGTTTTTTCTCTTTGAGGAAATTTTGTTCAAGAATATTCGAATAGGCTATTTGACAGTATTCAATTATTTGTGATTTTTTGCTTTAATTGCATAAAATGAGGGTTCTTTATATCATTTACAAGAGTTTTAATAAAAAAGAATAACAATTAATATATCCAAAACACAAAAATATGTTTGGCTTTTTGTTTCTCGCGCCACACATTGTGAAACGATCCAGATTGGCTAATGTCGCGATGACGTCATACGCGCATCATCGCTTGTTTTCGGCAAACTTATAAACTGTTTTTCGGGGGTTTTTTATCGATTTATTTGTACAACCCAGTACAGCACACCACTTGTAAACCATTTTATTAGATAACAACAGCAAATAATAATTACAAACAAACACTACTGAGAACTGAAAACCGCTTGTGACGTCACTTACCAGGCGCAACGCCATATTGCTAATTATATCGTTTTCCCGGCTTATTTGAATTTTTATTTGCATATTTCTTACGAAATGCGTATTTAAAATTAAAAAAAAAATACTTTGGGTGAACTTCTTAACCGCAACCAAGTAATTCAAGATAAAAATTATAAATCTGTCAAATAGCCTATTTAAATTCTGTTTCGGGTCTGTAGCAGCATTTAGCTACCCGGACAATTGAAAACTGGAAGTGGTAACTGGTAAAGGCATTGGAAAATAATCGAAAATGCGTTCACAATATCGCCGTTTGGAGTACATAATCTCGTATATTTTAAAGTTAGTTTGTATATTTTATTTCCATGTACCTGTTTACAACGTCGGGATCGCCGCCGGTCCTCTTACGCACTGTTACCTAATACGACATCTATAATTGGTCTGTGATTTATAGTTGGATATAATACTCGAAAATGTGTATTTTTGAAAATGACGTAGGTATCTAAAGGTGTGATAAGTTATATAAACATTGATATCGAAAGCAAGAGGCGGATTTTAATAAAATAATTTATTGGAAAGTGTACATTTAATAGGTTAAGTTCGTGTAACTTAGTTAGGTTCAAATAGTAATGGTATCTAAGCGAATAACTATTAATCATGGAGGGAACCCCATAATCAAAATATCAGTTCTCATTATTAGAGTATTTGTAGGTTAAGATTTATTCGTTGTCCAAGCACCAGTTTACTTCGCACCCCGATTTAAAAGACACTATTTTTGAACTAATTTAGCATGTAAAGAATCTAAAAAAAAAAAAACAGTAGTACGTAATCTTGTAGTTGTTCTGTTGTATCAGGGATCCAACTACAGCTTCTTTGTAACGTCTGTTCTAAATATTCAGATGATGAATGAGAAAAAAACCGTATTTTTGGAAATAACCAAGGCATTTCAAAATACTCTTTTACAAGAAAAAGCTAGGTAAAACAAGTCTTAACGAAATATTAGGCTTTTGATCCAGCCTAATTCCATTTATTTTTCTGGATGTTTAGAACTGGCGCGTCTAGAGAACTTCAAAAATAGAACGTTAAAAAGTTACGAAGATATGGGAACGGTTATTGTTAGACCTCGCTTAAGCTGGACTCTGCGATGATTTTTCAAAATTCCTAAATCCATCTTGAGCCGTTATCGTCGGCATTTTAGCCAAAGGATATACACTGCTGGACCTTTGGACCCTTCACCAAGCACCAGCGACAGTTTCTCCCATCGATCCGATAATTTACAAGAAGAAATTCTAAAATGTTAACTGCGAAAGTTTCCATGTATCGTCGTAACTTGCCTCACTTATAAATTACTGGCATAGCTTTCTTATCTCTTGCCTAGGTAGTCAGCGGACGTGTAGGGCATGCACTAACCGCTGCCAGGATACGTCTCGTGTATACATGTACCTAATGTAATCAGAGCAATGAAATTATATTTAGCAATAATATCTAGTCTTTTATTTTTCTGCCTGGTCGTGCCTCGGAAAGCACGTTGCCGTTGGTCCCGGTTGCCATACGAACATCTAATAGCAGTCGTTACGGGTTGTTGGAGCCCTCAAAAAGTCAACAATTGGTCTACACAATACCTTCGATATCGTCTTCAGGTTGTAGAGGTCAGACTGCAGTCGCCCTACGGAAAAGGTCGAAATTTAGCCAAAATGAAATGAAATCGTTTATCATCTAAGTCACTTGTACACCTCATATTTTTTAAACTAGCTGGAGCCGGCATTTCCTAACTGACACCTCTGAGAAGAAAAGAAGCCAGAAACAAACTCAGGGAAGTATCGTCTTTTTTCAAAGTCAGCAGTTAGACTGGTAAAGACCCCGCTGTTGCTGGTAACGCGGGGACCCACAGACTCGAACAAAAAGCTTCCGATGCTATTGGAATTAACGCTAAAATGATGATCTTCTAATCTTTTATTTTATTTGAGTGGTTCGTGGAATACCTCGATCAGCGTCAGAATGCGCATGAGTTGATTTACTTATGAGTAGTCATATGGTCGTATAATTTACTTATAGTATTCATATATGATCGTATAATTAATAAAAGCATCACTGTTGAACTCGAGAGTGGAATGTCCCAAGTTTAGATAAGTTGTTCCCGGGCACCAAACTATAAGCGACTTTGCTAAAAGTGCTGTGAATGCCGTAGGCCATGTTTTTAAAATTAACGATGCACCACTAGGAATAACTCCTGTGTGTCGTGGGTGCGTTTACAAGCATATATAAACAAGTACCACAAGTAGGCTATACAAATATTGGTTACGTGCGGGAATCTTACCCGCTACACGCTGCACAGCAATCGATCGCTCAGACACTGCGCCAACCGTGTCGTCATACTGATTAGAAGTAAGTATATTCGAAACTAAGGTCCGTATTACAGAAGGAAACTCGAGCATTTGATCTCTGCTTAAGCATTACTTAAAACTAGTTTCAACCAATCAAAAGGCTTCAAACGAGACTTAAGTAGAGCTTGAGTTTTGAGTGACGTTCTGTAATACGTACCTGTGTTGTTGCACAAAGATGAGATCACATACAGTACATAGGTACCTAAATAGCATAAGGAGGTAAGAATATTTAAAAAACCGGCCAAGTGCGTTCCGTGCCATTGATTTATGAGATTAAAGGATTTATTTGTATGAAAGGTTAGGTACGCGGTAATAAGTGGTTTACGATTTACGAGGTATTAAAAAAAAAACTACTTACTAGATCTCGTACAAAACAATTTTCGTTAGTAGTTTTTATAGTAATGTACATCATGACGTGTATGTTTTTTTAACATTTCAACTTTTTCCACTTTGGAAGTGTCTGTCACGCAAACTATTCGGTTTAGAAAAAAAATATTTTAGAAACCTCGATATCATTTTTGAAGACCTATCCATAGACACCCCACGCGTATGTATTTGATGAAAAAATATTTTTGCATCAAAATCTTAATGCGGTTCTCAGAATACATCTACCTACCAAGTTTCAACAGTATAGCTCTTAAAGTTTCGGAAAAAAATGGCTGTGACATACGGACGGACAGACAGACATGACGAATCTATAAGAGTTCCGTTTTTTGCCATTTGGCTACGGAACCCTAAAAAGGCGGAATATTAGGCGACTGTCAAAATAAATCTCTAGCCAGGCGGAATTATGTAGTCTTTTATTTTATTATATTCATTTGGGACAAAAAAAACAGTTACATGTTACAATATTAATAGTCGGCTAAGGTATAATACACAGGAAACAAACATATAACCCACACTAATGTCCACGGAATTAAATTGATTGTACAAGACATAAGGAAACGGACGTATACAGAAGGCGACAGCGAGAAAGTAATGGTTGATAAAACTAAAACTAAACCCTAAAAATCACACAAACCAATCCAAAATAACGTGCCCCGTCCAGATACCTATGGTCTATGGGCACAATCACGTCACACCAATATCAGCAAGAGACAGTAAGAGTTAAGGATTACCAGAAAGTAAATTAATAACCATTTTTCTAAATTTGTTCTGGTTAAGAGCGAAAATATCTAGATTTGTAAAATGAAACAGAAGGGCATAAATGAATAAACTATTTTAATTATAATAATACTGATTTAATAAAAGTTTCAATCAATATACAATCGAGCAGAGTTATCAAGAACAGGCTTGGTCGGGTGATCGCAGCGATAATAGTGGACATAAGTTTTTTTTTTTTTTTTAATATGGCATCTCCTAGTTGACCTTGAGAGGTCGGTACTAGTTAACCGGACTATCCTGTGGCTGCCTTAAATGAATTTAAAGCCTCCAGCCAGGGCTACTAAAAGCTAAGCGACTACACGCTAAGGGCACCCCCTGTGGGGTACGAACCTCGGCTTAGGGTGTCGCTAGAAGAACAGCAAGGGACGGCTGGATCGAATTTTTATTTTTATTTCGGTTTGATGACCGCGGCGTTTCCTAGTACTAGCTCTGAGGAAGAAACGTCCGAAACAAACTCAGAGGTCATAGTTGGGAATTTATATTTACTGGCTCAGCTGCGGCGCGGGCTGGCCTACATCGGACAAGGGACGGGGGGGGCGATTACTACGTTGAACGCGTCGCGTCGGACCTCGGCGGCGAGGTCGGTAGGTCGGTTTTTTGTGTTTTGTACTAGTGGCCCTATTGGCCTCTTGGAGGAGGGTAATGGGGTCATCAGGGTCGGTGAGAGCATGCCTAGGTCGGCGAAGCTTGCTAATTTTGGAGGGGGAGTAATTTACTGCCGCGACAACCAGAGGGTTGTGATGTACAGCGGCTGAGTCAAAGAAACGCTTGGAGAGGCGTTTCATGAAATGCTGGATAGTGGGAATTTTGAGATCTAGATGGAGGATCTCATTTCGGACGAACCAAGGGGCGTTTGTTGCTCTGCGAAGAAAGCGGTTTTGGAGTGTCTGCATCCTATGGATATGACTGGGCTTGGCGTGTGCGAAGACTACACAGGCGTATGTCATGATGGGGCGTATGCAGGCTGTGTACAGGCGCATTTTGCACTTGAGGGACAGCTTGCTGCGCGGATTGAGGAGAGAGTGGAGACGAGAGAGAGCGTAGGCGGCGCGCGAGCGTACCGTCCTTATATGCTCTCCGAAGGTGAGGTGTTCGTCTAGGATAACACCTAAGTATTTGGCTCGCTTTTCCCAAGGGATCGGCTTGTCAGACATGATGATTGGTCGGGGAAGGGTGGGTTTGCGCGGCGGTCTCGAGGAGAGTACCGCTTGGCTCTTTTCGGGATTGACTTCTATTCTCCATTTTTTAAACCAGTCAGCAAGAGCGTTGACAGCGGTCTGGAGATTTAGTTTTATTTGATTGGGGTTAGTTCCTGAGCAGTAAATGGCTGTGTCGTCTGCGAAGAGAGCGAGGTGAGCCTTTTTACTTTTGGGGATGTCGCTAGTGAATAGCGTGAAGATCAGAGGGGCCAGTACGGAGCCCTGGGGGACTCCGGCCCGGATGAGGTGGGAGGGGGAGACAGCTCCTTCGGTCTTATAGCGGAAAGTTCGGTTTGACAGGAAGTCTCGCAGGATGAGCACGAGACGGTCAGGCACGCCGAGTTGGTACAGCTTGTATATTAAGCCGTTGTGCCAGACTTTGTCAAAGGCTTTCGCTATATCGAAGTAAATAACACCTGTCTTCATACCACGTAGGAATCCTGCGTGAATATGCTCGGTGATGCGGAGGACTTGTTGGACACTGGAGTGCCGAGAGCGGAACCCGAAGTGTTCGTCGGGGATGAGGCCCTTGTTCTCGGCAAAGGCTCTGAGACGCTTATAAATAAGCCTTTCATATACCTTGCCGAGGACTTTTAGCAAGCTGATGGGAAGTGGACATAAGTGAGCTCGCAAGGCTTTTATGGCATTTCCCCCACCGGAGGCGTCCGGTGTTTGGCGGCAGTGACGTGGCTGGCTGGTGGCTCGGCTTGGCTGTGATTGGCTGGCTGGAGTGGCGCGATCTGATCGGCTGTGATATCGGCTAGCCAGAGTGGCGCCGTGGCGCGCTGTGAGCGGCAAAGGCGGTGTGGCGTTACAGTCGGCCGTCCTGAAACAAGATTGCTCCCGCAACGGGAGAAGGCTGCGTTAACTTTCAAGTAGATCAATGAGGTCTTCAGTTTCAAGTTGATCATCGGAACTACTGGCACTGTCAGATATAGGCATTGTACTCCAATAAGGCCTTAAGGAATCAGCTGCAACCAGGGCAATAAAGGCTTTGTAACCTCTGAGTCCCTTAATACTACGGATTCGTCTAGCTTAGTGTTAACTTTTGTGGCACAGCTTGTCGGTGTTTGCCGCCAAAGAACTAAATCACCCTTTTTATAGACATGGCTTGTTTTTCGTTTCTTATCAAAGTTGCGTTTCATCCTATCACTTGCTATCCTTAACTGAGCACTAGCTTTGTTGCGTCTAACCGCCACTGGCTCTGGCACTGGTAATATCACAACGTGGCCTAGAACTTTTGGCAAACATTAAATCATATGGCCTATAGGATGTACTTGCATTTATAGTATTGTTGATACCCCAGAGAATGTCAGGTAAGCTGTTGGTCCAATTATTTGCGGCTTCGCTAGGATCAGTGGCACGCAACGCATTCAATATAGTTCTGTTGGTGCGTTCCACTTGCCCATTGGCTCGTGGGCATGCAACAGAGGTCAAGATATGCCTGAATTGTCTGTCAGTTGAAATTTTTTTTAAAAATATCTACTCGTGAACGCCTTTCCATGATCACACACAAGTTTATCAGGGTATCCAAATAAGCTAAATATATTTAATAATAACTACGCCTTAGTAATACTTACAACATAAAACAAATACGTTATAACCAAAATTATAAAATGAAAAACACAACTATCACCGGTCTGAGACTATACTTGTTGCATACCTAAGCAGATCTGCAAAATAATTTGTCAAAAAGTAGATAATCAGTACATAAGAGGGTACCTTGGTTTCTAATTGGCCAGCCGTATTAACTTGTTTTTAAATGTACGGATGGCAGCCGGTCAAGCCGCCCGAAACTGCCAAATATTCCCAATCAACCTCGAGCCTTTGTGCTTTAGAGATAAAGTTGAAAATCTAATAAAGAAATCTGACCGATTGTAGTAGCTTTGTGCGAGTCGTCTGTACATTAGAAGTTCTTCACATAGAGATTCACGCCTAATGCCCTACCCTCGCTGTATCGGAATAATTACGCATATCATATTCATAACTTTTTTTTTATTCAGCCCACTTCTGAGATGAAACAGAAGGGCATAAATGAATAAACTATTTTAATTATAATAATACTGATTTAATAAAAGTTTCAATCATTATACAATCGAGCAGAGTTATCAGAAGAACAGAGCTTGGTCGGGTGATCGCAGCGATAATAGTGGCCATAAGCACAGTAGACAGAGAACAGTAGATTATCTAAGGCCGCCCGCAGAGTTATTTGCCTACTCTTGCGTTGAACCATAATTTTAATGTCTTTGGTTGAACCCTAGGGTTGTCACTTTGATCTAAATTTATGGAATAAAAAGCATATTTTGATTGAATATTTTACCAATTTATAAATTTAGAAAAATAAAACGCTAAAGGCTTTTTATTTTTACTAAATTTATCACATAACATTTATTATATTAAGTTACAAATTTGATACCGACAAAATTTTTATATAAATATAAATTTTTAAGACTAGGTACTTAAGTGTAACACTAAATTATATTCTAAAGCTCGTAAATAATGATAAATTTTAAGTGATGTGTGATATGGGAAATCGATATAACTGGTTCTTATCAGAGAAGATTGTAAGTGATGAGTACTTAAATGTAACACTAACACAATAATATTCACAAGCTTATAACTAATGCTTATATGATATAAAACATGAGAAAAAAGTAGACATTAGTAAAGCTAAGATTATGTATGGGTAGCGAATATTTAACAAATGATACCTTACTTTAATAAAACTGCAAAACCTTTTTAGCCTCATTAGTTTCTGAGGTACAATTATAATGATTGTTTATATGGGTACTGTGTAATGTTTGTTTATATAATCGGATAGCATCAGCTAGCTCAAATGCAACAAAGGTTATAATGTTATAAATAAAATTCTACGCAACCCTAAGCGTCAGTCGGTCACATTTTACTATAATTTTATTAACTTAATATTATGATTAAGACGCCATATTTGGATCAAACAACACATAAGACAATAGAAAAAAATTAATAGTCATTTGCAATATTGATTATTGTGAAATTGCCCTTATTACACTATACGCGACAAATACGTTTACTTAAAAGATATTTCGTACTCAATACTCTGTTTTATAGTAAAACTGGGCCTCTTAAAATAAACATAACTTTAAGCGTAGTATTCAGGAAGTAAATCTGAGAATACAATTATATGGAAAAATGCGACTCGGGTACGCTCATAATAAAGCAAATAAACTGTGAAACAAACAATACATAAATCACATTTTCTAATAAGATTTAAGCTGTACTTACATTTCTGGTTCAGTAGGAAGTATGAAGAATGATAAGTCCGGATTTGCGAAATCATTATTGAGGCACCCGAAAACACTACAATATTTTTTTCCGCCTTTTGAAGCCATGATACTCGTAATAATTAATATTATGGTAAGTGGCCGGCGAGAATTGACGAACGCGAGCGGTCATGTAATTTACGCGCGTGCTCACAGTCACGCGGCACAGCCCGTATTGCCGCCATCCTATACCATCCTATATTATGCCAGCGTGTGCGTGAAATCGCGTACCGACACGGCGCTCGGCGCGCACGCATACATTCAAACCGAGAGCGGCTCGTTTATATGAAGATGTTTTACTGTTCTCTGTCTATTGTGCCATAAGTGAGCTCGCAAGGCTTTTATGGCATTTCCCCCACCGGAGGCGTCCGGTGTTTGGCGGCAGTGGCGTGGCTGGCTGGTGGCTCGGCTTGGCTGTGATTGGCTGGCTGGAGTGGCGCGATCTGATCGGCTGTGATATCGGCTAGCCAGAGTGGCGCCGTGGCGCGCTGTGAGCGGCAAAGGCGGTGTGGCGTTACAAAAATATGAATTCTCCTCTGCACCATTGATGGTACGGGACAATGGTGCATACGGTGCAACGAGGAACCGTTAAATATTACCACTAAGTTGGTTTCTGGTTTTACAAGCCGTGATACATTTTCGTCAGCGTATCTGAACGTAGCAGCGTGTAAACAAAGGGCCTCTTCGTTTTTTGAGCAAACGAGATTCGTATCGCACGATCATCGCTTATCCTACGACACTGGCCGTACATTGACGTGTAAAAGTTCGTAGTACTTTCAAAGCAGTGCAGCTCAAAAAACCTACTATGTGCGAGCTGGACTCGCGCACGTGTTCCATTTTATACTAAACTAGCAGCCGCCAGCGACTTCGTTCGCGTGGAATTAATTATCCTCCGCTCCTATTGCTCCAAGCGTGATGTTATGTAGCCTAAAGCCTTCCTGGATTAATGGGCTATCCAACGCCAAATCGGGCCAGTAGTTTCTGAGATTAGCGGGCACAAACAAACTCTTCAGCTTTATATATTAGTATAGATAATAAGTTGTTTTCAGGTTTTCGTTGTTAAAAGCGGTAACGGGAATAAACCATCTGAAAATTTCAACTATTTAGCTATTATAGTTCGTGTTGGCAGACGGTGTATACTTTAGTCCCGCCCATTACCGGTATCAAAAATACCGCTTCGGTATGCTCGAGGCTACTACATCGGTAGCTTTGAGGATGCTTCAAGATACTTAAGTCGGTACGCCATCGCTCGCCGTACCGCTAGCGCCGAGGCGACACTCAGGAGTAGCTCGGCAGTTTCCGACAGTGTGCGCTTGCATGTAGGGATGCCAAAGGATCCTTTTCCTGGCCTAATGTGGTCCCGTGAAGGCTCTGTACACAAAGGGCAAAACCCTTTTTGTACAGAGCCTTCAAAAGAACCTTAGCATATACATAATAACTATGTATGTATTATAATAGTAACCTTTAGTAGCCTTTTATTCCCCCACTGCATGGCACAAGCCTCTTCTCATATAGAGAAGGTACTAGCTTTGATCACCATACTACCAAACCAATACCGACCTACTAATTTGGTAGTATGGTGATCAAAGCTTAGTAGGTAGGTACCTTGCGTTGCCAGTTCGAGTGAATGAAAGCACCATTCCATCTTGTTGAAACATGTGTACATAGGTTGGTAGGAGTTCAATGCTAGGTACCCTACTTTGGCATTCACTTGCCAAGAGTTAAACCCTCAACTTCGGGCATGCGAAGCGATGCCTTAACCACCGGATGGGTCATCACGTCGTCTATTTCGTTCTCCGAAAGGTAAGGTGGTTTACTTATTTATGTACGTATAGTAGGCAAAACGTTCGGGGCTCTGACGCCAGCTTTCCCTTCGGGGATGAGTGGTCAGACGGCAGTCGCACTCGTAAAAGCCAAACAAGCCATTCAATCATGGAGAGGTTACACAGAAATGCGCATGTCACAGCTAGGGCGCCGCCGCAAAACGGCGCGCAGGAGCCTCGCCCGACTCCTGTGACCTGTGGGCTAGGGCTACCGTGTCAGAGGCGGACACGGCTGAAGAAGCGAGCCCAAACTATGAAAATCCGTTTCGCGTCGTGGAACGTTGGCACGCTAACTGGACGCGCGAGAGAGCTGACCGAAACTCCACAGGCGGAGGGTGGCCGTGGCGTTCCTGCAGGAGACTCGGTGGAAAGGCAGCAGATCCCGGCTTATTGGGAATGGCTACAAGCTGATCTACACGGGTGCACCTAGTGGGAGAAATGGGGTCGCCATGGTGTTGTCTGACGAGCTCCAGGATGACGTCTTGGAGGTGAATCGCATCAGCGATCGGCTAATGTCGGTGCGGGTGCTTGTCAATGGGGTTATAACCCACTTGATAAGTGCCTACGCTCCGCAAGCCGGGTGCGGTGAAGCCGAAAGGACGCTGTTCTGGACCCAGCTCGAAGGATTGCTTCGCGGGATTCCGTTATCCCAGGGAATCGTTCTGGGTGGTGATTTGAACGGTCATGTGGGTGAGAGGTGTGGCGAGTTTGAGCGTGTTCACGGTGGCTTTGGGTACGGTAGCCGCAACGCGGAAGGAGACAGCATTCTCCGAATGTGTGCAACTGCGGACCTTGTAATCGTGAACACCTACTTCAAAAAGAAGCCGGAGCACCTTGTCACCTACCGGAGCGGGCGAAGCGCTACCCAGATCGATTTTCTACTAACTAGGAGGCACCACATCGGCAAAGTAGCCAACTGCAAAGTCATACCCGGTGAGAGTCTCACTGCACAACACCGTCTCCTTGTCATGGACCTCTGCGTAAAGGCCCAACGTAGACGTGTAGAGGACTGTCGGCGCCAGATCCGGTGGTGGCTGCTTGATGAAAACAGGTCCCAGGATTTTGCGTCGGTTATTGGCGACAAGTGCGTCGGTACCGACGGAGAACCTGTGCAAGACCACTGGGACAGGATCCAGGCAGCTATTACGGGGGCGGCGCGGGTGGTACTCGGCGTCTCTAAGGGCGGCCGCAAACGTGACAAGGAAACCTGGTGGTGGGACGACACAGTCCAGAGGGAGACTAAGGTGAAGAAAGCCCTCTTCAAAACGTGGCAAGCGACCGGATCTCCTGAAGATCGCGACGCATACAAGGTTGCCAAACGTGCCACCAAAAGAGCTGTAGCCAGAGCCAGACGAGACCACTTGCAACCTCTCTACGAGAAGTTGGAATCGTCTGAGGGGCAAAAGCTCATTTACAAGTTGGCACGTTCCAGGGTCAAAGCGGCACAGGATATATCCAAGTGCCGTTGTGTAAAAGACCCAAATGGCAACCTGCTATGCGAGGACCTCGCGGTGAAGGAGAGATAGCGCTCGTACTTTCACGAGCTGCTGAACAAGCAGCATCAAGAGGTGCAGACACCGCAACTCCCTCCGAACCTTGGACTAGTGCCTCTGATAACGCCTGAGGAAGTCCAAACGGCTCTTCGTCGTATGGGGAATCGGAAAGCTGTCGGAGCTGACGGAATCCCCATTGAGGCCTGGCATGCTAACTAACTTTTTCAATCGCGTGCTCCTGACCGGCAAAATCCCGAGCCAATGGAGGCTGAGTATCATTACTCCAGTCTTTAAAGGCAAGGGCTCGTTTCAGGAGTGTGGCAACTATCGCGGTATCAAGGTCATGTCCCACACCATGAAAATCTTTGAGAGGATCATAGACTCCCGAATCCGGCAGGAGTGTGCTGTCTCGGAGTGTCAATATGGGTTTCGGCCAGGGTACGGAACCATGGACCCTATCTTCGCACCAGGGATCCGTTTCTATTCAGCGTGATATTAGACGTCTTGTCGGACAGCATCAAGGACTCACATGAGCAGCCTCCCTGGCTACTCATGTATGCTGACGATATCGCGCTGGCGGACGCGGACAGGGAACGGTTGGTGCGGCGTGTGAATGCGTGGAAGGACTCGCTTGAGAACGGAGGTCTGAAACTCAACGTGGCGAAGACCGTATACTTGGCCAGCAACACGACAGACCCCATGTCTGTGCGCATAGGCGGAGACATGGTCGAGTGCACGGACCAGTTTAAATACTTGAGGTCTGTGCTTCACGCGTCCGGCGACATTGATTGCGACGTCAAGGCACGTACCTATTTCCGCAGCTTGGGCGAAATGGCGTGAGGTGACAGGTGTCATTTCTGACCCCAAAATGCCGGTTAAGCTTAAGGGGCAGGTCTATAAAACCATCATTAGACCTGTTCTCCTGTATGGCAGTGAGGCGTGGCCTGTGCTTGAGCGACACAAGCAGGAGCTGCGTGTCACGGAGATGAATATGCTGCGGTGGATGTGTGGAGTTATGCGGAAAGACCGCATCAGGAACTTCCGCATCCGGGGCAGCCTTCGTGTCCGTGACATTGCAGACAAACTGCAAGAGGGTCGCCTACGCTGGTACGGCCACGTCTTACGCAAACCGACATGTTACGTGGGTAACAAATGTCTTGCCATGGCGCCTCCACCGCGCCGGAACAAGCGGGGTAGACCAAAGAGGTGCTGGCTTGACGTTGTAAGAGATGACATGCGTGCCAACAAGCTCTTACCACAGGATGCTAAAGATCGTGCGAAATGGAGAAGAATGTGCAGGAAAGCGGACCCCGGGCTCCAACGCGAAAGCCGCGGATGCAACCGGGATAAACGCTGAGATGATGAGTAGGCAAAACGTTCATGTCATCAATATTACCTGTCCCATATATTCTGGGCGAACCTTTGTTATAAGCAAATACCTAAGATATAATAATGTAACAAACACCCGTCCACAGCCATCTGTGATAGACGACGAAAAAAACAAGTGTGACAACTGCGCGCACCGGAAGTGGAACCACGCGCGTGGATTGCGCATATCGATTTGTATGCATTGCGCATATTGATTTAGCGTGAAAACTATTTCCCTTTCTCAGATTTATTTTTGATCATAATTTTGAGACCAGTAGTGGCATAGTGGTGTTGGCCGTGACTTGTAGGTCGCAGGTTAGAACCCCATCAGGCGCTTTGTGTAAATTATTTCATCAACACTGCTTTCAAAGGCAAAATAAAAACTTATATCCTAGAGCCAAAAATATCGAATACTTGTGACATCTACCAACCCGCACTGGGCCTGAGTGGTAGATTACTGTCCACTCCCCCTCACTGAGAGGAGGCCTGTATCTCAGGAGTGGGAACATTATAGGCTGATTATGTTACAGGAATGTTTTTATATTGATATTTCATGGCTTTTGATAGGCTTGGGGGTCATCCATAAAGTACGTCACACATAAAGGGGGAGGGGGGTGTCGACAAAGTGTGACATGGTGTGACAAGGGGTGGGTGGGGTACTATGTTTCGTGACATCACATTTCAAAATCGAATATAGCTAGAGGTAATAATCGCGTTATTTGAAATATTAATTATAAACTAAAAAATATTTCCAACTCAATCTTTGGGACAATACGGTTTAAATTGTTTTCTTTACGAGATCATACTTGCTTTAGTGACACTCGCCGATCGAGCCCTTTAGGTTTCTTTCTTTTCTTTATATTCAATAGTTTATTGCTTTGTTATTGTTTCAAATAATTGATCTAATGTTGATTTCATAAAAAAGTACTTTATTTAAATGGAAATAAAACTAAATTCGGAACTGCTGTTTTAATTTAATAATTTTTCGATGTGAAATTGCAAAACATGTGACGTCACATTGGGGGGGGGGGTCTCAGAAATGTGAACACCTGTGACAAGGACGGAGGGGGGGCTCAAAAAATCATGAAATTCGTGTGACGTACTTTATGGATGGCCCCTTGGTATGGGTGTGCCAGACGATATTACAACTCTATGTGTGTGTTTTTGTATGTTATCAGGGTTTCAAAGTAATAAAAATACATATTGGCGCGCATATATTTATTATGCACTTAGATTTTTATAAATGTACACTTATAAACAACACGGCTTTGCAGCAGCAGGTCACTGGAACAAAAATACATTCCATTAGAAACTGTCGTATTTTCCTTACTTTTGTTTGAAAGTGAATAATTTTATCAGTCGTCGTGTTACGTCATGGCATTCAGAAGTAGCAAATAAAAAGATAATTACATCATTTGAACCATATTATGTAAAATGGGCAAAGTTAAGGAGCAAAGTTGTTGATCAACTGAAGTAAAAGGTTACAATTATGTAGTTTATCTGTTATTATGTCCTTATTTCTATATTTTAGTAACAAAAGTAGTAAAATTGTATAGTTACCTTATCACAGTGTAAGTCACGCTTACGATCGTGGCCTTTCCTTCTTTTCTTTGTAAAGGGCTAAGAGGGAGACATTGGCCACCTTGACAACCTGTACAACAAAATACCAACATCAGAACATGAAGAAGCAACTTATTAACATCACATTCATTTTAATAAAGTTAACTTTACCAATACTCTGAACAGTCATAAAATAACTAACTAAATCCATATTTTTATAAGATAAAACACCCACTTTTAAGTAGATTTATAAATGTTGACTGTAAATATAGAATGGAGTTTGATATTTTACAAATTATTTATAGTTTATTATATATTTATTGTAGTATAGTAATGTATATTTATTAAGTTTATTATTGTTTTGCATAGAAGTTTCTAGTCAAATTACTTTGAATGATACCAAAACCATCATGTTCAGTGTATAATGAAATGATAAATTATTTTCCATTAAAGTTTTACCCTAAAGCACTATCAAACCTGCAGAGATAGTAAAAATGCAGATTATTAAACTCACCTTAAACCTGACTCCGGGAATGTCACCAACAGCGTGACCCTTACGACCGAAGCCTGCCACTAGCACTTCGTCGTTTTCTTCAATGTGGTTGAGACAACCATCCCGGGGCACGAAAGCTGTTACTTTCTTGCCGTTCTTGATCAGCTGTACTCTCACACACTTGCGGATAGCAGAGTTAGGCTGCTTGGCTTCAACACCACTGTGGGGAAAGAAGGGGTCAATGAAATGCTTAGATATATCAATGAAGAACTAGAAGGCTTTCAATATTATAACCTGTTTGCCTTGGAGTAACAATAAATAGTAAAAAAAAACTGTTTCATGAGTTTTAGAACTTCATTAAACTTACATATTTATCTAGTAAACAAAGGGACAACATTCAACTTCAGAGAAAGTTTTAAATTCATAACATTTTTACAATGATCTAAACTATACTATAAACACACTTTATCATGTCACAACTAAAAAAATCAATAAAGGCTACACACACGAGTAAAGTAACGGCGCAAGAGCGTAAACACCATGCCTATGCATGTGTATAACCTCATTCATAGTTCAATGACCCATGTGGTATTTACACATCTCATGTTTCATACATTTAGTTTTTGCTGAACATTTTAGCGGTAAAACAGAAGAAAGTAATGAATTGGAAAGTTTCTCAATTTCCATTTAAAATCATGCGAAAACATGACAACTAGGTACAGGCATTGCTACTAATACTCTCCACAATACTCAAAAGTATCAAGGAGCTGCTAAGAGAGTCTATGTGCAGTACTCCTTCAGTTGAAGTCTTCTTTCCTTGTCTTCTTTAGGGGCGTCGCGACGCCGCCACTCGCAGTATTATCCTGTGATTGTAGTAGGAACACATTCACGGGCATAATACTGCGTGCGGAAACGTCGCCGTCCAATGGTACCACCGCCGCATCCATCTTCTTGGCTTCATTATAGAAACATGCAAAGTTCAGTTTTCACTTCAGCATTCGGTAACACAAACATTTACGGACTCACCACGAACAGGCTAATAGTTACAGGGACGTACTTACACTTTCTCCAGGACGATGCCCTTAGCGTGAGATGCACCACCGAAGGGATTGGCCTTCCACCTTGTCCCCATGTGGGCTTTCTTGTAATCTTTGTCTGCCCATCGCTGCTCTCTGCGATGATTCACGTGCTTTCGCGCCGTGCGAATACCACGGGGCTTACCTGAAATATTGACGGAGCCGGTTAACACTTGTGTTTACGACGCACAACACAGAAATCGATACACCGTGGTTTTATCTGGATAACGTGAAGGGAGAAACTATTATTGCACCTCATAATTAACGCGGTGCCTGAGAGATGGAAATGGATTAGTTTTACACCACGAGAAAAACATGTCTGCGCCATGGCCGACACCTATGCGTGCACGTATAAGTTATAATTTTTGGGGATATTATATTTGGAAAATTCACTCCTTTATGGCATACGTATTTAATACACTGATACACACAATTTTAAAACAAAAATTATAAATAAACTATAACAAAACTGCACAAAACTAGTCCTTACCCATTTGGATAGCACGACACCAATCGGCTACGGATGGGAAAAGAAATTATAAAGCCAGCCAGCCAACCACCGGCTTCAACTCATCATTTGTGCCAACATAAGAACACTAATATTGAGTTGCCAGTTACTGTAGGCAAATCAATCAAAATTAATATTATTATAATCCGATTTAGATAGAAAAGTATTTACTGACTACATGTATAAAATGTAAAAATTAATTACTCTAATTAAAATCGATGTCTATAAAACTAAAGTTGTGATTAGTTTTTATATTAAAATTTAGTATGTTCATAAACAGCTAAAAGTACCAAAGGAATCGTTCATTCAATTTAACGTCATTATGACGTGACATTGACAGTTAAACCAACTTCATGGTTCATGCTAGTGCTATTTCAAATATTTGTTTGTTGTAGCTGTTTCTAGAATTTTGTGCGTTCTTGGAAGAATAAATACTTTTCAGAATTTAATTTCCTGTAACCAGACCATAACAATGACACTGAATTTGACAGCAAGAAAGGATGGCGGGCCAGGTTACGTTGGAATACAGTTCTGCCAGGAGTGCAACAACATGTTATATCCACGCGAAGATAAAAATAACAAAGTTCTCCTGTATGCCTGCAGGAATTGTGATTACAAACAACTGGCCGACTCTAACTGCGTGTATGTAAACAAAATTATGCACGAAGTCGACGAATTAACCCATATTAACCCTGATGTAGTAAGTGATCCTACTCTGCCTCGTACGAAGGATCACATGTGTCCTAATTGTAACCACAGAGAGGCTGTATTCTTCCAAGGGCAGACACGACGTGCTGAAGAAGAGATGAGATTGTATTATGTGTGCACTAGTTGTAAACACAGATGGACTGAATGAAAGTTCTGTATTGTAATATTAAAATTAAGTTTATTAAATTGGATTTGTAAAGCTTTGATTTTTCTTTAGACTTGTGTACTGTCTAATTTCTTTATATCCTTTCACTCCACATCAGAATTTACAATTATTTTCTATGTCTGTGAACTTGTAATAAATTGTGGGTATGATTTGAAATGAAAAAAGACAGGTAGTTTTACACACTTTATTAACTAAAAATATTGCCAAGCATATCTGTCCTAAACAACAGTTAACAATTCACAGCCATTTATTAATAATAAACATGGAGTTTCTATTCAACTTAATACTATTAACATAACAACAAAATTGTTTTAAATGATTTTATTCAATTTCAAAAGGCCTATTGAAACTGGAAACATTAGTTTGCCTTATCTACAGTAAAATTATTTCAACCATACCTAGTGCTCATAATTGATTTAAAAAATAATTAGTATTTAATTGGAACTATGTAATGTGGTTTGTCTTGTTAGCTACATGGAGAAAATACTTTTGAAAATCTGTCCTAAACCACACAATTGCCCGCAATGGTGAATACATTGTGTCATATTTTTATTACACACACCGATGCACTCCTCGTACATCTAGGGCTGCCTAACTATTTTTATTAATTTTAAATTTTGTTTTCTTTAATCATTAGCTTCATCACTTTCATTGTTAAGATAGCACATAAGGGAAGAGCGAGACAGCTCCGACACAAGTACTATAGTAATTAACTGGAGCTGCCTCAATTTATGTATGACACAATGTTTCAAGATGAAATAAATATATATATACAATATGTAAAGAAAACCCTGTCCCATTCGTAAAGGTATTGTTAGGTAGCCATAACTGATTCAACTAATGCCTACAAAGCCGGGCTACTTAAAAAAAAATCCCCCTAAAAAAATAAATATTATTTCGCAAAAAGAGGTAACTTAAAACATGTGCAGTATGCCATACAGGCGCGGGCGAAGAGGGGCAGGGCACGCGGCACGCGGCCGCATCGCTATTCGCTCAGAATTATACCGTCAAAAATAATGTTGTCACTTTTTAAAAATTACCAAATTTTGGGGAAGTTGGAATTAATTCGTGGGAAAAAGAGGTTATTTCAAAATTCACTAGTATTGTTACTATGATGATTATGTAAAATTTCATATTTTATTTGGTCATGTGTTTACCTAACCTTTATTATCCTTACGGGTCGGACAGGGTTTTCTTAACATATTGTATATACAGTATGTTAACTAACAGAGGGCGTTCCCGTTAACCCGAAATAGTATAGCATACATACATGCTAAAAAAAATATTTCCATTCGAAAACAAAATGTTTTAAAATTTTTCCAATAAGAAAATATTCAATAAAAATTTTAAATTGACATGTAAAGAAACACACTGTACACGCGAACATGAAAGACGGCAACGTCGCAATTTATTTATACATGACGACTACTATTTTGATTTAAAACAGGAGGTTTCAAATTTATTTCCAATTAGAATTTTTTTTTATTCGGATTTTTCTATGCTGATATTTTTATTTTAATCTATTAATGATATATATATTAACGAGTTTAAGGGAACGCCCTCTGTTATTTTAACATACTGTATAAAGGGCACCGGTAGCTGAAAAGTTGTGTGGAAATCGGTTGTCATGGTACGGGCATGTGTTACGGAGAAATGAGGAGAATGTCGTGAGGAGAGTTTTAATTATGAATGTTGATGGCTATAAAAGTAGGGGAAGACCAAAGAAACGATGGATGGAATGTGTGAAGGATGATATGGCTAAGAAAGGGGTGACTGCCGAGATGGCTTCTGATAGGGATGTATGGAAGAAAAAGACATGTTGCGCCGACCCCAAATAAATTGGGATAAGGGCAGGAGAATGATGATGATTGTATATATAAATGGTGTATCTGACATCGACGCACAAACTAGTAGCATGGATCCAGTACATGATTCTGGACCCCCTAGTGGTGGAATTTTTCGTCGGCTTTTTCATGATTTAAAAAAATAAATGTAGTTTTTTTTCACTTCAGACCATTCACAATTGCTATATTTTTATAACCCAATAAGATTTTAAAGTCAAAATTAAATTATTCGCTAATTACATAAAAAAGCGCAACGAAAACAAAACCCGAAAAACGATCTTATCAGTTGATTTAATAGAGTTCACATCAGGGATCAATGTCATACCTACAAATTCGCATGGCGGCACGCTTGCAACGTTCAAAAGCCGAGCCGACACTTTTTTTAAACACTGTGTATTCTGTAACCATTCATTAACGACATAAATGACTATCATAATTATATTAGTGGCATGCGGTCTAGCCTTTTCACGAAGTTTGCGTTACGATGTCAGATACACCCTGTATTTAAATCTCATGATAGCAAAAGAAATATAGTATATTAGTGACGAAAGTAAGCAGTATGTACTACTTTGGCACTGATAGTGAAGTATTAAGGGTGTTTTCTAAATGATTGATTGCAATCTGATAACCTTAACTAACTTGTCACATTTAAAAAGTTCAGTATGTTTATTTGGTTTGCGATTGCAATCAGTTGATCAAAATAAAAGCATCATAAACAAAAATGTAATCTAATTACTATTTAGCTTAACAATCTACTAAATATCTAAAAACAGCCTCCCTGAAAAGTCAGGGTTATTAGAAGCCTAGAAAAAGTTTTAGTTCAGAAATAATAAAGAGAAAGACTTGTATAAAATTCTGTGCCCTAAAAGCGTGTGCACTGTGCAGTAAAGTTCAAAGTCTAAAATCAAGCTTACGCTAGGTATAGGTAGAATTTTGAAATAGTTAAATGTTAATTACTAAATACAGTGAGTTATTAACAGTATCATTTTATTAAGCTGTTGGAATCTGTTTTACTTTGATAATATATGTATATATCTAACTTTAGAACAACTTGTGAACTCTTTGATAGATTTGTTTATTTACATAATACAGCTGCAAAAAGTATAGTAGCACACCCACGTTACGAGGTGCGCTTCATTGTCTGCAGGTGGCAACTGTATGGAAATAAAAAAAATCTACCTCAAATAATTAAAAAAAAAAAAAAACAATTGGCCTTCTAGGCAATACTTAGTCTAATTACAAAATATTTCTCTCATGTATATTTAAAATTACATTCAATTAAGTTGATTTGCTTATCACGCGACCCTGCTGCCCATTCAGAAAATTAGAAATAGTCGCAAGAATCAAGATTCCCGCGGGAACCTGAATAGTTTATCTCCGATTCTCTCTATGTCTATTTGAATCTATGATTGAACCATTTTTCCACCTCGGAATTATTGCCTTTCCAGATTTCTGATTGAATCGCAGGATCAGATGCAGTCTGTCTTCAAAGTAGCGTATTTATAAAATAATAACAGTTGTTTGAACAAGTAAAGTGCGTTGAGGTAAGATCGGTCTTGGGATAAGAACGTACAAATCAAATATCCCAGTTATTTGGCTTTATTTTTTAATGCTAACTACATTTAGCTAGCATGGCTTTATTTTTTAATGTTTGCTACATTTAGCTAGCATTACAAAATAAAGCCAAATAAATGGGATATTTGATTTGTACGTTCTTACCCCAAGGTCCATCTTACCCCAACGCACCTTATAATATCGCTACCTTGATTCCGGATCCGGATTTTGTCCGCCCAATAATAGACAGAAGTTACAGAAACTAATTATCATTCACACATTTAATTTCTAATTACACTCGTACAAAGCATACATTTTAACAGGATAAACTTAACAAGTGTACAATATAATTTTATCATCAACCTTCAGGAAGACGGGTTTTTGAAAATCAAAAGGAAGAGCATTAAATCTCTAATTACTAAATTGGCGCCCCTACGTAATTTTGTGGCGTAACTACATATTATATTGTCCACACAATGTAATATGTAGTTCAAAATATCTTAAATAAAAAAAACAGTCAAAGATGTGTGATGGACGGCTATCATACATCGTTGACAGTACCGGGAGTGGCGCCACTTTCGCTGGTAACAGCCTCACAAGTCACACCTGTTAGGCCTGTCCACGATAGAACAACTAAATAGAGGAGATTCGTCAGATTTCGTTTTATAATACAAAAGGTTGTACAGACGCAGCATATAAAAGTAACACAAACTGTCGAATTTGAATTGATTTTCAACTTTATCATTAATGTATTAAGGTTCAAAGTAGACTGGGTAAATTCGACATGTTTCGGTTTCGTGTAATTTGAGTAGCTGACAGAGTTTTTAATCGTCAGATAACTTTTGAGTGAAGATTATTAGCCCCAAATAAAAGTTAGGTAAGCCCAAATATCGGTATATAATCTAAAACCATTACTAAAGTAACGATGACAGTAGGTCAAGCTGCCCCAAGCTGTCAGATATTCCCAATCAAACTTGAACCTTAATGCTTTAGAGATAAAGTTACTACAATCTGTCAGATTTCCTTAATAGATAGCTTGATGTGCTGTCGTCTGTACCTTAGAGTTAGGTACAGTCAAGGAGCTTTTAGTTTAGGTAGAATTTCCTTGGGTACAGTACATGTACAGTGTCCGTTTGTCTCTTTGTTTATCGTGTATTGGAACGTTTAGTTGTAAATCGTTGTGATTTGATAACGTCCGTGGTTTAACATAAGTAGATAATACGTCTATTCATTCATTAAATGCATTGCATGTATTACCAATATTGACCTTTTAAGCACCAACAAAATAGGCTATGATACATTACGTGTAACTTGACGCTGTTTCATCTATTAAGCACATAGATATATGACCTTCTTTTTGGTGTGGATGGAAAACCTTCAAATGACCTTTCCCGCTCTGGGCGGAGCGGAAGGACGTGTCAGACCTCTACTAAAACCCACCCGTGTTCCTTTACTTGCCTGTGCGCCACGGCCACGGATTCTTTTTCAACCAACCCGCAACCCTGACCCAGGCATCGGTCTTCGTGGACCCCGTCACGATGAGCTGACATCTCTTTGAGGCGCGCGTGAAACACTACGCGCCGTCGACCCGGGTCTGGTCCTTACGAACAGTGGGCAGCTCGCCGCCCGTAAGCGCGTGCCTACGGTCGCCGGGAATCCGATGCTGCCTCCCCACCAGGGCGTCTCCTGCGGCGGCTTGAGGCGTGAGGGCGCTGAGATTCCCGCTCCTTAACGTGCTCCGCCTCCTCCTTTGGCGGCATCACTGCTTCACAGAAGGAGGTGACAGCCTGCCATGAACTCTCGCTCCGGACCATGACCTGGACCAGGGCCGGACGCGCGAGATCGCCGGGCAGATCTCTACCGTATGCTCCATCGTGTCCTCGGGGCGATACTCACCATGGTGACACCCTGGCGTTTCCTCCCGCCTTATCCGGAACAGGAACCTCCCGAAACAGGCGTGTTCGTGGGCGGCGGAAGGTGAGGACGCCGTCGCGCCTCTCTACCCACTCATCAAAGAGGAGACTTACCGCCGCTATTTTGGTGTGCCCTAGATATATGATCTTGCTTATAAATATTAGGGCCTCTAAGAGACTAATATAATTTCCTAATGTCTACTGGCATTCGTTTTAACAATTTGTTTTAAGTATAATAAATTATGTTTTTAAATACTGACTTTTCGCAATGGAGTCTATACGATTAGTGCGTACTTATAGGGTATCTTTGACAGACTTATCTTTTTTTTATCTATATTATAAACTAGCGCTTGACCGCAATGCTGCCTGGTGGTAAGCAGTGACGCAATCGTTGATGGTAAAGCGCACTAGTTTATTAAGAACCTATTCACTCTAGCCTTGAAGACACTCAAATTGTAGTCCGACGGAAACACCGCCGCTGGCAAACTATTCCAGTCCCTCGATGTACGCGGTATAAAGGAGGAGGCGAAACGCTTCGTCCGGATCGTAGTGGTGTTAACAACGTAAGGGTGGAATCCAGCCGTACGACGGGTCGTCCCCTGGTGGAACGGAGATGGGGGAATTAAATCATGCAATTCCATCGCACACTCCCCGAAATGCATCCTATAGAACACCGAAAGGCTGGCTACTCTACGCCTGTGCTCTAGGCTTTGGAGACCGACTCGAGTTAGATCAGGGTCACCAATCAGCCTCTTTGCACGTCTCTCCACTGAATCCAAAGTGGCCAGGTGACACTTGGCAGCACCAGCCCAAATGTGGCTGCAGTACTCCACACACGAACGGACCTGTGCTTTGTATAACATTAGAAGCTGCCCAGGTGTGAAGTACTGCCGGACCTTTGCGATAACGCCAAGTTTCTTGGCAGCCACCTTAGCCTTGGACTCAATGAACCGCCCAAAGTTAAGGTCCGAGGAAATCTCAACTCCCAAAAGCTGAAGGCGGTCGGAACACTCCAAGGACACATTCCGAAAAGTAGGAGCCAAGGTGAACGGGCTCCTTTTGGCGGTGAAAAGACACGCCTGTGTTTTGGCGGCATTGAATGCTACAAGATTGGCATTGCCCCATTCGGAGACTGCCTGCAGTGCAACACTCGTCAAGACAGTGCAAGACTAACCCTAAATTATTAATTTCTGATTGAGATTAAACGCACGTTGACTTATGCTCACCAGTTTGCTGGACATGAAGTCCTAGGCTTTAATATTTTAGGTAAATCTATCAATAACGTATTGGGTAGGTTTGTACATTTCGCGCGTAAACTTATATATTTAATCATTGATATAATATTTTTATCAATGTATTTAATTTACTCCCTAAAATTGTATGTGCGTATTTAACTGTATTGCTTCTATGTTCTAATATACTGTATCAAATTCAAGCTCGGACAAAACAACCATTTTTCTATTCTAGATTTAAGCTTCGAAGATAAAGCGATATTTTAGCATAAAGTACAGTTTCATCTACTTTTCAGACCCAGTGTTTCTATTTTCGATCACCGGATCAATTTAGTTGCCAGCACTGTCTATAGGCTGTATCTGACATCGACGCACATCGATCACCTATACTCTAGAGACACAGTCTCGAACAAAACTCTTATCAAAAATGGTGACACGTATTAAACAGTCTAAAGTAGTCAAAAAAAATATACATTAATTTAAAATCAGCCTTAAGTGCAATGTATAAAGTTCTTATCACAAAGCAGTGTACAAAAAGCCATTAATTTTTACGAGCGAGTCTGTGTAACATCAAACCAAATTCAACCTTACACGCATGTATTAAAGTCAGAATTATAAAGTAAGTACTAAATGAAAGAAACACCCAAGTACCTATTGTGTTGTGCGCTAGTTCAGTTCAACCATCTTTTTACGCTGATTGTGAATCTAGTGTATAAGTGATCGATGTCGATGCACAAACGAGTACCATGGACACGAGTACATGATTCTGAACCACCCAGTGGTGGAATTTTTCATCAGCTTCTTCCTGATTAAAAAAAATGCAGTTCTTTTCACTTTAGCCTGTTCATAATTGCTATACTTTTATAACCCAATAAGATTTAAAAGTAAACGTTAATTAATTCACTAATTACACCAAAAAGCGCAAGGTGAACAAAACTCGAAATAAAGTTCACATCAGGGGTCAACGTCATACCTACAAAAACGCGCGGCGGCACGCTTGCAACGTTCAAAGGCCGAGCCGACACTTTTTTTAAACACTGTGATTTCTGTAACCGCTCATTAACAACATAAATGATTATTATAATTTTATTACTGGCTTGCGGTGCAGCCTTCTCGCGAAGTTTGCGTTACGATGTCAGATACACCCTGTATACTTAACAAAATTAACGATAGAGGAGTCAAGTTTCTAATACTTATTGAATTGAAAAGGATTGAAACAGGGTTGCTATAGTGTACCTACTTACGATGTTACCCATAGAATTAGCGTGGGGTGGCAGAGGTGGCGGGCTCTGACGGGGGTTTTATGTGACGCAAGAATGCCTGTTAAAACTAAAGGCAAGATTTACAAAACCGCAATTACGAAAGCTCACGAACAAAAGTGCACGTAAGCGAGATGAAGATGCTAAAATGGGCAGCGCGCGTAACTCGACTCGATAAAGTGCGAAACGAGCACATCAGAAGGTTGCGCCCACAGGAGAAAAACTCGCCGAAAGCCGCCTAGCATGGTTCGGTCATGTCATGAGACGCCCCGAAGATCATGTCGTGAAACGGGCCCTAGCACTGCCAGATAATAAAAAAGGTAGAGGACGCTCACTAACCACCTGGTGGTCCACAGTGGCCAAGGACTTAGAGCGTGCCCAACTGAACATCTCGACAACCCAGGACAGATCATCCTGGCGCAAAAGAACGAGGAGAGCCGACCCCAAATAATGGGAAGTAGCTAGGACAAAGATGGTGTACCTACTTGTTTCTTTGTTCTTAAAGAGATGAGAATCGTATAGAGTAGGATAGATCTGATGGCATGAAAGAAAGGAGGGTTGTGCTCAGCAGTGGGTAAAGTTGCCAATGGCCACGATGGTGATGATACTTAATAGTACAATGTTTATAAGCTTTATTCAATGGGAAGCCTACTTTCATAACTTTAATACTCAGCTCGGCAGCTGAACTTAGGCCGTAATAATTACCTAAGTTAGTCACCAACTTGGCATGAAAATGGACTCCAAATAAGTAAAATTTTACGAAGAAAATACGTAGCTTTTAAGACTTCTTTTGCACTACGTTTACGTTGATTTTCGACACTGTTTTCAACACGGAACATCATTTTCTCAGCTAAGCGGACGGCGGCATGATTCAAAGACGGACTATTGGTGTTCCCTTATTGCAGTGTCGATGATTAACGAAATATCTAACAGTCTAATTGAAACGAATAATCTTTGTACTCAGGATATTATAAGTGGAATCTAGAAATTCATAATTTTCTATGTTATTCCTCGGTAGGTAGGTAGCCTACTTAAGTACTTGAATAGGTAATTGACATCTTTCACAAGCAAATAATTTGAAGTTTGAGTTTACCAAGATTCCACTTTTAAATATGCAGGTCTAGTCAAGTTTTGTAAGTTTTTGTTGAGAGGTAGGTATTATGTAAAATTTAGTAATAAGTAGGTACCCATAAGTGGCCTAATGGTATGTGCACAAACTTATGAATTCCAGGTCATGAAACGAACCCAAGCAGGGATTTTATAAAAATGAGCCCGCCTGGTGATACGGCTTGCTCCCTTTTACAGAGCAACCAGACGTGTCCAGACGGTGGGAACTTTAAGGGATGACTATGCTCGTACATATCCATTTGGCATCAGCACCAGAACCAGGGCCCTAATTGCGTAACGCACCAATACTATTAGGTAGTTGTAATCATTTCGAAGTAAATTGCCAATGATTTGCATTTTAAGCTTGAAAATTTGTCAAAAACTTAAATAACGCAATGAATGTTGTTGAACTGTCAAAATGAAACCCATTGCTATTGATAGTGTGTTACGCAATTACCCTCATCATCATCATTATCATCATCATCAGCCTCTGCTCGTCCACTGCTGGACATAGGCCTCTTCCATGGCACGTCAACAAGCTCGATCCTGAGCAGCTCTCCGCCAGCCAGTACCAGCCACCTTTTTGATGTCTGCGCTCCATCTCGCCCAATGGCCTTCTATGCTATATTTGCCGAGACGCGGTCTCCACCCGAGGACTCGTTTACCCCAACGGTTGTCGGCCCTGCGGCATATGTGACCAGCCCATTGCCGCTTCAGCTTGCTAAATGTCGGTGACTTTGGTCCTCTGTCGGATCACCTCATTTCTGATGCGGTCCTTCAGAGAGACGTCCAACATAGCCCGCTCTATAGCTCGCTGGGCGGCTTTAAACTTATGGACTAGTTAGTTAGTGTCCACGTCTCGGCTCCGTAAGTCATGACGGGTAGGACGCACTGGTTGAAGAGTCCTCAAACATTGGGGTATGGGCGACGAAAATACCCGACGAAGTTTACCAAATGCTGCCCATCCCAGCTGGATCCTTCTATTTGCCTCCTTCTCGAAGTTGTTGTTCCCTAATTGCAACTACTGATTTAATTATCTCAAATTGTGTAACAATATCACGTGTCAAATGCACAGATTGTATCGGGACTCACGCAAAAACTTACAAAACTCAACTGACCACAAAAATGTCAATAACCTGTAACTAATAGTGTCAATGTAAAAACGTGGCGTCGATTTTGAGTCTTCTGCCACGTATGGAAAGCCGGCGTCAGTGCTGTGGTGGCGTCGGTATGTCCGGGAAGTTCTCGGGCAGCGGCGGCAGGACATTGGCCTCGAATTGTCCAGACATGTTACCCGGTGGAGAGTAGTTGGCCACGACGATGATCTTGCCGTCCCGGGAGCGAGCTTTGCCGACGCCGAAGAATGTTGTCGCTACCCACACCATTTGGGTGAAGTGACCTGAAGAGTGATATCAGAGATGAGTGAGATATTTTCTACTCCACCAAAGTCAAAGTTATGTTTTTCAGGCGTCTGTGTTTTCAGAGGTATCTTTGTAAATTGGATTCTTCAAAAGCCGGCGCCAGACATAGTTCAAATATTTGAACACTTATTTGAACACTTGTTTGGACACATGTGTAGCACGGGTATTTGAGCAATTGTTCAAAGCTGTGCAAATATTTGTAAAAATATCTGTCTGTGTCCGGCGCCGGCTATACCCAAGAAGCGCATCATATACCTAACGGCTGGGTGTTTGTGTGTGTGTTGTGTCAACAATGTATTTTCTGGCAAATAAACATTTTCATTTGATTTGATTTGATTTGTTGACACTTCTAGGTCACGTGAGGTTTTGAAAAGTATTGAACTTTTTAAAGGAAGATTTTTGTTTTTTTATTTTTTTCTAATATTTTATTATCTCATTTCTGTTTCATTTTGGATCATGTTTTAAAGGTTTAGTTATTTAAGTTATTGTTTATTAAAATTAACATAATGTTATGTTATAGCTAGAAAATCAAAATATTATGAGTTGACAACACTGCCTACCTGCATTAACGTTGGCGTGAAGAACATCAGGCTCTTTAAAATAATTGTACTGTCGCACCGCCGCATACCAATAGGAAGACACTTCTTGACCTGCGGAAAATAATTATAATTAGATATAAGTAATATACTTGACAGCCTCCGTGGCGTAGCGGTAGCGGACGCGGCCGCTGTGCAAGGTGGCGCGGGTTCCATCCCCGCACAGTGCAAGTATTTGTATGCATGAATATGAATACTTGCACTGGTCTGGTCGTGCCTCGGAAAGCACGTTAAGTCGTTGGTCCCGATTACCATACAAACATCTAGTGGCAGTCGTTACGGGTTGTTAGAGCCCTCAAAAGTCCAACAATTTGTCTAACTGCAATGCTTCGATGTCGCCTTTGGGTTGTGGAGGTCAGACGGCAGTCGCTTCACGGAAAATGTCGAAGTTTAGCCATTTCAGCAGTTGGACTGGTAAAGCTGACCCCAGACTTCAAAGCTGAAAACGCTTCGGATGCGACTGGGATTAACGCTGTGATGATGATGAGATATAAGTAGGTAATATACTTATTCGTAGAATAGAATCTCAGATCTCTCCCATACTAATATTATAGATGCGAAAGTAGCTCTGTCTGTCTGTCTGTTACGCTTTCCCACTTAAACCTCCCAACCGATTTTGATGAAATTTGGCACAGACAACAATCTTTAGACCCTGAGAAAGAACATAGGCTACCTTTTATCCCGAAAAAATTTGATGTTCCTGAAAACGTGATGTTGTGAAAACGTGATGTTGTGAAAGCTAGTAAAAAGATTTTACAAAGAGTCTTATCGCTAATAGCGATCTTTTGCAGACAATGTTTGGATAGAATACAAAGAAGTAGGAGATGTTCGTAGAGTATACAATAAATATGTACATAAAGTGTATTATACTAATTTAAATAAATCAGGGCATATTAATTTGATAAGCATCAAATTAACATGACATAAAAGAGCAAATTCGTATTGACTTAGTTTTAGAATTTAGTCTCGTAATCTTATAAGAATTCTAGAGACTACCTGTGACGTCAGGTTGTATAGCGCTGACAGGCCGCTGGTACAGGTTCTGACCGACGTCGCGGTCATTCCTATAATGGAACTTATTTGTATGAGCCAGGTGATTCGCCCACGCCTGCGCGTAGTCGCATAGCTGGGAAAGAGATATAGTAAATGACAGGTATTACTAGCGCGTTAAGCGTAAGCAAGAGCCAGAAGACCGCCATGAAAATAAAACAGTGATTACTTATAATTGGCGCCCAACGTGGGACTACTCTAAAAGTTAATCAATAGACTAATAAACATGTAAATAACTCTTATTTAATAGTAGGTATATTGTACTAGTAACATTCAATTGACAAAACGTTTTATTTGGTACTCACTGAGGGACTAGCTAAAAGTACAATAATGTACATATTTTTTCACTAAACTGCAAAATGTGTCAATAAATGTGTCAAATGAATCACCTCTGGAGCCATATAGAGTTGCGGAGAGCCATGCCGCTGGCGATACACGTTGTGCCAACAAAGGCACTCGGTGATGAAGTCGCTATCTTGCCACGCAGTTCGGACTTCACTCCATTGCACCACCATGCTTACTGGTCTGGACTGTAGCACCTGAAAGGTATATTATACAATCCCACTTAAATATACATTACTATGTATTTTAGATATATTTTCACTGCTGTGAACTCAGATCATTGTTTTAAGAATCATGGATCCATTATCAGCATTTCGTACTATTCATCATGTGGAAATGAGTGCTTATCTCATTTAATTAATTAATTCATTCGTGTTCTTAAAGAGTCACACTAAAACCGCCGAATATCTCGTACCTACATCATTTACGCCAGAATTATATCTTCTTCTTCTTAGCCTATAGAGGTCGATTGCTGGACAAAGGCCTCCGCCAAGGCTTTCCACAATTACCGGTCTTGTGCAGCGTTTTTGTACAAGAACTTTATCACCTCCATAGTATCGATAGTCGATTTGGCACCGCCGCTGGAGAAACTGTAGCACCGCCCAAATTTCGATCGAATCGAAGGTCTTCTCATAGTCCACATTTCCACAAACGCTAACCATAGTGGCTTGTGGTACTCCTCGAACATGTGTATAACTTGCCGCAGCGAATGTATGTGGTCTATGGTGTTGAAGCTTGTTCGAGAGGCTGGAAGTCGACGAACAGCTGCGAGCGAGACAATTCTTGATGACCATAGAAAACAGCTTATTGGCTCAGGAGAACAGCCTAGTGGTATCAGCCGGGACACTTACAAATTATAGATCGTAGGATTTAACCCCATTAGGTGTTTTACTTTGTTTAAATTATTTCATCACCATTGCTCTCAAACGGTGAAGGAAAACGTCATGAGAAAACCGGTATATCCTAGAGCCAAAAATATCAAAGACATGTGACATCTACCAACCTGCACTGGGCCAGCGTAGCGTGGTAGATTACGGTTCACTCCCTCTCACCGAGAGGAGGCCTGTGGCATGACAAGGCTCAGGAGCCATATCGGTCTGTAGTGTTTCAAGAGGGTATTATTACCTTTTTTGAAAAACAATACCACCACGCTCCTGAAGCGCTTTATATGATAGAAGTTGAATGAACCCAACTATTACATATCATCAGCATCAGCAAAATGTTAAGTAAAATTTCTAAGTGATCCCTGAAGTTATAGGTACCTGATCTACCCGTAGGTATTCTACGATATTCCTGACCTATTTGGACCTGAGCCAAATAACTTAGCGGCCTGGGCCAAAATAGGATTTATATATGTGGTTCACGTAGGTAGGTATAAAATGTTATGCAATATATGTGAGGTGCTCGAATTCTTACGGTCTAGGGATGCCTGTCGCGGCATTATTTATGCTTCACTCGTTCCATATTTTACTCTACCGACTTCAGATATTGACTATATTATGAAAATCTACATATTTCTGGAATGCAATATTTACATTTCTCTATGCTTTTTTGACTTCCATATTTGGAGCGAAAATTCGCTTTACGTAACGGAACGCATATGGAATTTTAGATAATATTCTAATAAGTGCACGCAGTACAGAATCGTCAGAGCACTTTAAGTTAAATTTACTTCAAAAACTTTGTTTTTGGTTGTAACTTGGAGAATATAAATAAATATTAGAAGGAGGATAAAACTAAGAATACAAAGTGCTGAAATTAAATTGTACCTAACACCTACCTAACAATTTTTCAACAAAAATCAATATGCAAATACGATTTTCTGTTTTAGATTCATAAAATATTTAATAATTTTCATATTTAATTCTTAGGTCCTTATTACAGAATGTCACTCAAAACTCAAGCTCTACTTAAGTCTCGTTTCAAGCAATTTGATTGGTTGAAATTAGTTTTAAGTAATGTTTAAGCAGAGATCGATGCTTGAGTTTCCTTCTGGAATACGCACCTAAGTTTTCAATTTCAAATTTCACACAATAAAAGCTGTATAAAAATCCATTATTCATTTTAATTTTATCAAACTTTCAATGAACCAAAATCGAGGGTAGTTACGTAAATTTTCCTTCAGGTACCTACCTACACCTTTATTAAACATTGTTTCTAATGGCTCATCAATCATTGGACCACCTGATATTGCTCTACGTACCTCATTTATTTTACAGATGATTGATCGAATTTTCTTTCAATATTCTGATAATGCCTCGTTGGTGTAGCAAGCGAAAGCTGATCATGAGGTCTCGTGATCGATTCCACGACAAGGTTAGGTGTTGTTGGATTTTTATATTTGGAATTTGTTAGTTGCAACCCAGAGTATGGATTTTTGGCCCGTGGAGGGCAATAGGTTCCCCGCTTATAACATGGGATTTTTAAACATAATTAGTGAAATGGTTTTTATAGGGCTTTTATAAAAGCACTGTCTACATATTTTTACGTCTTTCAGTAAGTACCTTACAAAGCGAGGCTATAATTATACGGTCTATTATTATTGTTTGGTCGAATTAGTTAACGGGTTAGTTAACCCGTTTGTTCGAGCTAGCTTACTTTTTTTTACTTTCTGCGATCAACTGTGAGAAAAGGCCAAAAAGCTGAAATGATTTTCAGTTTTTTTAAAAAAGAAGCGCTGTAGGTTTTACTGGTTCAATCCTCTTTCCTTCGCAATTCGTTTTTCAAACGCGTGTGTGGCACTACGCTATGTCTATTGTCATCAACACAGAATATATTTTTTAAAATTGGAACTGTATTAGTTCAATACTCATTTCCTTCCTTGCATAAGTATATTTACAAACGATAGCATAGGAGGAGTTTTGGCGGGAAGCTAAGATGAGTGCCACGCTCATTTTTCATTGGACTTTTAAATTATCTATAGTGTCGTTTACTAAATAAAAACGCGTGATTTATGTAGTAAAAAGTGCATTCAGTGAATAATTCATAAAGAACAGTAAAAAATTGTAGCAAAGTAGCCACATCATGGCTTTGAACCAAATCTTTCTCCGTGTTCGGTCCGCGCGGCCGTCTTTTTCGACATGAATAATTCATTACGTGACATTAGCTAAATGCACAAACCGTGCGAAGCCATAAGAGAAAGAAAGAAGAATTTTTGAAGATTTTTATTTTACTTGACATTGGCACAAAGTCAACTAGTGCACACTACAAAAAAAAAAAAAAAACGATAGCATATCAAGCTACTATATAAAGCTATTATAGGTAGTTAGAATCTGTCAGACTTATTTATAAGATTTTCAACTTTATCAATAAAGCATTCAGGCTCAAAATTTATTGGGAATATTCGAGTTTCAGATAGCTTGACCTGCTGTCGTCCGTACCTTCTAATCAAGGAAATATCGAGATTTAATTTTTTTTATTAGACTCGAGAGTCACGTGGATTTGGTTTCTGTAATATGGACTACCCTAGTACAGAAACATAATCTAAATGATTCTTACTTGTCCATTTCTCCACTAAGTCAGCCCTGAAACTAATCTACGACAACATAAACATATCAGGCACAATTTATTTAATTGTATAATTACAATATTTCGTGTAGGCTATAAAGCGTCTTAAATACCGTTGTTTTATAGAGTCCATCAGTCAAGTAAATGCAAATATGCACCTTTAAATAAAGGCCTCGGACACACGCAATTGGTGGACGTAACAAGGGCACTAAATTGCTTTAAGGCTCCCATAGACAAGCGCGACACGACTGGTCGAACAATATCTATGAAACGTTCAAGGAAATTGTTCTACTGGAGTCGCGCCGTTGTGCCCATCTGCGAAAGGCTTTAATTGGGCGGTTTTTTCGCTCCTCAGTTGTAGGTAGGTACAGGTTTTTAAAGAGTTTTTAATGAGGCACTGGTTGCCTGGCTGCTTTGCGTTGGTTTCCCAGATTAAAAACAAAAACACATTTTAATTAATTGAATCTATAAAGGTGAATTCCATTGAAATAACATGTTAATTAAAGTAATAGGGGTTAAAGTATCAAATTGCCAATTTCTATTGAAAACTCTAAATTATTTATTTACTTTTACGTACGGAGGACGGGTCTGAGCAGTTGTGCGCCAAATGTTGTTGTGTCGGGAGTTTGGTCGTGGAGGGTCTTCAGATAAATCTCCCCCTGGCGCAGCATCGTTGGTTGTATTGATGGGTTTAACATTGCATCACCTCGCTCAACTGCCGTCTTTCTTCACATTCACTCGATTTTTTTGGAGTGAATAGGCTCTTAATGAACTAGGATGCTTTAATATCAACTATTGCATCACTGCTTACTACCTACCAGACGGGAAAAGTATTGCCGTTATTTAAAAAGTTGAAATACTTTGTTATGTTGGAGAACTTTAAGAAAGCCGAGGTCGAGTGGAGCTCTGGCTGCCCAAAGCCGCAACGAGAGTGAACTCTTTAGAACAAGTGGGCGCTGTTCTCATTACTGTAAAAGCCTGTGGACTCCTCGATGTATAGTGAAGTCTTAGCTCTGTGTGCCAGACTTTTATGTTTTTCCGATACTGAGCTTCATTTTATGCGTTATAAGGAACCTAAATGGGTTATTATTTACATATCGTAAGTCTTGTATATTTGCAAATGCACAATAACAACCCAATTGCTGCCTATTGTTCTAAACCTATGTCTGAAAAAGTGTCTACTTAACAACATAAATAACGCAACGAATACTTTAGAACTGTCAAAATGAAACCCATTGCTACTGATAGTGTGTTACGTTATTACGTTGCTGTTAGGTATGAGCTATCCGGGAATAAGAATATATCTAATAATAATCATCATCATCATCATCATCAACCTTTTATAGTCCCACTGCTGGGCACAGGTCTCCTCTCATACAGAGAAGGATTGAGCGTAATCACCACGCTTGCTCAATGCGGGTTGGCGATTTCAGACTTATAAAGTCCAGGTTTCCTCAAGATGTTTTCCTTCACCTTCAGTCATTGGTGTCCAAGATATACTTAGAAAGTACATATAACTTTAGAAAAGTTACATTGGTACTTGCCTGACCTTGAATCGAACCCGCACATTCATACTTGAGAGGCTGGTGTTTTAACCACTAGGCCACCACGACTTACAATAATCTCTCTAATAATAATATATCTACTTAATTATGTTTTTCTCAAACTACGTTCTTAGAAAATATCTGCTCCTAGAGGCAGACTAATAGCTCCTCACGGCTTCACGTTCTAGGTTTATAAAGTTTCACGCCTCGTTGGTACGTACATCTCGTTTGAGCCTCGCCTCTTTCAGGGCTAAATTACTCATAAGCCTGTGTGAAGTGCGCCACCTGAATCTTGTTATACCTACTAAATTCTTGTCAGCCCTCTTCAGTAGAATGTGTCCATGTTAACTCGATATGATCGGAGTTGTGGCCAATATGTGTACCTGCATAGGTGTACTTCCTTATTATTTGATGGAAAGAAAAAGGTATGGACCAAAGACATTTTTTTTTAAATAATTATAAACTAGTGCTTGACTGCATTCCCGCCTGATGGTAAGCAGTGATGCAATCGTTGATGGTAAAGCGCACTAGTTTATTAAGCCTATTCACTTAAAAAACTAAGGAATAGGAAGGATGACGGCAGTTGAGCGAGGTGATGCAATGTTAAACCCAAGACCAACACGACCAAACGATGCTGCGCTAGAGGGAGATTGATCTGGAGCATCTCCACGACCAAACTCCCGACACAACCACATTTGGCGCATCGTACCCGCCACACAACGCAACACAACTGCTCAGACACGTCCTCCGTACGGTTGCAAGACTTTGTCTGGTGGGTGGTAACTTCTGCCGGCAGCCGATGTTATGGCCTACCACCGAGAGAAAACCATTAAATTCGTATCTAAAATCTCTTTGGTAAGGACACAACCTATGTATGTATACCTACTAATACCTACATGAATGATGTAATCAAATATTTGTAACAATAGCTTAAAAAATTAAAAGAGTGTCCATGGAGTTTCTTGCCCGTTCTTCTCCATAGGTACCTACTCTTTGGAATGGGCGACTAGCTTCATCTTATTGACTGACCGACCTTCTGACAATTCAAAAGTGCCTGTAACTGGTTTATTTGAAATAAATGATTTGATTTGATTTGATTTACTAACCTACCTAACCTATCGTTGCGGGACCCAAGACAGTTGAATGATTGAATCGTTTCTCCGGGACTCGTCGAGCTTCATTGCTCGGCGTTTTTCTGGCGGTCTCCACTGTTGATTCTGGCTTTCAGGAGTTGCAGTGGGTTGGGAACAGTGTGGCGGGTTTTGTCCCAAAAAAAAATACCTACAACGTTATTTTTTTGTTTATACGAACCCTGAATATAGTTTGTTCAGAATAACCAACTAAATCGATTCCAATAATTTTTACACCATGTTATATTTTTTCCCAAATACATTTATAAATTGTAGCAGTGTGGTTATCGAGCCCGCCATGCAGCTTACGATAGATCATAGTACTGCGCGTTCGCGCAACAGCTGACGTCAGAGGTAGACGCCTCGCTCGCCCACCCGAGCGGAGCGTAGACCATATTTTTGTTGGGACAGCCAAGTAGGATAATAAGCTCATAACTTTGTGGTTTTTCATGATATCTTTTTGAAATATTGTACATAGATTCTTTACATAAAATACTGGACACGTGTTTCGGGTTTGCATAAACAAAAAATAATGTTTTAATAGGTATTCTTACGTTCGCTCGTTCAAACGAACATATTTGTATGCTCCAAATGTCAAAGCATATAAATAGGTTCGTTTCAATACACTTTCAGCGGACCATCATTAAAACGTTCTTTTACGAATAAGCCGAAATTATAAATATAATATTTTCCACCAGTTTTTTATTTCCTCGAAAGAGGTTTGGTACTTAGTTTTTCCGTCAAGAAAATGTTGACTGAAAAGTAGAATATTTATACAAGAGAATTTAGTTACTATACCGATAAAAGCTATTTGTAGCTTAAGTGCAACTTTTATGAACTATTAGGAAATACTTACTTTTCATAGAATTCATACTTATTTATGAGACCAACATTGTTCTGATTTGAATAAAATAATAAAAGCAAAACCATATAAAACGAAAGGTAGGTACCTATTACCTAAAAATTGTTGGAAAAAAATAAATGTATAAAATATTCTGGAAAAATCTAGACGGGCAAACAGTAGAAGATTCGAATTTACATGTCCTGAATATATTATTGCCGCAGCAATGCTGTCTGTTACATAAGAGAAGGTCACGACCACATGGCACTGTGCCAACAAACTGTACGTCCATATTTGAACGGCCCACAGATAATTTTCATATTTTTCAATAAAGTTACGCAAGCACGATGAATGGCAACAAGTTGTCTAGGCAAAGAAACGATCGAAACTTAAATTCAAAATTGGAATAAAATAGAGATTTATGAGTTCTTGTTTTTGAATAAACGCGGGAAAGAATTCGCTTGGAAGTTCCGTAAATAATAGGGGTTAAAGTATGATGAAATTGACGATTTGTACTGAAAATCTCAATTGTTTATGTTTTACTTAATTTATTTAATCAAAATAGTTACCATTATTTCCTATACATTGCAGTCATGTAATAGGAAGGTCATTTATGCCTTAGCGATAGAACTCTGAGGATCTGGACTGCTTAAACTGTGTGAAAGCCTTCTGTGAAGAAAATTTCTTGTCACGTAGAGAGATAATTGTCCAAATCACGAAAAAAAATAGTAGTCCGTTGGAGCAAGGTCTGGCGAATACGACGGATGATGAGTGGTTTCTAACTATTTTTTTATTTTTTATTAATTATTATAAACTAGTGCTTGACTGCAATCCCGCCTGATGGTAAGCAGTGATGCAATCGTTAAGTGTAAAGCGCACTAGTTTATTAAGCCTATTCACTTAAAAAACTTAGGAATAGGAAGGATGACGGCAGTTGAACGAGGTGATGCAATGTTAAACCCAAGACCAACACGACCAAACGATGCTGCGCTAGAGGGAGATTGATCTGGAGACTCCACGACCAAATTCCCGAGACAACAACATTTGGCGCATCGTACCCGCCACACATCGCAACACAACTGCTCAGACCCGTCCTCCGTACGGCTTCACCAGACATCATGCCGGAACACGACGAATCGCTTGGCGGCAAGACTTTGTCTGGTGGGTGGTAACTTCCGCCGGCAGCCGATGTTATGGCCTACCACCGAGAGAACTGCAGTTCCTGAAGGGTCAAAATGGTTTCTCGTCCTGAATGACGTCTCGCGTTGTCATGGAGCCATTGATAAAATATTAAAATATCAATGCATGGAGCAATAAAGCGTCCCTTTGTCGGGGCTGCAAAATTGCTAGTTTTGTCAACATTATTCGGAGTTCGGAACAATAGACATCTGCCGTTATTGCTTGACCAGATCAGAGAAAACTATAGTGAATAACACCACGCTGACAGTTATCATTACCTTTTTATTGGTAAGTTTTGCTTTAGGACACTTTTGTGGCGTTTGACCTGGGGCAGCCATTACAATGTTTCTTTCACGGTTATCATAAAAAAAACACTTTTCATCACATGTCACATTTCGATCACATTCAATTTCATGTCACATTTTGAAGAACTTTAATGCATTTTGGAGGGAGTTAAAATAAAATTGTTTTACAATATAGATGATCTACATAGGAAGTAGACTTTACAACTAGAATTTGTCGGCTGAGGGAAAAGAAAAAATTAAATCAATTTTCTCATCTCTACCTAAGTACATACATATAGTTGCCATGTTTTTTTTTAAACTGAAAACTTCTTTATCGGCGTTGTGCATCTTTAATATGATGTGTAAAAAATGATAGACTGCCATCAGGACACGTGACTCTGATCCAAAATTCGTAAGACGAAGGGAGAGTACACTGCCGCCGGCGCGGCGAGGGAGAGGAAGTAACATCTAGTACCTATACCTGCTCCTGTTGTGTTTATGCGGTGCAGGACGCTTGCGCGAGTGTGCGTGTGTAGTGTGTACTTATACAGCCGACAGCAGTCAGCAACAGTCTATAAAGTCGCGCGTGTTAACTGTACACCTCGCTCTGTGACGTCATTCGGACGGTACCGTTTGTATAACATGAGAATTATGTTAAAAAAATATTTTCATTTTTTTATATTAATAAAAGCTTGTTTTGATGATAAAGCGTCATAATACTAGATAATTTTACTCATGACGTTTTGCAATTAAATTAAATAAATAAATAAATAAATAAATACATACGGACAAATCACACAGATTGAGCTAGCCCCAAAGTAAGTTCGAAACTTGTGTTATGGGATGCTAACTCAACGATACTATATTTATAATAGATACATATATAGATAAACATCCAAGACCCAGGCCAATCAGGAAAAGATCGTTTTCCATCATGACCTGGCCGGGGATCGAACCCGGGGCCTCCACGTAGCCCCCGAACAAACCGAACCCGAAAACCCCCCGACCCCGAACCCGAAACCGAATTGATACATATGGACTGAAAATAATGTTGGTGCAATCAACAGGCTTCTCTAACGCGTCGAAAATGTAAAAAACAAAAACGATCTTAATAAATACAAAAAAAAAAAAAACATAATAAAGCAAAAACTCCACAGAAACAGTAATAACAACAGATTAATTTATTATACAATATGTAAAGAAAACCCTGTCCGATCCGTGAAGGTATTGTTAGGAATCGATAACTGATTCTACTAATGCCGACAAAGCCGGACTAAAGTTTAAAAAAAATCCCCATATAAAAATAAATATTATTTTGCAAAAAGAGGTAACTTAATACATGTGCGGTAGGACACCCTTCCGCGGGCGACGGGGGGCAGGGCACTCGCAGGCCATTTCGGGGAAGTTGGAATTAATTCGCGTGAAAAAAAGATTATTTTAAAATTCATTACTATTGTTACTATGATGATTACGTAAAATTTTATATTATATTTGGTCATGTGTTTACCTAACCTTTATTATCCTTATGGGTCGGACAGGGTTTTCTTTACATATTGTATAATGTATTTAGACAATTGTAACAAAGATACTATCGCTACTTCGCGCTTACGGCGAATGCGGGGCGCCGCGCGGGGAAGCGGGAAAGCGGTCGCATTCCAGCGAGATGCACAGATAACTCGCGCGAGTAGTAGCTTTAGGGATAAAGTTGAAAATCTAATAAAGAAATCTGACAGATTGTAGCAGCTAGAGGTACTGTCGTCTGTACCTATCTTTCAAAACAATGTACAGCCAGTTCGTCTACAAACTGACCCTCGACTGAGTAAAGAAGACAACGTCGTATTTTAACAATAACTTCACCCCCAGCCCACAAAGATAAACATTTAGACAACAACCCAGTTTAAATTCATAATTATGACAATGGATTGTCATAAATTAGGTGACCCACTGGCTTTCAGGACGAGATGGCTGTCTGTGGCCACAAATCCTTTAATTAATTTGGGCTTAAGCGTAGAGGTAACTGTAGATTATAAATGGGGCTATAGTACGGTAAGCTAAGGACCTAAGCTGTAATACAAAGTATTTTTTGCTTATGCGAAACCCGAAACGCGTATCCAGTATTTTTATGTAAAGAATCTATAAACAATATTTCAAAAAAAAATATCTTAAAAAAACACAAACTTAATGAGCTTATCTTACTTTGTTGTTCCAACAAAAATATGGTCTACCTACCGCTCGTCCGGCCAGGCCTAAAGCGGCGCGGCACGCGGAGGCCCTGTCTTAGGCGTCTAGTACTATGATCTAACGTCAGCTGAGTTGTGCGCTCGATGACCACACTGCAACAATTTCTAAATGTATTTGGGAAAATATAACATGGTGTAAAAATTACTGAATTCGATTCAGTTGCTTATTCTCACAGAACAGATATTCTCTATTCCGTGCTTATTCTGAACGTTGCACAGTGTTTTATAAACCCAAAAAAAGTGACATCGTCTTTTTATTCCAGATTCGTATAGATTGATTTAAAAGAAATGCTAGAGTAAAATACCGAAGTTTCTAGTACATCTAGATGATGAGATATAAATTTTTGAAAATACGTAAATTTTTATCCGGATTATTAAAAAAACAATCATAATAAATTACTAGTTCAAATTATCAGCAAGCTGATTAAATACATACATGAAGATTTTAAAGGCGCAAATTACAAAGTTATCAAAAAATATTTAGGTTCATTTAAATCGACGTTATAATTTTTTTTAATATTTTCGATTTTATTTTTTAACTCGATTAGTCCTGAATTTCGCAACTTAATTTTTCTACATAAAATTGCTTTATATGTGGCCTATACACACAAAAAAAATCAAAGCCCGAATCCGTGGACTAACAAAGTTATAGTCATTAGAAATTTATTGCTAGGGTTGGCACTTACAACCAATGTAAACCGGGTATAAATTGATTCAATTTTTTTTTATTTCACATAGGCCCACATGGGCACTTACAATACGTCAGAAGCTAGTGCACGGTTCCCAATTGATCGTTTTCCTATGGAGAAGAACCGGCAAGAAACTCCATAGTTAGTCTTTAAAAAAATGGTTGATTTACATTATTTCCGCTGAAATAAATTATATTTACATATTGTATTTGATTCGAACTGTTTGTGTCGTGATGGTCCTGCGGTTCAGGCCCACTTTTCATGCACGAGGTTGCCGGTTCCATAACGAACAAGTACAAATGTGACTTTTTAAATTCATATGTACTGTCCAAGTTTAATATAGACTAGCCATGTCTATAATAAACTTGGACAGTACATATGAACAAAGGAAAATATAATGAAGATACCTGGACTGTATGCTCCATTAACACGTCTCCAAGTACAAACCGCGGTGGACGCAGGTGTATTACGAAGTGTGAAAATAAAGTATATTGGGTAAATACTAAGGCAGCTACTCGTAAGATGTACTAAGACTGTGATAGGACGATATACAGTTTTTGGATAACTGGATGTAATTCACATAATCAATAAATACACTCGTATATTCAATAATATATACCCATAGTGAGTTAGCAAGATGGGGGAATAAATATTATATTACTCTGAGGAAGTGTGTATATGGCTATCATGACTTTACCGGAAGTACGGTCAATATCCCTATCAGCATTTTACTGATATTCTGTCAGTGAAAGAAAAAGGCTCTTGCCTTTGTTGACAGAGTATCAGAACCTTATTCCTTGTCATCAGTTCCGTGGGATCGCAACTCCCTTGCGGGTTTATTATTAACTAGCTGTACCCCGCGGTTTCACCAGCATCTTTGGTTACTGCCCCGCTTCTATTAGTCGTAGCGTGATATTATATATAGCCTATAACCTTCCTCAATAAATGGGCTATCTCACAAAGAATTTGTCAAATCGGACCTATAAGGTCCATCACATCATCTCAAGATGAGCGCGTTAAACCAAACAAACGAACTCTTCAGGCTTTATTATATTAGTATAGATAACGGATTCAGCTACATAATTAAATTTTAATATTGATTTTACTTAACCAAACGAAGTTGCTAAAATTTATATTTTAAGGAATAATAATAAACAACACTTGATGAATTTAAATGATGAAACTTTTGATCAAACAGATAACTAATATAATCATTAAATTTTAATTGCAGATATTTTAAATATTAAAATCATCAAAAACCAAAAATAAATCATTCTCTACAGTCAACATTTCGTGGTCGTCTATATCATCAGTAAATTCTTTCTCATTGTGAGTAAGTTTAAGTAACGCCAAAGCAGCAGCAGGCAATGGACGTTTTTTTAAATGTTTTCTTCTTTGGAGCTGCATTTGAGCAGCAATAATTGGATCGGAAGACACTAATGCTCTATGAAACAAATCATACATTGTTTGTTTACGATCAAATTTGCGTGTGGTGCTCCCGATCAGATCGCCAATATTTGTTCCGTGATTCGGCGGCTTGCTCTGAAAGCATACCAATCGGTAGTGGTGTTTTGTCAATAATAGATGCCCCATGAATTAAAATTTTATGAATGGAAACCGTCATAGGATGCCAGTCATAGACACTTACATATTTGTAGGCAAGGTCTTTACAGAATGCACCAAATTTGTCTGCGTCTACAGGAATTCCACAAGAAATCACGATTAAAATAATGTATAAACCATCAAGAAGCCAAAGTTCTAATCCCAAAATATCTGCAAAAGTTTTTCGGTTTTCATCTGCCAAAACTGTGCGACTTGTGTTGCCATCATTAGTGGTTCCAGAATTAGGAAGAACGACATCTACCAATACACCAATTTTATCACGTATAGCATTTTGGATACGTTTTTTTCTTTCCTGTACTGCAAGCCCTTCTTGTGAAGATTGCTTGATACGCCATTTTTTCACTTCACATTTGTACCCGAGTTTGAGGAGAAACTCCAAAACTCGGATCCAGGCGTGTAGAGGATTGATACCATGCGTCAATGTATCTGAGTCCACTGTTTTCGAAAATACAATTTCTAGGTTATTAAATTGTGTTGCTGTAAGTGCACAATATGGACAACGCATTTGCGATGGCGTATCAAGTATCGTATTAAGTACTTTACCGTCAATTGCCGCTAAATATAAATTGCAGGTAGCGTTGATTTGCTGCCCACTCGGTAATTTATAATAGAAAGGAGTAAGGTGGTCGATTTCTTGGTTAACTCTGTCTTTTTCGGATAAAATCAGTTCTTTAGATTCTTTTTTATAAATTATTCGCAATGGGCGGCAAGATCTGTAAGACTGAGCTGCAATATTTGTCCACAATAATACCTTGTCATTTTGGGTGCTTTGATGGTAAATTCTTAAGGGTACAAAAGTTGTGGCAAAAATACTGCTTTCGTTTTCACCTTGATCCTCAAAAGCTTGTTTGTACAAAGCTTGCCCCGAACTACCATCAAAACCCCAAACCCCTTCAAAGACACAGTCTAAAATATTGGTTCCTATTTTGTTGCAGTATTGTGAGAAAACTTCATCTTGCAATTGCACAATGCGGTCAAAAGTGTGCTGCAGAAGTGATTGTAAAGGAACAACCGCTTCTCGTTCTGTAATGTGAACGCATTCTGGGTAACAGTTTTGTTTGGCTTTCAAAATTTTGTAATAAGGTGGGTATGCCGGAAAACCCTGCTGCTGCAAATCTAGGTGAATAAAATTATATGTCTCAACAGTCATGTTTCTGTCAATTAATATTGCTAGCGCTTCTTCTGCTGTGTAAGGTTTTGTAGTTGTTCACATTTTGTTAGCTATTTCCGTGATAGTGTCATTCGATTGTAAGCACGACTCAATCACATTTGTAAATACCGTTGATGTTTGATGTGAGTGCTCTCCACCAATGTGCAAGGTATTTACAAAGGCTTTTATTCTTTTCTGTAGAGGCTCACATTGCAGTGTAGACTCTAATCTTTGGCGACTACGGATTTGCTGTCGTTTGCTAAGTTTCCTAAAACTATCATCGTCAGTGTGTTCAGGTGGAGCGCTAATGTAGCCGCTAATGAAAGTTTCACTGAGCCACTTGCCATGTTTTTTCAAAAAATTTGTCATGTTCTTACATTTTTTTATATTTGGTTTCACATTTGGACAACAAACTAGGAAGAGTTGATTTTAATTCATCTTCAGTACGAGAAATTTGATAGTCAGGCCCAATTGTGTTGACAATCAAATTCACTCGTTCTGAAAGAGATAAATAGCTTTTCCCTTTCATGAGCTGGAAAATATCCAACCTCGATAATATTTTTGAACCTGAAGTTCCTTCACCAGACGCCTCTCCTAGCACTGGAGCGATCACCCCCGGAGGTTGAAGGATGTCGACTGTGGCACTATCCACAACTTCACTTGCCACTCGTGGACCAACATGAGGGTTGGCGCCCTCATGCCCTCCTAGCATTAAGTCCTCTGATCGGAGCTCAGAAGGACATCCCTCAGCAGCATGGGTCAGGTGCTGCTGAGGCAAAGTGGCATCAAGGGTCTGTGATGGCTCCATGATGCCTCACCCCCGTTCCTCCAGGCTACGTGTAATGATATGGGGTTTTAGCAAAAGCCTATCGAGGGTGGACCTCTTCCCATACCACACGTATCCCTTCATCAGAAATTGTCACATTTACTGATTATACATAAACGTGTACTGGCTGATTCATACTATAGAATCTAATAATACTTGCAAAATTGCTTACTCGCAATCCGTTATTCTAGTAATTGTAGCTACACACTAGTATTTGTTTAATTTAAAAATACAAGAGACATTTAAAAATTCGAAGTTGAGCAAGCGTTGTACTATGACGTTAGTTATCAAGCGCCAGAACTATAGTAATTGCATCGGGCACTAATTTTTATATTTTATATGCCGAAAACTTATTGATGTATCTAAATAATTTTTACAAAAATATTTTTCACAATATAAGTGGAGATTAGTTAAATTGGAATTTATAAATCACAATAATTCAACATTTTTCGTTTTCATGAACAAAACAAACAAAATTAACCGAAATATAATTTTACAAAATTGACAACCCTAACCTCGATTCGATCCGGATAAACATAATATTAATCATAACTTCGTTAGTCCACGAATTCGGGCTTTGATTTTTTTGTGTGTATAGGCCACATATAAAGCAATTTTATGTAAAAAAATTAAGTAGCGAAAATCAGGATTAATCGAGTTAAAAAATAAAATCGAAAGTATTAAAATAAATTATAACGTCGATTTAAATGAACCTAAATATTTTTGATAACTTTGTAATTTGCGCCTTTAAAATCTTCATGTATGTATTTAATCAGCTTGCTGATAATTTGAACTAGTAATTTATTATGTTTTTTTTTTTAATAATCCGGATAAAAATTTACGTATTTTCAAAAATTTATATCTCATCATCTAGATGTACTAGAAACTTCGGTATTTTACTCTAGCATTTCTTTTAAATCAATCTATACGAATCTGGAATAAAAAGACGATGTCACTTTTTTTGGGTTTATAAAACACTGTGCGTTGTATAATGGAACGTAGATCAGCCGACAGATTCAGTAGAAAGGGTGAAGTGAGCGGGGGGAGGGGGAGTGAGCTGTCATTACCGTACATTACCATATAATACCGGTTGACATTATCCTGTAACAAAGTTAACCATAATGCATACAGACTTTGTTGAAGAATATTTATCATTGTATATCTGTCAAGGAAATGGAGAGCAGCGGTGGCCTAGTGGTATCGGCCGCGACTATAGCTGTAGGTAGTAGGTTCGAATCTCATTAGGCGCTTTATTTTGTGTAAGGATTTCATCACCATTGCTCCAAAAGGTGAAGGAAAACATCGTGAGGAATCCGGCATGTTCTAGAGCCAAAAAAGCTTCGAAGACATGTGACATACGGCCCACTCCCTCTCACCGAGAGGAGGGCTTTGTCACAGGAGTGGGAAAATTATAGGCTGATTATGTATATTTGATAAAACATTTAGAAAGAAGAAAAAAAAAAAAAAAAATTGTAGTAAATTTTAAGAAAATAAGCGATATTCATAATGTAAATACCAGGAGCAAACACAATCTTGCTGTACATCACACTCGTCTCCACAGAGTAGGCAACTCGTTCATCTTTTACAACAAGCTTCCCATGGACATTCGAAACTTACCCATTAAACGATTTAAGAACCATATAAAGGCCAAACTTTGCAAAAAGGGGTATTATAAAATCACAGATTATTTAGAAGACAAAAAAGCTTGGGACTGAGCTGCTCGCTCTGTTAAGCATTGTTATTAAGCAATATGCGTAATTATAAGGTAAATTATTGTAAACATTTTCATTTTAAATGTCTGGGTTTGAAAAAAGACGATGATCCCTGAGTTGTTTCGGCTATTTCTTCTCAGAGGTAGTCAGTTAGGAAATGCCGGCTTCATCACTAGATGAAGCCGGCATTTCCTAACTATAAAAAAAATTAAATATTTTTTTTAACTATAAAAAAATAAAATAAAAAATAAACATGACGTGTAAAAGTGATCAGTGATCCTACTTACTTAATAAACGATTTCATTTCATTTCAATAGGACGGCAGGCGATGCGATGCGACAGGAGAGGTCGGGAGAAGAAGAAATGTCACTCGGACGAATTCGCGGGCAAAGCATTTTTATTCTTTTTTTATTAAATTATAAACTAGCGCTTGACCGCAATCCCGCCTGATGGTAAGCAGTGACGCAATCGTTGATGGTAAAGCGCACTAGTTTATTAAGAGCCTATTCACTCTAGCCTTGAAGACACTCAAATTGTAGTCCGACGTAAACACCGCCGCTGGCAAATTGTTCCAATTCCTGGATATACGCGGTATAAAGGAGGAGGCGAAACGCTTAGTCCGGATAGTAGTAGTGGTAACTGCCTCTTCGCCCGCCTCTCCACTGAATCCAAAGTGGCCAGGTGACACTTAGCAGCACCAGCCCAAATGTGGCTGCAGTACTCCACACACGAACGGACCTGTGCAGACACAGAGTACAGATGTCCTCTGCTGGACAAAGGCCTGCCCAAAGGCTTTCCACGATGGCCGGTCTTGTGCTGCCCGCATCCATCGGCTTCCCGCGACCTTCACCAGGTCAACGGTCCACCTTGTTGGGGGCCGCCCTACGCTTTGTCTTCCGGTACGTGGCCGCCACTCCAAAACCTTACTGCCCCATCGGCCATCGGTTCTACGAGCAATGTGCCCGGCCCACTGCCACTTGTAATGGACCTTGCCAACGTGTAATGGAAAGGGGAACCCGTATTATGGACATATTATGACGACAGCAGGTCAAGCTACCCGTAAATGTCAAATATTCCTAATCAACCTTGAGCCTTAATCTTCAGAGATAAAGTTGTCAGGCAAGTATCAATATAACTTTTCTAAGTTATATGTACTGTCTATCTGGGACACCAATGACTGATTATAAGGTGAAGGAAAACATCTTGAGGAAACCTGGACTTTAAGTATGAAATCGCCAACCCGCATTGAGCAAGCGTGGTACGCTGAATCCTTCTTTGTATGAGAGGAGACCTGTGACCAGCAGTGGGACGATAAAAAGGTTGGTGATGAAAGTTGAAAATCTAATAAAGAAATCTGACAGATTACAGTTGCTCGATGGCTGTCTTCTGTACCTACATGCCAAGGGCACTGCTTCTTTGGATGACATCTAACGACATTAGAAGGGTCTCTCACCTCCAAAAATAAACTAAGATAATAGAGTTAACACTAAATTTTCGGTTTTGTTTCTTAAATTCAAATCATAACAAACGTGTAAATATCACGATAAATCTATTCCGTGATTGTAGCCTACCGCGTTGTTTTATTTTTTTGCCTTAAATGAATTTAAAGCCTGCAGCCTGGGCTACTAATAACTAAGCGACTACACGCTAAGGGCACCCTCTGTGGGGTACGAACCTCGGTTTAGGGTGTCGCTGGAGAGAACAGCAAGGGACGGCTGGATCGAAATTTTATTTTTATTTCATTTTGCTGACCGCAGCGTTTCCTAGTACTAGCTCTAAGAAGTAACGGCCGAAACAAACTCAGAGGTCATAGTCGGGAATTTATATTTACTGGCTGCTGACAGCTGCGGCGCGGGCTGACCTTCATCGGACAAGAACAGCAGAATGCGGCCTATCTCAGTCCGCAGGTGGTGTTCATACCCGCGGTTTGGTGTGTGATCCCATCCATTATTCCCATTCCTCTAGCGCCTCCAATTTGTGCTAATCTGTCATAGGTATCTGTACTGTTTAGCCGTTGGAAGACCTTGTTCGGCTGTCGATTAATTAATTCGTGGCAATTTTCACTGATGTGTTTTCATTCATTTTACAAGCGACAGGATTACTGTAGTAGGTACAGTCGTCATCATCATCTCAGCGATTTTTTCTAAACTTCGATATTTTCCGTGAAGCGAATGCCATCTGACCTCCACAATCCGACGGCGACTTCTAAGCATTGCAGTTAGACCAATTGTTGGACTTTTGAAGGCTCCAACAACTCGTAACGATTGCCATTAGATGTTCGTATGGCCATGCTTTCCGAGGCACGACCAGACCAGTACAAATATTCGTATTCATGCATACAAATACTTGCACTGCGCAGGGATCGAACTCGCGCCTCCTTGCGCAGCAACCGCGTTAGCTACCGCTACGCCACGGAGGCTATCGCTGTTTTCATTCATTTTACAAGCGAAAGGACTACTCTAGTAAGTACAGTCGTCATTTAGTAATAATTAAAGTTTATGTAGTATATTAATTAGAACTTTGGTAAATGTGTTGCACAAAATTGGAAACTTCCGATATTCTCTGACTGTTACTCAGTGTTAAGTAGGTACTATTGTACAGTGAAGTGCTATAGAAGCCATTCAGTACGCGTTAATAAAATAAAAAATGATTTAGGTATCTCGTAGCATAACAAAATCAGCCCGGGACACAGACTTTCCTCTAAAAGCCCAATGCGGTTTTATCTTTTTTTTTTTATAAATTACTAGCTTTCCGCCCGCGGCTTCGCCCGCGTGGAGTTCGGTTATATCGCGCTTTTTAGAATTCCCTCGGGAACATCAATTTTTTTCGGGATAAAAGGTAGCCTATGTTCTTTCTCAGGGTCTAAAGATTGTCTGTGCCAAATTTCATCAAAATCGGTTGAGAGGTTTAAGCGGGAAAGCGTAACAGACAGACAGACAGACAGACAGACAGACCGACAGACAGACAGACAGAGTTACTTTCGCATTTATAATATTAGTATGGATTAACTAGCGCTTGACCGCAATCCCGCCTGATAGTAAGCAGTAATGCGATCGTTGATGGTAAAGCGCGCTAGCTTATTAAGAGCCTATTCACTCTAGTCTTGAAGACACTCAAATTGTAGTGTGCCGGAAACACCACCGCCGGCAAATTCAAAATTAATTTTATCTCGTAATAGCACCAGCCACTAGCCGCCAGCGACTTCATTCGCGTGAAGTTAGTTATGCTTCGCTTTCTGGATTAATGGGCTATCCAACGCAAAAGAAATTTTCAAATCGGACCAGTAGTTCCTGAGATTAGCGCGTTCAAACAAACAAACAAATTCTTCAGCTTTATATATTAGTATATAGATTGTTGAAAGTTAATTAATGAATTAACAAAAAAATATTTAGCATATTTTACATCTGAATCCTTTTGTTTCTCTACCTAATAAACAAAGTACATATAAATGAGGACTTATCTCTAACTTTTAAATAAACCACGCAGTAGACACTGACAAAATGTACGCTGTAATTGCCAGAACACCGCGTGCGTACCCCCACCAAGCCAGAAGCTGGGTAGGCCCATGGGCCATGAGTACCAATCACTTTTAACAATCTCGCGAAAGTTAAATGTTAACACTAAATCCATACTAATCCACACTAATATTCTATATTCGAAAGTAACTCTGTTTGTCTGTCTGTCTGTTACGCTTTCCCGCTTAAACCTCTCAACCGATTTTGATCAAATTTGACACAATCTTTAGACCCTGAGAAAGGACATAGGCAGACCTTTTATTAAAAAAAAATTGATGTTCCCGAGGGAAATCGAAAAAGCGCGATATAACCGAATTCCACGTAGGCGAAGCTGCGGGAGGAGAGGTTTTTTTTTTGGTTTCATTCTTTCCGTTCATTTGAACGGAAAAGGCAAAGGCATAGTACGCCATACAGCCTAGTCTTCAGTATGTTTTTTCTTGAGTTTTATGTCTTAACTTATACTAGCTTAACTTAAACTAAACTATCTCCTTTCGTTTCCCGCGTGAGGCCGAGAAGGAGGAAGTTTGGGTGAGGTCATGATGTGGCCACTATGTAACAATATTTCACTGTTATTTATAAATTATTCACTGAATGCACTTTTTACTACATAAATCACGCGCTTTTATTTAGTAAACAACAACATTCCCGCCAAACCTCGCGGAAAGGTCTATGATCTCTACATTTTTTTTTTATTATCTAACACACTACCTACAAACTCACACCTTTTCTCCATTAAAAGTAGGTTTCAATACCAATAATATTGGTCTCCCTCCTACAACACATCATTCATTCATCACTCATTTGAAACTGACTATCCATTGCCAACGTAGTAAAAGGTATTGTTTATGGCTGAATCACGCCTATTCGAAACAGGTAATAATATTTTCGTTCCAAATCTTCTAATTGATACGGCTTTCGACACAAATAGGGTGCTCAGGTCAAGGACGATTTTATTGGGAAAGTTGGTGCCATCCCCAATTCTAAAAAGTTATTTGATTACAAGTTAGATTTCTTGAGCGTAAAATTCTAGGAATGGAAATAGCCGTTATATTGTAGAAGGATAATGGAATACCAAGCTGTTTAAAAAAATACGTTGCCCCACATTAGGAATTACCTACTCCTGAATCGTGGGTGCGTTTAAAAACATTAAAAGTTACATATATAAACATTCAGACCCGGAACAACTGTCTATGGGCCATACAAATATTTGTTGTCTCGAGTTCGATTCCCGCACTCGAGACATGCAGCGGAGCAGTCGATCGCTCAGCCGCTCTAACCGTGTCAGTCAGCTTTAGAGAACAGTTCCGACTGTGGTAACGTTGTAAACATGCTCAACGTGCCGCTCGGAGACTGTACACGTCGGAGAGCATACCTAAGATACGAGCTCTAGGAATTGCAAACCCCACTGTCCCCAATGCAAGGACTATTTTAGCAGTTACCCAAAGGTTGCTCGACCACGGACAGTTTCGTAACCCGAGCCACGCACATGGGTCTGGCAGACCACGACTGGCGGTCGATATCGAAGACCAAATTATGGAATTTTTCGAGCGAGATCCCAGATCCAGTACTTACGATGCGGCACGTCGCTTTGGTGTTCGTCAGAATGTAGTATGGAAGCTGCTTAACACTTCTGGACTACACCCATACCACTACCAGCCCCTTCAGAAACTTCATGACCCTGATCCAGTATCACGTCGAGACTTATGCGAGTGGCTATTAAGTTTTTTTTTTTTTTTGTACTAAAACATATCAGAGTTATAACATTTTTATCTATAAAACTTATTTAGTATAAGTTGACAAAGTTTGCGCACTGGGTAAAAAAATATCCTGTATAGGCAATCCTCGCTAATATTATAAATGTACGAAAGTGAGTTTCTTTGTTTGTTCCGCTTTCACGCCTAACGACTGAACCGGTTGCTATGAAATTTAGCGTACGGCATCTCAGAAGTTCAAAATAAATAATAGCGTACTTATTATCTGGGTTTTGGCCAGACATATTTTTAGGTCCGTATTACAGAAGCTCACTCAAAACTCAAGCCATACTTAAATCTCGTTTGAAGCAATTTGATTGGTTAAAACTAGTTTTAAGTAATGCTTGAGTCTTGAGTAAGGTTCTGTAATACGGTCCTTAGACTCATGCTACAGCGTTAAATACGCTATAGATTTCTTTTTATATTTATTCTGTGCGGGAATCGAACCCGCGACACGCAGTGCTGCAGTCAATAGCATCAAAATCGCACAAAAGCTTTTCAGGGCAAACTGAATTTCACGCGGACGAAGTCGCTAGACGCTAGTATAATTAAAGTATCCAATAGTCCATTGTTCATTCGTACTGCAGTCAATAAATACCTATAATAAAATTGCGATGTGTGCTGGGTACGATGCGCCAAATGTTGTGTCGGGAGTTTTGTCGTGGAGGGTCTCCAGATCAACCTCCCTCTGGCGCAGCACCAATGATGCTGCCCCAATGTGTTGTTGGGTTTAACATTGCATCACCTCTTTCCTTTCATTCACTTAAAAAACCGAATGAATAGGCTATTAATAAACCATCTCGTTTTACCATCAACGATTGCATCACTGCTTACCATTGGGCGGGATTGCGGTCAAGAGTTTATAGTCATTAAATAGTTATTTGTTATACAAGAGTGCAAAGTTGCTTTTTAACCGCGTGTTCAATTTTGATGACCGAGCAAGCGAAGGATTCTAGCGAGTGATTCAAAATTAGAATCCTGAGCGTTAGCGAGGGAATCAAAAGGACACGAGGTGAAAAATCTTTGCACTCGAGTGCAACACGTAACTTTTCATTCCACCTCAGCGAGGAAATGACTAAATGCAATAAAAAAATGTTTACAATCACAAGATAGGTACACTTTTATTTCAGTTTAGGTATTAATTACTACATTATGACAGGTAAGTATTACAGAATAATCTTTAAATTATAATAAAATAATACTAAAGTATAATTAAGAAAATTTTAAAGTAACGTTGCAACAGTTATTTAAATTGAGTGTAATATTTTTGTTTGGTACTGTAATATTGGTGTTAGTCACTTGTGTACTGTTTTTCGGTAAACTGTCTGTCATACTTAATAGTTGTACCGATTCATCGGATTCCCTTGGCGTGAATGTTGGAGAGAGAGGGAGATGGTTAGGTGTTTCATAACGGCTTATTTTTGATGTAGAAGGGCCAGTCCAAGTTTCCGATTGAGGCTCTTTCAGTGTAATGGCTCCTACGATGCCTTCACATATTTTAGACTTATTTTGGATGGAATCGTCTATATATCCCTCTACAACTGCATTGGTCTTCCAGCCTCCGTGGCGCTTAAGGGACAGGAGATCAGCTCCGGAATCAGCCAAAAGTGTGGCTGAAGTTCGTCGGAAACAATGACCCGTGTACAACAGGGGTTTTGGAAGTTCAAGAAATGTTGCTATTTCTCGTGGGATACTGCCAATTTTATTAGTACCCATAGGCTGTCTAACACACTTTCCATTGCGATACTGTAGAAAAAAACGATTGATTGGAGTGTTAGGCGGCCGTAAGGCTTGATATTTCTCAACAATCGTTACGTATTCCTTGCGAATGACAAAGTTGCGGTCTCTTTTTGTCTTTGTATTAGGTAAATTAATTAATAGTAAGTCATCTGAATGTTTCTCAATGTTTTTGACATTAAGTTGTGTTAGTTCATTAGTTCGACATGCTCCGTTTATTCCAATAATAAGAACAACCTGCAATGTAAAGAGTATTGTAGTAGATAAATGAATAAAATTTATATGAACGCATAATTATGCCTATCAACATTTACTAAGTATACTATTTAATTGAGATTAATATATGTACTTAAGTAGATACTGAATGTGCAACTGACTTACTTTTGCCGCCAAATATACGGAATCGGGTGCTTCGTTAAGAAACTTTTCAATATCAGATACTGTGAAAACCTTCGATTTTTTTGGATGATGACCAGATGAGGCTCTTTTTAAAAATGCTACTAATTTAGGATAGGTATCGATATGTATGTCTTTTTTCATCTTTATTGTTGCTTTTAGCATCGAATACGTACTCCATAGAGTGCTTGCTTTCTTGTTCTCGGATAATTCTATAAAATATGCCAGCAAAACGTTTTCTGAGAAAGTTTTGGCTCCTTTTGCTAGTCGCCACGTGTTGAACATATCGTACTGTTTTAAATACTTCTCGCGTGATTGTTGAGGTAGAAAGCTCATTTGCGCATTATTAACAGTTTCAGTCAATTCTGTTGGCGTCAAACAAACTTCCTCGTCGCTAGAATCACTCATTTTAGTTTTTCACTTGTTTTCAAGTTTCTTTTTTTTAATATAAGGTTTAAGAATGACGTGAAAAAATGCCGCGTAAAGAACCGCGTACAAAGAAAATTGAAAAAAGAACACCAAGAAGGTTCCGAGTCTGAGTTTTTAACAAATTAAAAAAAAGTTGTATGATATATTCGGCACCATAGAGGTAACAGTAAATAGGTTTAATGTTTTTTTAATTTACAAACTTAGTGCACACGATGTTCTAAATTCAATTTACTTTATCCTCTAGAGAATAAAAACGGCTTTTCCAGTCAGATATTGAAGATTAAAAATACTCTTTCCGAGATGGTGGGATGAAAAAAATATTGCTACACAATCAAGTTCATTATACTCTATAACTTTAAACATTTTTATATTTTTTTCAATAACGTTACTCACTCTGAAAGCTACTGAATTACTATTTAAATAAAGGTGAATGTTGTTTAAACTTATAATAATGTCTATAGATGCCAGCACTGCCAAATTTTTCGTACCAACCTTGAACTTACATGAACGCATTAGCGATAAAGCTGAAAATCTATTAAAGAAAGACAGATTATAGTAGCTGAGCCTGTACCTAGCGTTCCGAAGGCCGATATTGTGTTCGCACACATCAAGCTATACATAACCAATATAAATTGACTTCTGGCTGTCAGGTACAAAACCATATACAACGCAAGGTCAGATAAAATTGGAAATGTATATTTATTTATTTATTCAAGGCACATCAACAACACAAACACAAACATGATTATTTGACATTGTAAAGGTCTTATATCTAGTGTTAGTGTCAATAACAGACGTGCACAACATTCGCGTAAAAATAAAAATAAAAATTACGTTATGAAAATTAATATTCTAAATTACGAAATGAACAACCAGATACAATAACAATAAATTGAATATAAGATGTCAAAAAAATATAATAATAAGATTTAAATCTAGTCAATAATAATTGAGAATTAATTCAATAACATTGGATATAATAAAATAATGTGACAAAAAAAAAAATATATAGTAAAATTATGTACAATGATGACCAAAATATGAGAATGCACAACACAAAACAACACTAATTACAATTTTGTTTAGGTTTAGGTTTCCCTTTCCCTTCCAACAACTTTTGTCTGAGCCGAGTGGGGTGGTCATGAAAAATATCCAGGTTAAGAATGTTGCACCAAGCGTTATAAGTTGATGGCAGCCTTGCAATTGGGGAATTCAGCTCTAGATTTGATGATATATGATGATATGATTATTAGATGTATAGCTTGATGTGTACACAGTGTAAGCTTTATTTCGCCATTTTAATAGTTAAATTATTGGCCTCGATTCCCTTGTTCATTAATTAGACTAAATATACATAATATATGTTTAATGCATCTTTTCATTTCTATTTCAATAAGAAAAGGACAGAAGATAACCCTCCCTCCTCTCCTGACGTAAATTGACGTATTTTTGGTTGCCATGTAATCGCGTCTAAACTGTCTCTGTCAGTGGTTCCTAACCTTTTCAATGTCACTGCCCCTGTTAACAAGTATGGGAATTGATGTTACCCTTAGCTAATTTAAGACAATTAAAACCACACAAATTCGAACTAAAATATGTTTATTATGTAAGAAATTGCACGCTTAGGTAACTAGTAAAGTAATAGATAAATCTCGGAGTTAACTAATGTGTAGGTTGAAATAGCTTTGCATTCGCAAGTTTCACAATATTTGGTTCAGTTTCACTCAACGCGCATCTCATAATTAATCTATTATTTAGTTTATTTTTGTTTATTGCTATTTTAATACTATTCGTGCCATCCCGTGTTACCTCCCTAGAATCTCTGTTTTACCCCTGCGGAGGTAATTACCCCAAGGTTAGGAACCAGTGGTCATATGCAGTATCTTTTAAACTAAAATTTTATATTCAGACGCCAAACTCTTATACTTTAATTGAAATTGTTGCCACATGTTATGCATAGTAGTACCACAGTTGATTTTCTAGACTGTGGTAGTACCTACTAAGCTTTTGGAAATAAATTATTATTTACTAGCGGCCGCCAGCGACTACGCTCGCATGGAGTTAGTTATCCTCCGCACCTATTGGTCGCAGCGTGATGTTATACAGTATGTTAAATAACAGAGGGCGTTAGCTTAAACTCGTTAATATATATCATTAATAGATTAAAATAAAAATATCAGCATAGAGAAATAAGCATAAAAAAATCCGAATAAAAAAAAATCTAATTGGAAATAAATTTGAAACCTCCTGTTTTAAATCGAAATAGTAGTCGTCATGTATAAATAAATTGCGACGTTGCCGTCTTTCATGTTCGCGTGTACAGTGTGTTTCTTTTACATGACAATTTAAAATTTTTATTGAATATTTTCTTATTGGAAAAAATTTTAAAACATTTTGTTTTCGAATGGAAATATTTTTTTTAGCATGTACACACATCAAAAGTGTCTAGGGATCAAGCATTTTTATGCGGATTTCTTGAGATTGAGATGTGGCTTTGTAATAAATTTATGATTTTATAAATTTATATGGATCCTTTTTGGTGCATTTCATAATTTGAATCAGGAACTGTGAATCAAATTCGAGTAAAAGATGAAAATCAGCTGTCAATATTTTCCCTATAAAAACATACAACGCATTGAAGACATTATTAGTGCTACTGTTTCCCTACTACTGATTAAAACCAACGTTATTATGGAGCGGCGACGTCATTTAAGCAGGGAAGAAATGCTCAGAGCCGTGGGAATGATAGAAGCTGGTTCCCGGCAACGTACTGTGGCTTTAGCTCTGAATACAAGTCAGAGTGTTATTAGTCGACTTTGGACACGTTACCGAAGCACTGGTACCGTGGCTGAGCGCCATGGAGGACGGTATCGCTGCACCACACGGAGACAAGACCGATACATTCAAATCTTAACTCGAAGAGCTCCAACAATAACCGCCATGATGTTAGCCGTGAGGCTTCATCACTCTTCAGGGAACTTAATTAGCGACCAAACAGTCAGAAACCGCTTGCATGAAGTGAACCTTCATTCCCGAAGACCGCTACGGGTACCACCTATAGCAATGCACAATCGTAGGATTCGATATCAATGGGCTCTTGAACACAGAAATTGGGCAGAAGAACAATGGCGTTTCGTGTGCTTTTCTGATGAGTCTCGTTTTGGTATGAGACCGGATACAAGACGTATACGACACTGGAGAACCCCTGGACGCCAACAGCGATTAAAATCCTGCCAGGAAGTCCATCCTTATAGTGGTGGAACCATCATGGTATGGGCGGGTATTTGGATCGGCGGAAGAACTGAGTTGATTTGGATCAGAGGCAACCTCAACGCTCAAATTTATGCTGAAACGATTGTATCAGACGTCATCGTTCCTCTACAAGTGCAAATCGGTCCCTTATTTCAGTTAATGCATGATAATGCACGACCGCACACCGCAAGAGTTGTAAGACAGACTCTCGCCGCAGCTAACATCAATGTCCTGCCCTGGCCTGCTCAGTCGCCAGACTTGAACCCGATTGAGCATGCATGGGATATGCTACAGAGAAGAGCTCTGCCGAATATGGAGGGTATCCAGTCGCAAGAAGACCTTTTTTGTTGTTGCAACGAACATGGGCGGCCATTCCACAGCGTGATTTGGATGAACTCATTTTGAGTATGCCAAACCGATGTTCTTGTGTTGTTAGTGTTCGCGGTAGAAACACGGATTATTAATTGTTTAAGTTACCCAATAAAATTTTAGAGAAAACTGTTATTTCAGTCTTTTTTTCGAACTTTTGTGTTAGTGGTTCAAATGTCAAATATCCCTTTATTAGGAAAATGGCAAATTTCTTTATTAATGCAAAGGTGACTTGGTTTATCGCTACTGTGACAAACGAAAACACTTTATTTGATGAATCCTTAAAGAAAATTTTAATTAATATCAATCAGGAGAAAACTTATTGCAAAAATATATGTTGATCCCTAGACACTTTTGATGTGTGTATGTATGCTATACTATTTCGGGTTAACGGGAACGCCCTCTGTTAGTTAACATACTGTATACTTCCTGGATTATTGGGCTATCCAACACAAAAATATTTTTTCAAATCGGACCAGTAGTTCCTGAGATTAGCGCGCACAAACAAACAAACAAACTCTTCAGCTTTATATAGGTATTAGTATAGATTTGGACTTCTAACATATTGTTACGAATGGACCTTATGTCGATAGCATAAGGTTCAATATCGCGTGACATGCAGTGTGTCACTTTTCAGCCCTATTCCTCCAGATCTAGACATTTTCTAGGTACAATAATAAAACGCATTACTAGACTTAGGACGGCCTATCGAATAGTACAGGTCTCAACAGTTTTGTCAACAAAGTGTCGACATCGAAATTTCTAGAAACCCGTTTCCGGGAATTACCGTAGGTACTTCCGAGTGACCTCGAAGTTATGTGCTATTATTATTACGTCTAGAGGAATCTGGAATGTTCGATCAGCTGGACTATATATAGCACCGTGACGCCGCACAGAGTCAGTCTACACTCGACTAGCGATACGAAAACAGCGACAGTTAAGAAGCGATCTTTGAGAATACCTACTGCGACAACTGTAACGAGAACTGTGAGTACTACTTGGAGTAACATCTGTACTGTTATTGTGTGTTTACAACACGGACTTCGTGGACATAAGGGAAGACTTCGGTGCGACATCAGCTACGTTCTACTTGTCATTGCCTACGATCGACTGTACCTTCGTTGCTAATAAACTTCGTAACCCTTAACCGGCGTTTAAGTACCCCTAGCCCGTAACAATTGGTGTCAGAAGCGGCATGCCGGTCACGCCAAGGGAAGACGAAAGAGTTCGCACGCGACGACAAGCAGCGATGGATTTGGCGCGTCAAGAGGAAGAATCGCTTGGTATCCCTGCACCCGTAGAAGATGTGGCCGTCGTAACACCGACGAATGTGAGTGCGCCTAGTACCAGCACTATTCCCGGAAGCAGCGGATCCGATTTATCGGTGTTACTGGCTCACTTGACGGCGCAAATAAAGCTGAGTATAGCAGAATCCCAGGCGCAAATAAAAGGTATAGTAGCAGAATCCCAGGCAAAAATAGAACAATCCCAGGCAGCAACCCAGTCACAAATAAAGGAATCCCAGCAACTGGTATTACAATTAAATGAAAAGTGGAAAAAGACCAAAGAAGAGGTCAATGAACTTAGAATTAAAACAGCTCAACAAGATGCCCGTCTGGACCAGCAAGACACGCGCATTGACAAATATGATGCGCGTTTCGATAAATTAGACAATACCATCATGGAGTTTGGGAAGGAAGTAGAATTTTTGCATGAGAAGGTACAAAAAGGAGTTATTAAAGGTGTGGTACCGGTACCCAGTGCTTTGCCGACGTTCAAGGTACCTCATTTTGACGGGACAACGTCATGGGTGGCCTTCCGTCTACAGTTTGAAAAGGTCGCAAAAGGCAACAATTGGGACGACGATCAAGCCGTAACCGCCCTTACGCTTGCTCTGCGTGGTGAGGCGGTCCAAATCCTCGAAAATATTTCCGGCGATTGCAATACCCTAGCCTGTCTGTTAGAAGCGTTGGAGTCTAGATATGGAGAGAAACACCTGGAACATGTCTACAGGGCTCAACTCCGCGACCGCACACAGAAAAGCAGTGAGGGTTTGCAACAATGGGCATCGGAAATAGAACGTATTGTTCGGAGGGCGTATGCTTCAACGCCGGGAGCAATTGATGCTACTACGGTGCAAGCTTTTACTGATGGAATTCGAGATGCGGAAGTCAGGGCTGCGGTTCGTCTGGGGCACCATCAGACTCTGAAGGCAGCCTTGACACACGCTCTGGAGGTGGAAGCAGTACGCCAAGATGGCCGACCACACCACCGTATTCGTGAGGTAACCGCACAAATGAAACCCCGACAAGGGCCAACATGCTATGAGTGCGGTGAAAAAGGGCACATTCGGATCAATTGTCCCAGGAAGGCTAAGGGAAGAAGCACTTCTGGGACACAGGTGGAAGCCGAGGATTTAAACTAGGAACAGCCAGGGCTATGGGGCGAGTACTGGCTGGTCGACATGTAGCCCCCATTATAACAGTATCACAAGTGGGTGACGAAAACAGTCTCATTATAGAAGGAGAACTGAATGGTAAATCCTGCAGTTTCACATTGGATACTGGTGCATCAAGAACCATTGCACGACCGGAGCTATTTCCTCGGACCATAGTATGGAAATGAGGATCTTCACAATGCCGATTACAAACCGCCACTGGCCAACCAGTACTCGTCCTTGGTGAAACGAACGTGACCTTGAAAATGGGTGATAAGACATTTACGCACCCCGTTTTAGTAGCGAATATTACAGATGATTGCATAATAGGACCGGACTTTTTGAAGAAACAACAGTGCGTCCTTAATGTAGCTAAAGGAGTATTGAGTTTCCCAGAACAAGAAGTATTTCTTCAAGGCGGAAAACAAGGGTCAGTGTACTGTTTAAGGAGAACGGTATTACCACCAAGATCAGAAACCTTAGTAGATATTAGACTATCACCAATAGGATGCCGTAAACGTTGCATTATAATAGAAGATTCTGGAGATCACCCAGACTGGATAACAGCAAGGACACTGATGATGATTTCCGATAAACCAAAAGTACGCATTATCAACGTTAGTAACAAAGAAATAATTCTTGAAAAGAATTGCATGGTGGGTGTGTGCGATCATGTAGCATCTTTGAGAAAAGCAGAGGCTCACCAAAAGGAACTTGATCAGAAGTGGCAGGAACATGTATCGACACTACTCGAAAATTGTAAGGGCAATTTGAACAAGTTCGAAAGTCACAAAGTTAAGCAACTGTTACATAACTTCCATGACATCTTCTCGAAGATCGACGGTGACGTGGGAAGGACTGGGCTCGTCAAACACCACATAGATACGGGTGATACACAGCCGATAAGACAGAGACCACGTCGTATCCCCTTTGCAAGAGAACAGGAAGTCGCGGAAATGTTAAGAGATATGGAGAAAAACCGGATTATAGAAGTATCCACCAGCCCTTGGTCATCTCCAGTAGTCCTAGTCAAGAAAAAGGATGGCAGTACAAAGTTTTGCGTTGACTACAGGATGTTGAATGATGCCACGAAAAAGGACAGTTATCCTCTGCCACGTATAGATGACACCTTGGACTTGCTAAGTGGCATGAAATGGTTCTCCACAGTTGACCTCAAAAGTGGATACTGGCAGGTGGAAATCTGTCAGCAGGATAAGGAAAAGACCGCTTTCACCACTGGTCCTGGGAACGGTCTCTGGCAATTCAATGTCATGCCTTTTGGACTGTGCAACGCTCCAGCTACATTCCAGCGCCTAATGGAGCGCATTTTGGTGGGGTTGCTTGGTGATGCATGCCTGGTCTATTTGGATGACATCATCATTATGGGACGAAACTTCGCAGAGCACCTACGCAATTTGGAGAAAGTCTTTCAGAAACTGCGTGAAGCAAATTTAAAACTCAGTCCTAGTAAGTGTACACTATTCCAGAAAGAAGTTGGATACTTGGGACACATTATTTCGGCGCAAGGAATTCGAACAGACCCTGAAAAAATAAAAGCCGTGTCGAAGTGGCCTACGCCTCGTAATAAAACTGGGGTACGCTCTTTCTTGGGTCTGTGTGCATATTACCGTCGGTTTGTGAAGAACTTCTCCGAGTTAGCGAAGCCGTTGCATCGTTTAACAGAGGAAAAGTGCCAATTTGAATGGAACTCTGACTGCGAACAGGCATTTGCTCTACTGAAAACTCACTTGTGTGAGGCTCCTGTACTAGGTTACCCTAGTAGGGAAGGCCGATTTTTGGTAGACACAGATGCCAGCAATGTGGGTATTGGAGGAGTTCTCTCTCAAATACAAGGAGATAGGCAGGTCGTTATCGCATATTTCAGCAAATGCCTTTCCAAGCCAGAAAGAAATTATTGTGTTACCCGCCGAGAACTTCTAGCCGTTGTTAACACCCTACAACACTTCAAGAAATATTTGATTGGGAGGCAGTTTACACTTCGTACCGATCACGCTGCCTTACAGTGGCTCCTCCAGTTCAAAGACCCAGAAGGACAAGTAGCAAGGTGGATAGAGCAGCTGCAAGAATTTGACTTTGTCACTGAACATCGGAAAGGCAAGTCACACAATAATGCTGATGCTTTGTCTAGACGATCTTGCGAAGAATCTTGCCGACATTGTGCCAAACAGGAAAAGAAAGAGAACGTAAGGATTATCCAGGTGAACGCTTTGGACGAAGACTGGGATAATCAATCATTGGCAGACGCACAAAAGGAAGATAGTGACTTGAAGACAGTAATCGAATGGAAGAAACGTGGCAAAGGCCCACTTGGAGTGAAATATCAGCGCTTAGCCCAACAGCAAAAAGTTACTGGGCTCAATGGGACAGCCTGATATTTGATAATGGAGTTCTCAAGAGGAAATGGGAATCGCCCAGTGGACAGGAAGTCACCTTACAGATAGTTGTCCCCTGCGATAAAGTCGCGTCAGTGCTAAGACAGGTGCACGACGGAGTATCCGGAGGACATCTAGGAGTAAAGAAAACCCTGGAGAAGGTGAGGAAAAGATTCTACTGGGTGCATTGCCGCGAAGACGTAGAGGACTGGTGTAGAAAATGCGGAGCTTGCTCCTCAGTAAAGGGACCGCAAACGAGAGCCAGAGGTCGGCTGAAAGTGTACAATGTTGGTGCACCATGGGAAAGGGTTGCTGTCGATATAGCTGGGCCATTCCCTGTTACTGAAGAAGGGAATAGGTATATCATCGTCATGCAAGACTATTTCAGCAAATGGCCAGAAGCTTTTGCAGTACCTAACCAGGAAGCTCATACAGTCGCCAAAAAGCTAGTTCACGAGGTGTTCTGTCGATTTGGCGTTCCCTTGGAGTTACACTCTGACCAGGGTAGAAACTTCGAGTCTTCACTATTTCAAGAGGTTTGCCAACTACTCGGGATACATAAGACTCGTACAACACCGTATCACCCGCAGTCAGATGGAATGGTCGAAAGATTCAATCAGACGTTGGAGAATCATTTGGCCAAAGTAGTGGAAGAACACCAAAGGGATTGGGACCAATACATTCCACTCTTTTTAATGTCATACCGCTCAGCAACACATGATAGCACAAACTGCACACCGGCGAAAGTCAACTTCGGCCGAGAAATTAGACTACCCATAGATGCACTAACCGGAACACCTCTCGATACTCCTATCCTAGCCGTCGACTATGTGGCCGACCTGCGGCGTAAATTAGATGGAATACATGAGCTAGTGAGAGAGAATGGTCTGAAAACCAGTGAGAAAATGAAGATCCGATACGACCGCAAAGCTAACGTGCCCGGATTCGAAGAGGGAACTTTGGTATGGTTGCATAATCCCATTAGAAGAAAAGGAAAGAGTCCAAAGTTCCAAGCCAAATGGGAGGGTCCGTACACGATAGTAACCAGAATAAACGATGTCACCTACCGGATTAAGAAAGGACCTAGAGGCAAGCTGAAAATCGTACACGTAGACCGCCTAGCTCGCTATTATGGATCAAATCATGCTCGGGACGAGCATGACTAAGAAGGGGGCAATGTTACGAATGGACCTTATGTCGATGGCATAAGGTACAATATCGCGTGACATGCAGTGTGTCACTTTTCAGCCCTATTCCTCCAGATCTAGACATTTTCTAGGTACAATAATAAAACGCATTACTAGACTTAGGACGGCCTATCGAATAGTACAGGTCTCAACAGTTTTGTCAACAAAGTGTCGACATCGAAATTTCTAGAAACCCGTTTCCGGGAATTACCGTAGGTGCTTCCGAGTGACCTCGAAGTTATGTGCTATTATTATTACGTCTAGAGGAATCTGGAATGTTCGATCAGCTGGACTATATATAGCACCGTGACGCCGACACAGAGTCAGTCTACACTCGACTAGCGATACGAAAACAGCGACAGTTAAGAAGCGATCTTTGAGAATACCTACTGCGACAACTGTAACGAGAACTGTGAGTACTACGGGGAGTAACATCTGTACTGTTATTGTGTGTTTACAATACGGACTTCGTGGACGTAAGAGAAGACTTCGGTGCGACATCAGCTACATTCTACTTGTCATTGCCTACAATCGACTGTACCTTCGTTGCTAATAAACTTCGTAACCCTTAACCGGCGTTTAAGTACCCCTAGCCCGTAACAATATTATTATTATCCCTTTCTTAATGAAATTGAAAAAAAAAGATAAACTTAAATTAAAATTAGTTTAATTAGTGTACAAGAGAATCGGCGCCATTGTTAGCCTAAAACCAGTCATTTGACAGGACTAAATTAATATTTTTCTTCTGTCCTTTTCTTAATAAAATAGAAAGGAAAAGATACACTGAAGTTCTATTTAGTTTAATTAATTAACAAGAGAACCATCATCATCACAGCGTTAATCCCAGTCGCATCCGAAGCCTTTTCAGCTTTGGAGTCTGGGGTCCGCTTTACCAGTCCAACTGCTGAAATGGCTAAACTTCGACATTTTTCCGTGAAGCGACTGACGTCTGACCTCCACAACCCCAAGGCCACATCGAAGCATTGCAGTTAGACCAATTGTTGGACTTTTGAGGGCTCCAACAACCCGTAACGACTGCCACTAGATGTTTGTATGACAACCGGGACCAACGGCTTAACGTGCTTTTTGAGGCACGACCAGACCAGTGCAAGTATTCATATTCATGCATACAAATACTAGCAATGTGCGGGGATCGAACCCGCGCCACCTTGCGCAGCGGCTGCGTCCGCTACCGCTACGCCACGGAGGCGGTCAATTAACAAGAGAATCAGGGCTATTATTTGCCTTAAGATCCTCGGAACGTGACGGAAATAATACGAAACTTCATATCCTATAGGAATCGGAACCAATGTAAAGGATGATTATGGGGTTTGTTTGATGGTAGCACTTCTATTGTTTACCTACTTATCTCGAACACGAGAAAACCATAGACATGAGTGAGTTTTGTAGGACGGAGGGGACGGAGGGTGTCTAGTCTCGCTCATTAAAATCACAAACTCTCAGTGCTGGACCACAACATCGGCTGCTGGCAGAAGTTACCACCCACCAGACATGGTCTTGCCGCCAAGCGATTCGTCGTGTTCCAGCATGATGTTTGGAGAAGCCGTACGGAGGACGGGTCTGAGCAGATGTGTTGCGATGTCTGCCGGGTACGATGCGCCAAATGTTGTTGTGTCGGGAGTTTGGTCATGGAGAGTCTCCAGATCAATCTCCCTCTGGCGCAGCATCGTTGGTCGTGTTGGTCTTGGGTTTAACATTGCATCACCTCGCTCAACTGCCGTCATCCTTCCTATTCCTAAGTTTTTTAAGTGAATAGGCTTAATAAACTTGTGCGCTTTACCATCAACGATTCACGCAAAGCGAAGCACTAGAGTATATTTATTAAAAAAAAAAAAAACTGGGCTTAACATAAGTAGGTATTTGATCAAATGATCACCATGCCGATGAGTGCCTACTGCTGAAGAAAACAAAGATCCAATTTTGTGGAACTCATATAAATCAGACAGAGCGTTCACGGGAGAAACAAAAGATTTATTGCCCAAGTTAGTGCTAAGGGAGAAAAACACAAAAGTATGAGGCGTCTCAAGAGCTTGCCCTAATTTAAGTTATCCGTGTTATTTTTAAAAAGCTTTAAAAACCTATTGGTATACACTCTGGTCGCCGAAGGGAGATAACAGAACCGTCAAGGTAGACCGCGGCGAACTTGGTGTGATGATGGAATCATGTTTGAGGGAACAACATGGTCAGAGTTCGCACAAAATAAAAACAACAAGGAAGGAAAATGGGAAGCTACAAATGCAAAGAGCAAAAGAAAATAAAGATGGTTTCAGCAAAAATAGAAAATATTGGTTTCATTTAGACCTCACTTCTTTTTTAGCCTATGGAGGTCCACTGCTGGACAAAAGCCTCCCCCGGTCTCAGCTCGGCTCATCCATCGGCTTTCCACGGTGACCGGTTTAGTGCTGCCGGTATCCACCGGCTTCCCGCGACCTTCACCAGGTCATCGGTCCACCTTATTGGGGGCCTCCCTACGCTTCGTCTTCCGGTATGTGGCCGCCAATCCAGAACCTTACTGCCTCATCGGCCATCGGTTCTACGAGCAATGTGCCCTGCCACTTAATTTTAGCGAACCGAAGAGATACATATCGGCTTTAGTATCTTCGAAAACTATCTACTACTACAAACTACTAAATATTATAGAGCCAGAGAGATCTGGCTCTATAATATTTAATGAAACAAAGAGGAGGCTATATAAGTTATTACGTTACATGACAATTTCTTCCAGTTTACAGACGTCGAAAGCTCACAACAACTGCTCACAAAAAACACGTCAACAACTGCGAGAGCCTCATACGAGCTCCTCATAAGACAAAGCAAATCCACAAAAACCCTTCCGCCCGACAAAGACCCTTAAATCAAGATTTAAGAGATACTTCGCCGCTGAAATTGGTGACAAAGTACCGGATTTTCATCCAACTTGAACAGCTATCGAACATGTCGGAAAAAACATGTTTTTTTTTTTTCTTTCATTTTGTCCCTTTTATGGTTCTTAGCAATTCTGTTAAGTATACGTATACGATCTATAAAGTGTCGGATATTATGACTTGAATTAAACATTTTGTGGATGGCCTGCTGCCTGCGCTCTTCACAAAATATATATAATCTACCACCACCTATCCATTGCTGGATAAAGGCCTCCCCAATGCAAAATGATTATGCAATTCTGCGTGTTCAAGTTCACTAATTATAGAACACCGCTCAACGCTGGTCAGTTGCTTTAGGTCCATAGAGCGGTTTTAAAAACAGCGGGTTTTATTATACAGCTGTCTGATGATGCCGTAGAAGTTGTAAAGTTTTAGCCCAACAAGATTTAATTACCTAATTGCGTAAATAGATACACTATTGTAAATAATCAATTTGAATCATTTTGAAGTCCATTGCTCTACATTTTAGAAAAATGTGATTGCTGAACAATGTAAATAACGCAATGAATGTTGTAGAATTGTCAAAATAAAACCCATTGCTACAGTCGTCTGCTATTGAAGTGCTGGTGTCTTTTCCTATATCATGTATACATTTGCCAAAATAAATAAATAACCGTCATAAAATAGGTAAGTTTTAGAATTAAGTATTCTCGGTGGTAGGCTATAACATCGGCTGCCGGCGGAAGTTACCACCCACCAGACAAAGTCTTGCCGCCAAGCGATTCGTCGTGTTCCGGCCATGTTGTCTGGTGAAGCCGTACGGAGGACGGGTCTGAGCAGTTGTGTTGTGTGCGGGTACGATGCGCCAAATGTTGTTGTGTCGGGAATTTGGTCGTGGAGAGTCTCCAGATCAATCTCCCTCTAGCGCAGCATCGTTTGGTCGTGTTGGTCTTGGGTTTAACATTGCATCACCTCGCTCAACTGCCGTCATCCTTCCTATTCCTAAGTTCTTTAAGTGAATAGGCTTAATAAAGTAGTGCGCTTTACACTCAACGATTGCATCACTGCTTACCATCAGGCGGGATTGCAGTCAAGCACTACTTTATAATTATTAAAAAAAAAAAAAAAAAAAAAGTTGGACTTATTTTTGACCGTAACAAATAAAGAACTCAACGGCTTCTGGTTTAACGCCCAAAATTGCCTCCGATTTCCGGGTCCGTTCCCTAATCGATCAATGTACCTACTCGAGTTTTCTGTGTGGTGAGGTGGAGGATTCAGGAACTCTTATTCAGCTAAGGAAATTAGTTTCCCTAATTTCTGCTGAGTCAGTGATTAATGAACGGGAAGTGATAAGCAGTTTTGCAGGGCTCAAAGGGACTCTGCTGTACCTACTTTACAATTTAATTTAGGGACCTACAAGGCCACTTTTGCAGTAGTGACCCAGTGGTTACAAGACGCGACTTACGAGTTTTAGGCCTCCTTCTTCTTCAGCTTATAGAGGTCTACAATGACCAGTGTTGTGCTGCCCGCATTTACTGTCTTCCCGCGACCTTCACCAGGTCATCGGTCCACCTTGTTGGGGACCTCCCTACACTGCTTCTTTCGTTGTAGGCCTACTTTGTGTTAATTATTTCAGCACCACTAATGTAAAAGGTAAAGGAAAACATTGCGAGGAAACCAGCATGTGTTAGAACCAAACTATGAAGACAGTGATATTTACTAACCCGCACTGAGCCCGCGTAGGGGATGAAAGCCCACCCTTCTCACAGACAGAAGCCCTGTGTCCCTTCAATGGGAACATTAAGGCAGATGACGTGTTATTTAAGACCACTTTTAAGAGGCTCATGGTCCTTTTTACATTGAACATAGCTAACATATTGAATTTTGCCCCTCAGACACGTCAATCCTTCTCAGACAAGTTAGAGTCGAATGCCTTAATTTTCAACATAAAAATAGTTCGTTTCATTGGTTTATTCTTCTTCTTCTCAGCCTATAGAGGTCCACTGCTAGACAAAGGCCTCCCTCAGGGCTTTCATTCCATTGGGAGCATTGCCATAATCCCCACGCTTGGCAGGCGGGTTGGGGATCGCAGTAATTTGTCCACAGGAGAAGTGCTGCTGCCCGTTTCCCAGCACCCTAATTGCGCTATTACTGTCAATTGTATTCATTCTGAAGCATATTGCTAATGCATTGCTCCATATATTCGAAAAATTTGTCCGCTCGACAACGTAAATAATGCAATGTATATTGTCGTAATATCAAAACGAAACCCATTGCTACTGATAAGGTGTTACGCAATTACCCTGCTGGTGAGAAATGAAATGAAATGAAATGAAATGAAATGAAATGAAATGAAATCGTTTATTAAGCAAGTAGGATCACTGATCACTTTTACACGTCATGTTTATTTTTTATTTTATTTTTTTAACTAGATGAAGCCGGCATTTCCTAACTGACTACCTCTGAGAAGAAATGGCCGAAACAAACTCAGGGATCATCGTCTTTTTTCAAGTCCAGACATTAAAAATGAAAATGTTTACAATAATTTACCTTATAATTACGCATATTGCTTAATAAAAATTAACAATGCTTAACAGAGCGAGCAGCTCAATCCCAAGCTTTTTTGTCTTCTAAATAATCTGTGATTTTATAATACCCCTTTTTGCAAAGTTTGGCCTTTATATGGTTCTTAAATCGTTTAATGGGTAAGTTTCGAACGTCCATGGGAAGCTTGTTGTAAAAGTGTATACATTGACCCATGAACGAGTTGCCTACTCTGTGGAGACGAGTGTGATGTAAAGCAAGATTGTGTTTGTTCCTGGTATTTACATTATGAATATCGCTTATCTTCTTAAAATTCGAGATATTTTTATGAACATACATAAGATTTTCAAATATATATTGTGAAGCTACAGTCAGAATGTTCACCTCTTTGAACTTTTCTCTAAGAGATTCCCTAGGACCAAGGTTATAAATGGCTCGAACAGCCCTCTTCTGTAAAACAAAGATGGTATTGATGTCCGCACAAGTTCCCCAGAGAAGAATCCCATAAGTCATAAGACTATGAAAATAACTAAAATAAACAATTCTGGCTGTATCCACATCAGTTATCTGTCTAATTTTCTTAACAGCAAAGGCGGCAGAACTGAGTCTACCCGACAGCTTCTCAATGTGAGGACCCCATTGTAACTTGGCGTCAATAGTTAATCCAAGAAAAACTGTCGACTCGACAGGGATCAACTCTACTCCATTCAGTTGAACATTGGTACTTAGCTGCCTGACATTTGGCGTAGAAAATTTAATGACTTTAGTTTTTTTTTCATTTAAAAGGAGGTTATTTACATTAAACCAATGGACAACTTTAGAGAGTGCATTGTTAACTTCGTCAAAGTTTGTTAGCTGACGCTTGACTTTAAAAATAAGAGAAGTGTCATCCGCGAACAATACTATGTTGTGATTATCCCTCACGTGATGAGGTAAGTCATTAATATAAATTAAAAACAAGAATGGACCTAGAATTGAGCCCTGCGGAACGCCCATGGTGACCACAGATCCTGCAGATCTCTTGCCATTAACATCAACCCTCTGAATTCGATTATTCAGATAAGAAGTCAGAAGGTCGAGAGCTCTGTCCCTCAAACCATAATGGTACAATTTCCTGATAAGAGTATCATGATGTACGCAATCAAAGGCCTTGGACAAATCACAAAAAATACCAAGAGCATCTTGCGATTCCTCCCAGGCCCCAAATATGTTCTTTAGCAACGCCACGCCCGCATCCGTAGTTGAACGACCCTTTGTAAAACCAAATTGTTTCACGTGCAATAAATTGTATAAGTTAAAGTGCCTCAACAATTGTTTCAAAATTAATTTTTCAAAAATTTTGCTCAAAGTTGGTAATATCGATATTGGCCGAAAATTCGTGGGATCAGTTGTACTACCAGATTTGAACAGTGGAATTACTTTGCTTAGTTTCATCAAATCAGGAAATACACCAGATGTGACACAAGAATTAAAAACAATTGCTAAGAAAGGTGCGATAACATCTATTATTGAAGCTACAGTGTATACTGACAAACCCCAATGATCGGCAGTTTTTTTTACATCAAGATCCTTAAAAGATTCTATAATGTCTTTAGCAGTCACAAATGTAAATTCAAAGTGATTGTCACATTCTGGAACACATTCTTTTAGTATGGCATATGCAGAAGTGGAGGAAGAAGACAAAGTTTTTGTTGTCATTATTGGAATATTAGTAAAAAAATTCTCAAACTCAGTTGCTACCTCCAAGTCCGCCTTTATATCTTCATCGTTAATTTTAAGATGGAAATCGCGGTTCTGTACTTTGGTTCTTCCAGTTTCAGAATTTATAATTCCCCAAGTTGTTTTGATTTTATTGCCAGAAGATTTTATTTTATTTTTAATGTGTATGGCTTTTGCTGAGGAACAGGCTCTTTTAAAAGTTTTTGAATAATTTTTAACAAAATCTTGAAAAGCTTCATCATGGTTAAATGTTTTTTCCTGATATAATTCATACATTTTTTCCCTGCTTTTATAAATACCTGGGGTTGCCCAGTCACTAAATATAATACGGTCGCTAACAGGCAATGTTTTTTTTGTGAAAACTTTCATAAATTCACAATTAATGAGGTTAAATAGTACACTATACGCATGATCCGGATTGGCGTGATAAGGCAAGTCCGGTAGCCTTTCAATTAAATTATTTTTAAATTGTCCTAAACGATTTTCATTTATAGGAACAAAACTCACAAGTTTTCTTTGAGCTCTGACTTCACTTTTCTGAGTAAAAATAACTAACTGGCCACAGTGATCAGAGTCTAACTCGTTTATAATTAAATGGTCAGAAGGTCTTGAGTTAGTAAAGATGTTGTCTAAACAGGTGGCACTCGTGGCAGTTATTCTAGTCGGCTCAAAGAATCTTGCGTACAAGTTATAAGACTTAAATAATGACATAAATTTATTAACTGTAGCTGATTTCTCTAGAACATTAATGTTGAAGTCTCCACAAACAACAACTGTTTTGTTACTGCGACAAGTCTTTAATAAAACTTCCTCCATATATTTCTCAAAAATATCATAGGAAGCACATGGGGGCCTGTAGACACTTATTACAATGAACCGCTCAAGCTCGATGCAAGCAATTTCAATAACCCGCTCAACAGAGAGGCTTACAATATCAGTCCTTTCTTTAAATTTGAAATTGTTACGAACAATTATTAGGGAGCCACCCCTTATCATATTCACTCTGCTGAACGAGCTAGCAATCTGATGGTTATTAAAGCTGAACATGAACTGATGGGCTTTTAACCAATGTTCAGTAAGACAAACAATATCAATGTAATTACAGTTCATGAACAACTCCAATTCTAATTGTTTATTTATCACACCCTGTATATTTTGATGAACAATTTTAAGGTTATTATTATTCATTTTATTTTGAAAATTATTTGATGGGTGTGATATTATTATATCTTGGTTTACGGTTATGCTAGAGTTTAACTCTGTTGTCTCAATGTCCCTTGATAATGGGTACAAGTCTAACTTGGTATTTAAAATAGTGCTAGAGGTTGACTCTATTGTCTCAAGTTGTAATTTAAATAGCTTGGAACATATTCCAAGCTCTGCTCATTACCACTAAGTGTATTACTTAACTGCTCAATAGAAGCAGTATAGTTAGCAAAACACTTGGCTGACTTATATATATAGTATGATAGCGATTCTGCTACCTGTCCTTTATAAAAATTACAAAGATAATAGTTATCTTTGGTCACTTTGGAGACTTCCCTTAGTCGCCTCTTACGACAGCCACGAGAGGTTATAGGTTGGTATTATTTTACGTCCGGTACCACACGGCAAATTGGTTTATTAATCCATCAGTATTCAAAGAGTATTCCATATTTTCAACCAATACACTCCTGCCCCCTAATCGGCGAACACTTTTTTGTCAAATGATTGCGACTAGTTGGGATCGTTTGGACCGAACGGACCAATGGGCGGCCCGAACTATACCAACTGATGCCAACTAGTCGCAATCATTTGACAAAAATGTGTTCGCCGATTAGGGGGCAGATTGTGTTATTACTATATTAAAATAAATTGGTAAGTACGTACTTCCTGAACTGTTTACAAAAATGCAGCCTTTTTTAAAAATGCAAGCATATGATCACTAAGATGACTTATATGCATAGATGTAGGATTTCATCCTATATCTATGCTTATATGTCATATGCCTTGTTTTTTCCCAACTATCTTGGCTTCAGTCTAACTAAGTACCCAGCTGTGTACTAGACTTTTTTTAATAATTATAAACTAGTACTTGACCACAATCCCGCCTGATGGTAAGCAGTGATGCAATCGTTGATGATAAAGCGCGCTAGATTATTAAGAGCCTATTCACTCAAAAAGAATAGTGTATAGGAAGGAAGGTAGTTAAGCGAGGTGATGCAATGTTAAACCCAACAACACGACCGACGATGCCAGAGGAAGATTGATCAGGAGAGCCTCCATGACTAAACTCCCGACACAACAATATAAGGCGCATCGTACCCGGCACACATTGCAACACAACTGGGGCTAGGGCCTAGTCTGCTATTACAGTAGTTTCAGAATAGTCGATCAGTGATCTCATAACGATCGATTTTGTCAATTTTGGTAATCTACTAACAAAATGGCGTCATTATGACTTTCCAGTGGTCTATCACTGACACCGCACTCCATATTAATAAATGTTCAAATTGAGTATTGGTTTTTCGAAAATCATTTCTATTAACGGGCTTTATAATAACGGCAATACGGCAATGTCATTCTATCACGAGATGACTGAGATAATTGATATATTGAGATAGTGGTAACTTCTGCCGGCAGCCGATATTATGGCCTACCACCGAGAAAACATAGGACATCCTAAAATCCTATGCAACATGATTTTAGATAGATCAACTAAACCGCATCTAAAAATCTGAAATTCCTATGTTTAAAAGGTCTATTTAAACTCCACACACTTCCTCGACCTTTAGAATCTAAAATACCTACTAGGTAGTGCTGCAAAGGTCAACGTAATTTCGCGTAATTCTCTAACTTTTGAAAAAGGTTTTTTGTTAAATCATTGGTTATTTTCATGGTTGGAATTGGCTCAATGCGCACGATCGGGCCCTTCGCGTATTTATAAACATTTTCGCATCAGGTCAAGGTCACGTTCCATTTCCTGTGACCATAATATTATCTAAACATACTAGAAGACGTAGGTAAATAATGTAATACTCAAAACTTTATGCATCACGTGCTGTTTTTGCCTTTGTCAAACTTTACAAGAGCTTAAACAGTTTAGTGACGTAACCGGTGGTTCATGGACGTTATTCGGTACCTATGTCTACTTATAGACATGTAAAACGGAGCTGAAAGTGAAATTAAATTTTATCCATATGGATCAGTCAAAGATTCAAATTTCGAAGAGCTGCCCATTACGTAGTTCCGAGAATTCCATAACCGTGTAGCAGACATTGTATCAAACATAAAATATACTTAACCAAAAAAGTGATGTGGAACTTACCCTTTGTAAAAGTTTAGGCCTGTTATCGAGAGGTTCCTCAATTGTATTCTTATTTTGTTCGTTGTCATTTTTGTAGGCGTTTCTGCGAAAAAAAGGGTTATTTAGTTAAAAATAATATAATTAAACTAGGCTTGGATTATAAGACTTGTTTATTGGTCCCACCCCTCACTGTCTATTCATATTTTTTATCAACATTTCCGAATTTAATGCATTTTAAATTAGTCTCTCCTCACTGAAGTTCGGTACTTATTTCAGACGTTAGTTTTGTAGGTCGAAGATCCGTGGAAATATATATATGCATCTACATAGTAGCACTCAGAGACGTATCTAATTATACGTCGGTTTTGCTCTGAGATGGTATACTATATCCCTATCGTATAGCGTCTACTAAGTAATCATCCATACTAATATTATAAATGCGAAAGTAACTCTGTCTGTCTGTCTGTCTGTCGGTCTGTCTGTCTGTATGTCTGTCTGTCTGTCTGTTACGCTTTCCCGCTTAAACCTCTCAACCGATTTTGATGAAATTTGGCACAGATAATATTTAGACCCTGAGAAAGAACATGGGCTACCTTTTATCCCGGAAAAATTTGAGGTTCCCGAGGGAAATCTAAAAAGCGCGATATAACCGAACTCCATGCGGGCGAAGCCGCGGGCGGAAAGCTAGTTATGAATAATGTAGTGGCGTATCTTGAGGCATGTTCTGCTAAATTCAATGTACCGCTGTCTGATGAGATACCGAAGGTTATATCTCCAGACAATTATTATTAATGCTAGCGTGAATTCTATTGTTCTTTGTATAAATAGAATGCTTAAAAGAACTGATATTGCGCAAAAACTTAAAAGTTTTATCATGCAGCAATCAACTGCTGTCAATGTGCGGTCGAGTGTCATCAATATGGTAGCGCATTTCGACCTTAATTACAGATGTGAACGGTAGTGGAAGGAGGTCAAGCACAGAAACGGTTAAAGGCTTATTTCATTCCCAATACGGAAATATATTTTGGTTTTACTTTAGTAAGTAGGTATTTTGTAGGTTTTTATCAGTACCACCTTTTTATATCAATGTTAGCAACACAGATTTTCACGAATACCTTGCCCCACTACCAACGGCCGTAGTCAATAATAGCTAACTACCCTCCGTATGATTCTATTAAATTTCGGAAAAAGCATTTATCTAGATTCGTATGCGTGCTCTTCTTAGTATGTAGAGGATGTTATAAGGGAGCTTTCCATTGTAAACCTTGTCCCCCCGTTCCACCTTCTAAACATGTCGAACCTTGGCAGGTATTGGAGTCAAACACGCGATGTGCAAGGTATATCGCTAAATTGTATGCTGTTAGCAAAATGACTGTAAATGCGACGGACTTTTCTTCCGTGTTCAACAATGTAAATGATTTTACAACAGAATAAACAATAAAGTCGCATGTTGCACGCATATGCAACATATTTTGTTATTGGCGCCCAACATGAGGCATCAAATTTTTTATGATAATTATTAGTGCCCAGCATAAATAAAACAACTTTAAACTATCTGTTATACACGAATTAGTGCTGAACATGGTACTTTTATTTTATATATTTTTAACTAGCTTTCCGCCCGCGGCTTCGACCGCGTGGAGTTCGGTTATATCGCGCTTTTTAGATTTAGAGAAAAGGTAGCCTATGTCCTTTCTCAGAGTCTAAAGATTTTCTGTGCCAAATTTCATCAAAATCGGTTGAGAGGTTTAAGCGGGAAAGCGTAACAAATAAATAAATAAATATTGTATACGGACAAATCACACAGATTGAGCTAGCCCCAAAGTAAGTTCGAGACTTGTGTTATGGGATACTAACTCAACGATACTATATTTATAATAGATACATATATAGATAAACATCCAAGACCCAGGCCAATCAGGAAAAGATCGTTTTCCATCATGACCTGGCCGGGGATCGAACCTGGGGCCTCCACATCGCAGGCAGGCGTGTTGACCGCTGCGCCACGGAGGTCATCAAAACACAGACAGACAGACAGAGCTACTTTCGCATTTATAATATTAGTATGGATTGACACCCAACATGGGCTAGCCTCCTTTATTGGCGCCCAACAGGGAATGAAAAATACTATCTTACTTGTCCGGCTGCATCATAGCGGGCGACACCTTCTTTCTGAGATTAGCAAGCGCCGTCAGCTCCTCTCTTTTCCTAGAGGGAGGCGGAGCGCCGCATAACGTCAACATCGGCGTCGGTGTCGGCTGTTGGGTACGCGATAGTAATCTGCAGACAAAGGTATACATATGTCGACAATAGGGTATTTGACTTCTTCAGCCTATAGATGTCCACTGCTGGAGAAAGGCCTCCCCCAAGGCTACCTAGCTACGCTGGCCGGTCTTGTGCTGCCCGCATCAACTTACTAAAAAAACGAATTAGTCCGTCAGTTTTCCAAAAAATACTAGACACGTATTTTTTCTTTTTTAATATAAACAAAAAATGAAAACGACACAGCGCATTGAAAACTCGTGTGACGTCACTACACGCTGCACTTTTTAGCGAGCAGTGACGTCACTAGCCACCACTCCTGATCTTTGATGCCTTTTATATTTGTCAATTTTTATTGATTTGATAAAACTAAATATACGTATCCAATATTTTTCTATAATCTGAATGACGGACTAAATAGAATCATTTTTTTTTACCTAGATAACAACCCTATTATTTAAACGAGTCTTAAATTATCACAACCCAACAAACAGCTCATACATTCATGTGAATTGAAACGAATTCACTTACATAATATATAACCACCTTCATTCACTTAGAACTGGATCGTGTTATAAGCCACCATTTCGCTACCCGATATGTTACCTCCCTTAGCGGATAGAATTTTTCAATTTCCGGTAGCCGTCAACCCTGGAATCTTATCTAGGTTTGTGCAAGATTGGAGTGCGGCTTTACTAAGTTTATAATCTACCTATCAGACTTTTGTAAAATTTATAGATAAGGGAGTTCCGTATACCTACCCAGTTTAACGGAAGCGGTCGGAAGCGGGGCGGTTGGTGGCATTGAGGCTTATTTAATGCGTCGACAGCTTCGGTGGTGCGGGCAGATATCACGTATGGCGGACGAAAGGTTGGCGAAGCGCATTTTCTTCTCTGAGCTGGAGGAGGGCAAGCGAAAGCATGGCGGACAACTCCTCCGGTTCAAGGATGTTTTAAAAAGGCACATGAAGAGGTGCAATATAGAACCCTCTGAATGGGAGCGTTTGGCAGCAAAACGGCCAGAATGGCGCAGAATGGTGTACGGATAAGTTCACGAGTTTGAGGAGCAGCGCAAAGGCCCGCCCACCTGCTGCCATCACATTCAACTACGTCGACGGCGTGCTTACATGCCCTCAGTGTGCACGAAGTTTCGCCGCCAAGATAGGCTACATAAGCCATCTTCGGGCGCATGAACGCCAAATCATCGGCTAGGAGTCGAAGTGGTCGCCGTGGCCGAAATCGGTCGGAACATCATCATCATCATCATACCTACCCACTAAAGCAGACTCTTGTATAATTTAAATACCCAAAACTAAACTATTTATCTCCAAAGTTAGCTTTTATACTGTTCTACTTTTCTCTCCCAAAGGAAAGACTTTACAAAGATAAATGAAGGAAAGTTCAGTCTTAAGCTGTTTAATAAATTTGAAACAAAATTAGCCACGGTCACACAAAATTGATATTATTCTCTTTTTTTATATATTTGTATTTATAAACTTGTGCTTGATCCTGCCTGATGGTAAGCAGTGATGCAATCGTTGATTGTAAAGCGCGCTAGTTTACTAAAGTCTATCCAACCAAAAAAAAAAACTGAATCAATAGGGAGGAAGACGGCAGTTGAGCGAGGTGATGTAATGTTAAACCCAACAACACGGCCATCGATGCTGCGCCAGAGGGAGATTAATCTGGAGATCCTCCATAACCAGACTCCCGACACAACAACATTAGGCGCATCGTACCCGGCACATATCGAAACTCAACTGCGGAGACCCGTCCTCCGTAAGGCTTCACCAGAAATCATGCCGGAACACGACGAATCGCTTGGCAGCAAGACTTTGTCTGCAGGTGAGTGGTAACTTCTGCTGGCAGTCGATGTTATGCCGTTGTTATGTTCACAAACTTCAAGAATTCGCGATGTTATCTTAAAAATGGCAATATTGCCCTGTCCTTCGACTCAAGTAATATAATATTACTAATTACCATAATTAGTATTTTTATTATAATTAATTAATTATTATAATTAATTTTTCATTTAAAGTTTTGATTTGCGATACAGAATAAGTTATAATTGTGTATAAGTTAGCTGCTATTAACCTATGTTAACTGCTTATAGCCATAAATCGTAAGTATTACCTACATACTAATTTTATTCAACGATAAACAGTAATAAGCTATTTTTTTTACTTCGACCTTATCAACATATTTATTTAAAATTGCAGCTATAATAGCAACAAGGCTCGCAAAAAAAAAACTACTTAATGCATTTAACGCCGACGAAGATTATCCAACAGTGATCATACAGAGCATAAACTATGATTTAAAGCGCCCTTTTGATACTGAAGAGAGACAAATATTCTGATTCATAATTTTCATCTTGATACAAATTAAAACATTTCATGAGCACGTCTAGATCTTGTCATTTTTCTAGAATATTATTAAAACATTGCTATAAAAAAGACACATTTCAAGAACATTTCTAGAAATTTCGTTTACTGCTAATTCTCAAGACGTCACTTCTTTAAACTTTAAAACGTGCTAATCACAAATCTACCTTGATCACAGAAAAAATAAACAATAATACCTTTTAGAGGCCGGCGTCCTTTTCGACAATAACGTGTAATCATAGAGATTTGAGCTCGACGGGTTGTTGTTGAGAGGAGGGGGGTAATACGAGTCTTCATCTTTATAATTGTTGTTGACAAGCGCCGATTTTAATGGTAATAACTCAACAGTGTCGTTGGGACGGTGTTCGCGTGGTGTTGTCATAGCGGGACTGGCATCGTGCGGCCACGCCGGCTGCTTGCAGCCTACTGAAAGATGTGTCCTTGAAAATGGTGCAGCGTAGGGCTGGGTAGGGGGTGTTATCTGTTGTTATCGAGGAAGCTGCATGACGAACATGTCATGAGGATTGCCGTTCAAATATTTACGTATGTAATATAGATAGGTTTTATTAATCAGGTTAGTATTTCTTGCAACCATGGGCGTAGCCAGCCTTGGGCTCAGGGTGGGGCAGCAGTCAGCCTATTCCCCAAGTAATTTTTCCTTTTTTGGGTAATTAGGCACCTTATAGATCAGCCTACTGTTAGGCATCTTTCTAAGTATATCTTGGACACCAATGACTGATTACAAGGTGAAGGAAAACATCTTGAGAAAACCTGGACTTTTAAGTCTGAAATCGCCAACCCGCATTGAGCAAGCGTGGTGATTACGCCCAAACCTTCTTTGTGTGAGAGGAGACCTGTGCCCAGCAGTGGGACTATAAAAAGATTGATGATGATGATGATAGACCAGAGCCAGGGTGGGGCAAGCGCCCCAGTTTGCCCCAGTGTGGCTACGCCCATGCTTGCAACCTGAGCATCTAAAGCACCGATAGATCAACCAGAATACATTTGAACCTCCCGGCAATCATCGCCAAAACTGTATTGGAGCTGCTCCTCCCCTACGCACCAAGGACGCGCATCGCTTGCGTATGGTGATGTGGAAAGTGTGGAAACAGTCGGTGCGCTCTTCCACAAACATGTCCAAAGCATTACAGAAGCGGGGTAGCCCCAACACCGCTCTAAACGCGTCATTAGTTGTTATAGACGTACATACGGAGGACGTGTTGTGAACAGTTTTGTTGCGATGTGTGGCGGGTACGATGCGTCAAATGTTGTTGTGTGGGGAGTTTAGTCGTAGAGGGTGTGCACATCAATCTCCCTTGGGCGCAGCATCGTTGGTAGTGTTGTTGGGTTTAATATTACATCACCTCGCTCAACTGTCGTCTTTCTTCCTATTCATCCAGGTTATTGAGTGAATGGGCCCTTAATAAGCTAGCGCGCTTTACCATCAACGATTGCGTCACTGCTTACCATCAGGTGGAATTGCTGTCAAGTATTAGTTTATAATAATTTAAAAAAATAGTTTCATGTTGTGTCTCCAGGTCACTGTCTTGTAAAATAGCGTTTTCATCTCAATTCGTATGAACAGAACTGACTTAGTGGTCATTTAGTTTTTAAAGAATTTTCGCAATAATATTGGTCAAAATATTTTGCAGACAGACATTAGTACATCACTATTTTATGGGGGAGGTGCCAGGCAGTTCCGGAGCGAATCCCGGGTCGCGCATGCGTGCACCACTGCGCGTTCTGTCATTTGCAGCCATCCTCGTTACATCCAGTCAATGGGACTTTCAATCTAGACCCAAACATACCTTCTTCAGAACATCAAAGTATTTATTAGAGGTGTTTCATATGATCGTTTATAACGCAGCTTTTCTTTCAAAATAACTATAAGCAAGTTAGCCGAACTCACGTCCTACGAATTTTCATTAAAATTGTGATGCAAAAATAAAAAAAAAAATAATAATAATTGGGGGCTCCTCATAGGTAGGTACTAGGAACTGAAACTCAATTTTTTTTTTCATCAAACACGTACGTGTGGGGTATCTATAGATAGGTCTTCAAAAATGATATCGAGGTTTCTAAAATATTTTTTTTCTAAACCAAATAGTTTGCATGACAGACGCTTCCAAAGTGGAAAAAGTTGCCCCCCCTCCCTCCCCTCTAACTTCTAAAATAATAAAATGAAAAATCTAAAAATTACTATAAAAACTGCCCACGAAAATTGTTTTGAACGAGATCTAGTAAGTAGTTTTTTTTTAATACCTCATAATTCGTAAACGGCTTATTACCGCGTAATCTTTCATACAAATACCTAACTTAAATCCTTTAATTTCATAAATCAATGGTAAGGAACCCTTTGTGAGTGAGTCCGACACGCACTTGGCCGATTTTTGTTTAACTCGTCGTCAGTCGTCACACATCTGGGCCTGTAGCCAATGTAACATCGCTTCGTAGCGAAGCGAAATCGAATACCAAACCAACCAATGGCGGGAACGATTGACCACGTGATTTATCGCGTCGCGTGGTCAATCGTTTTCGTTATTGGTTGGTTTGGTATTCGATTACGCTTCGCTACGAAACGGCCCCTGAAGGCCCGTCTTTCGGCGAGTTTCCATCCTTACGTTGTTGACATCACAACGATCCGAACGAAGCATTTCGCCTCCTCTTTTATACCACGTCCATCGAGGGTCTTTTTCTTCATCTCGAGGGCTGTCTTGCCGTCTAATTACAATTTAAGGTGCGTATTACAGAACGTCACTCATAATTCAAGCTCTACTTAAGTCTCGTTTGAGGCCTTTTGATTGGTTGAAACTAGTTTTAAGTAATGTTTAAACAGAGATCAATGCTTGAGTTTCCTTCTGGAATACGGACCTTAGGTGCGTATTACAGAACATCACTCAAAACTCAAGCTGTAGATAAGTCTCGTTTCAAGCCATTTGATTGGTTGAAAATAGTTTTAAGTGATCCTTAAGCAGAGGTCAATGCTTGAGTTTCCTTCTGGAATACGGACCTTAGTGTCTTCGGCTAGAGTGAATAGGCTTATAATAAACTAGCGCGCTTTACCATCAACGATTGCATCTTACTTTGGCGGTACCACTTAGGCGAGATTTTTTTTTTAAACAAACATAAACTCACATACACAAATATCCAGACCTGGTACAACTACTTGTAGGTTATATGAATATTTCTTCCGTGCAGGAATCGAAGAATCGTGCAGTCAAGCACTAGTTTATATTATAAATGTTAGGAGTAGGTAACCACTTACACAGAAACTAACTCAGAGGTCCCAGTCTCTTTTGAACTTCACACACAATATTGGTCAGATTATATGAAGACCATGTAGAATCGATGTCTGGAATGGTATTTTGAAAAAAGAAGCACACAGGTTGAGTGAGTAGGCCCGTCAAGTGAGTGCACGCATTTGTCAGAAATCGTGCAGCTCAACTCAAAACTTAAGGAGCTCAACGATTTGACGAACAATACCAAAGAAAGGACATGGGGGGTAGGCCACATAAATTACTGAAGCTGCCAGATCACAACTAACAGAAAAAATAAATAAAACTACCCACAACAGTCTTCATATTTACCATAAATAATAGAATACTTTATGAAGTAAGGGATTGCCATTGTATATATTAATTGCCATTGCCATTGCCATTGTATCGATGGTAGGCCATAATATCGGCTGCCGGCAGAAGTTACCACTCACCAGACAAAGTCTTGCCACCAAACAATTCGTCGTGTTCCGGCATGATTTCTGGTGAAGCCGTACGGAGGACGGGTCTGAGCAGCCACACTGTGGAGCAGCTGTGTCGCGGTATGTACCGGGTACGATGCACCAAATGTTGTTGTGTCGGGAGTTTGGTCGGGGAGGGTCTCCAAATCAATCTCCCTCTGGCGCAACATTACTGGTCGTGTTATGGGGTTTAACATTGCATCATCTCGCTCATTTCACACTATACAATAATATAATGAAAAAAAAAAGAATATCATGTCAAACTGTATATACTTAAAACTAATAATACAGACAGTGTCTCTTGAGGAAAGAACCATACAGTTTGTTTGAGTGGCCAGTCCAATCAATGGACGCATTCGCAAGTTCAACGTTTTAGGAACAATACTAAAGGAAATACATTCGGGTAGGCCGTTTAATTACTCAATCCGCCAGATCATAGTCGTCGCGTTAAATAATAATATCTAATAAAAATATGTAATACTTTACAAAGTAAATATCAAATGTTTTATATATTCATAAAGCAAATCATTTAAAATAAATAATTTTCTATTTATGGGTTCTATTTATAGGCATGTCATTCATGACAGAAATCTTACATATCAGCAAGAGTAAAAAATAAAAATGCAAATATTGCAAACACAAAATCGACATTCCCTGTGACACACACAGACACACCCTCCCACAGAGAGAGACATACACACACAACCGATGGCCGATGGGGCAGTAAGGTTCTGGAGTGGCGGCCACGTACTGGAAGACGCAGTGTAGGGAGGCCCCCAACAAGGCCGATGATCTGGTGAAGGTCGCGGGAAGCCGATGAATGCAGGCAGCACAAGACCGGTCATCGTGGAAAGCTTTGGGGGAGGCCTTTTTCCAGCAGTGGACATCTATAGGCTGATGAAGATAGTTTGTTACAGTATAACTAGCTGCGGCCCGCGGTTTCACCCGCGTTAGTAGTAATAATATAAAAAATAGATAACAACCTATTCTCATGCCTAAGGAATGTAATATACGCTTGATTAAAATCGGTTCACCCGTTTTGAAGGAGTTTGGGGACAAACAGTGTGACTGGAGAATTTTATATAATAGAAGATTAGAAGATGGATAGATAGGCTCTATGGCATAATTTTCGCTTTTCACAAGATTTGAATTCATTAAGACTTAGGTAATACCTGGATGAGCCTAGGTATTTTATTATAAAAACCTATGTAGGTATGTATATGTACACTAGCGGCCCCCAGCGACTTCGTTCGCGTAGAATTAGTCATGCTCAGCTCCTATTGGCAATATGTACGGCTGCGTTAGCTCCCGTTTTCGCAACATTTTTTGTTATTGCTCTGCTCCTATTGGTCATAGCAGGATGTTATATAGCCTAAAGCCTTCCTGGATTAATAGGCTATCCAACGCAAAAAGAATTTTTCAAATCAGACCAGTAGTTCCTGAGATTATCGCGCACAAACAAACAAACAAACTCTTCAGCTTTATATATTAGTATAGATATAGATTGGCATCTAAACGAGCCACCTATTTTTTTGAGCCGGGTATGCGAAACACGACATTGTGCCGTCACACAATGTTGTTTTTCGAATACTCGTGTCTTCTGCTATCATTGCCACGACACCACCAGTAGTAGTAGTAGTAGTTTTTATTTGATGCCAAACGCGACCAATTAAAGGCCCGCCCACCTGCTGCCATCACATACAACTATGTCGACGGCGTGCTTACGTGCCCTCAGTGTGCACGAAGTTTCGCGCCAAGATAGGCTACGTAAGCCATCTTCGGGCGCATGAGCGCCAAATCATCGACTAGGAGTCGAAGTGGTCGCCGTGGCCGAAATCGGTCGGGAACATCATCATCATCATCATATTTACTTATCATCATCATCTCAGCGTTTATCCCGGTTGCATCCGCGGCTTTCGCGTTGGTGCCTGGTGTCCGAACTCCGGGGCTTTCCTGCACCTTCTCCTCCATTTCGCGCGGTCTTTAGCATCCTGTGGTAAGAGATTATTGGCACGCATGTCATCTCTTACAACGTCAACGTCAACCCTACATTTCTCTGGTCTACACCGCTTGTAATTCCGGCCCGGCGCAAGCGCCATGGCAAGACATTTATTACCTACCCACGTAACTTGCCTCGTGGCCATCATGCCAAGGTACATATCTCCAATTATGTCAATATAGGCTTCTGGTACCCCTTTGGACCTCAGCGCCCACCAGATCACACAGTCGAAGGCCTTCTGCATATCTAGAAAGAACATAATATGCAGAGGCGTTCTCTTCGATCTGTATCTCTCCATGGTGATCCTTAGTGCGAAGATAGGGTCCATGGTTCCGTAACCTAGGCGAAACCCATATTGACACTCCGAAACAGCACACTCCTGCCGGATCCGGGAGTCTATAATCCTCTCAAAGATCTTTATGGTGTGCGACATGACTTTAATCCTGCTATAGTTGCCATTGCCACACTTCTGTGCCGAGCCCTTGCCCTTGAAGACTGGAGTAATAATACTCAGCCTCCATTGGCTCGGGATTTTGCCGGTCAGGAGCACGCTGTTGAGAAAGATAGTTAACATGCCCACACCGCGAGGATCCATCGCCTTCCAGGGGATTCCGTCAGCTCCGACAGCTTTCCAATTCCGCATACGACGAAGAGCCGTTTGGACTGCCTCAGGCGTTATCAGGGGCACCAGTCTAAGGTTTGGAGGGAGTTCCAGTGTATGCACCTCTTGGTGCTGCTTGTTCAGCAGCTCGTGAAAGTACGAGTGCCATCTCTCTCTTGGGCTCGCTTCTTCAGCCGTGTCCGCCTCTGACACGGTAGCCTTAGCCCACAAGTCACAGGAGTCGGGCGAGGCTCCTGCGCGCCACTTTGCGGCGGCGTCCTAACTGTGACTCGTGCATTTCTTTCTTTTCCGTTCATGTTGGTTTGGCGTGTTTGGCTTTTACGAGTGCTACTGCCGTCTGACCACTCAGCCCCGAGGGGAAAGCCGGCCGTCAGCGCCCTGTTCGTGAGTCACTATACTTACTTATATCAGGTATTTATGTAAATATTCCACATTCCTAGAGTATATTCGACGACCAATGCGTGGGTGAGTTCAAGAAATGTGGCTGCAGCATTAGCATACCATCGAAATACTATGTGATAATGTGTTCCTTGCTTTATACTTTGTCTATGCACTGACAATTTTTCACAAATGTCATTTTGACGTTCTTACTTCCGCCGTCATAGGTGATCATCGATCATCATCTGTGGAAACATTGCACAGGCAATTTTGTGTTTTGTGCTATGAGTAATAGAGAGTGACACATTTTGTTAGCATTTATTGATTACAATTAATATTGTTTTTTAACTTGGGTCCCTGTTTCTGTCTTCCTGTTTCTACCATTTTCCAGGGACGGCTTTTAGAACCGTAAGTGCTTGTTATCATACACACCAAAAGCGAATGTTTTGTATAAAATCAAATTGCTATTGTTATAATTTATTCATCAACGAATAAACAGATACTGAAAAAAGAACATTTCGAATAATTGTGCAATGTGCAGTTAACACTTCTTTACATTAAGTAACAAGAAAACTGGTTACATATTTTAATATTATGATATTTTTCTGTATACTACAAAATCATTGTAAAATTTTTACCTATTTGTTGTATTTTCGCTTTCGGATCAACAAGAAAATGCAATCAACACAAAATGATTTGTTGAGTTTAATGAAAATAGAGGGAGAATCTGAGTGCTGCTCTCTGATTAAATCTCACTTCTTCTTCTCGTTTTGATCTTAATTAATTATTTTGTTAAGTTGGTAATTAAGATTTCGAAAAGTAAAGTATGCGACTTTTATTTTTGACTGTACTTATAATGGACTGCCACTTGACTAAACTTTATCACCAACCTTTTCAAAAAAATACTCCATGCGCACACAAATTATTGAGCTAGACCCTGGTCTGTTTTGAGCTAGATCACTTTGTTGAACAATATTATTTACAGTGAGAGGGAAGTGGTATTTGCAGAAGACTAAGGTCCGGGTTAAACTTCAGTTGGTGGACCGCTGAATTTAAGGGTTTTTTGGGGAAGGGGGGGGAGGGGGAGGACCCCCCCCTTGAAGAAGGGATGATGAAAACTTATCATTACCGAGAAATTTAAAATTGAAAATTTTGAGGTTAAGTTCAATAATTAAGACCTATGACGTAACAATTTGCGTGATTTTTAATTTACTATGGTAGATTTTTTTAATTTATCAAAATATAATTAATATATATATGTTTTTCTGGCGCTTCGCCGGCCGCTGCCGCGGCACGCTCGCTTCGCTCGCTCGGCTCGCGCGCCGTTTTGGTCACTGTTCTAACCTAACCTAACCTAGCCTAAATATACCTAACAATTGTTTTTTTTGTTTGTCGGGGGGCTTCGCCCCCCGAGCCCCCTATCGGGGGGCTTCGCCCCCCGACCCCCTTGCGGGGGGCTGCGCCCCCCCGTCCCCCCGCTCCGCCAGCTGCCACCTACTACAACCATTTCGTATGTATAATTTAGATACTACTGGGAACCGAAGAAGAGGCCATAACAAGCAGCTCATTTCAGTCCAAAATTTGCATACCTCAATTGTACGTAGTTATAAGCCCGCTCCACTAACGATCTCGACTGACAGGCGCCTGACAAACAATGACTGACAGACTGACGGCGTCAGCTTGCGTTTCGTTGTCCATAATAATATTGTCAATGATTTTCGTCAAGTGAAATAATAATTGTTAATAATTAAATTTTTTTAAATGTTTTTGTTGAAATAATATGATTTTAGATTAATTATTACTATTAACATAAAAATAATAAATAATACATAATAATTTCAAATAAATAATATGACAGGTCTTCAACAAGAAGTATAACGGAACGCAATGACAACAAAAAGACCCGATTCCGTGAACCAAAAAAAAAAAAAGTCCCGATTCATAACCTAAAATTGTGAAATTATAGTGATTTTTGTGAATTAATTTCTCGGAAAGTATAAGTTTTCATCATTCCAAATTTTACATAGAGGGGTCTTAGGCCAAGGTCTTTCAGCCCTAGAAGTCTTGCCGCCCAATTCAACGGTCCACCAACTAAAGTTTAGCCAAAACATAGTTGAAATATAGTTGCAGTTTCAACCCGGTGGCAAAATAGTGTCAAAACTTTTCAAAACACAGTGAAATTAGAGGTATTTTCGACAGATTATATGGACATACACAGTCTAATCTTGTTTCCGATTAGACTGTGTATACAATATGTAAAGAAAACCCTGTCCGATCCGTGAAGGTATTGTTAGGTATCGTTAACTGATTCTAATAATGCCTACAAAGCTGGGCTAAACTTAAAAAAAAATCCCCCAAAAAAAATAAATATTATTTCGAAAAAGCGAGGTAACTTAATGCATGTGCGGTAGACAACCCGATAGCCCCGCACCCTTCACCCGCGCATGTATGCTCGGGTGAAGGGGGGCGGGGCATGCGGCACGTGGTCGCATCGCTATTCGCTCCGTCACAAATGGTGTTGTCAGTTTTTTAAAAATGACCAAATATCGGGGAAATTGGAATTAATACCCGGGAAAAAAAGATTATTTCAAAATTCATTATTATTGTTACTGTGATGATTATGTAAAATTTTATATTATATTTGGTCAAGTGTTTACCTAACCTTTACTATCCTTATGGGTCGGACAGGGTTTTCTTAACATATTGTATAATAATAATAATGATAATTGCCCCTCTGATGTAAACTGATATCTTATTGTGATATGAGGGTATATGTTATTTTTGTATTCTGTCTTTCCTTGCCTGAAAGAAACAAATATTTTTTTATTTTTCTGCTTTATACAGATGTCCGTTGTATTTAGTAATTGAATGGAATTAATAAAAATAATTAAGTACACCTTTTCAATTAAATTAAGTTCCCAAAAATTAAATTGTCTCTGTCAGCATCAGGAATGTTACTGTTACACTGATTTTTTTACTATTATTTACAGATAACAACCATGGAACCCCACGCAGCTTCCCACAGGGCTAATGATGAATCTCGGGTAAATATAGGATTTTAAATTATAGTGAGATTTTTTTTGCTTCTGCACTAATGTAAAAAAGCTAGAGTTTGTCTGAAAGTTGTAACAGTTGGATTAAATTAAAACATCCCGTATGCATTTAATAGTCCGATTCATTAGAAAGGTGTATTATTCTTGTGATGACAAGGTACCAAATTAAAAAGTAAAAAGCCAGTGAACTCTATGCAAGACCGAATAACCGGTGGTGTGGACGGTGGTGGTGTGGTAGTGGACAGAAGTCCACTATCACCTTAAAGACTACTGTCAGCTGCGCTAAACCAGCCCCGGCACACTAACGCATTATTTTATATCCGTGTGTGTCATATTCCTACCAATCAACCGCATGTTGTGTAGTATCCCTACGAAGAATTAAAGAAGTAATTGTAGTCTATGCTAGACAAGGAAAACAATATTAGTGAACCGTTTTCTTATCGCCGTTTTCGTCGTTCTTTAAAGTAATGCGAAATTTCGTTACATCAGTTCATAAGTTAAATTAGCTTGGTTGATAAAGGGACTGCACTTAACAATACCACAGTAGAGACAGAACAGTAGATTATCTAAGGCCGCCCCCAGAGTTATTTGCTACTCTTGCGTTGAACCACAGCCCGTACTGCCCCTATGTTATTCCAAGCTATATTAAGCCAGCGTGTGCGTGAAATCGCGTACCGACACGGTACGCACGCCATCATTCAAACCGAGAGCGGTTCGTTTCTATGAAGATGTTTACTGTCTGTCTACTGTGACAATACGTTCAAAAACGTGCGATTGTAGGTTCGATTCTTAATAATAGCAAATCTTTTTGTTCTTTCATATAATTTAAAATTGTGATAATTGATTTGTATTTAAAAGTAAAAATATTTGCAAATAATATTTAAACGAATAGGAAAATTTATTGAATATCTTTTAGTTTACTATAGATGTATTATAATAACAAACAATGAGCATAATATAATACAATATATTATAAAGTTATATATATTTAGGTGTAGATTTATACTTATGCTAGGTAATAAATGAAAGAAACGTTGATATGGCAGTATTATAATATTTTGTATAAAAGTAATCCCTGACAAACTTATGATATTGATCTGGTAAAAAATATACAAAACGTTTTTGGTTTTTAGATATGCAAATGATAATATTATATGTTATCATTAAAGAGGTTATAGCTTAATTATTCATTTACTTAAAGAAAAGAGGATTGAAGCTTAACCTGAATATTATTACAATCATAAAATAATCTGTAGAACACAAAACAGTACTTTTTACATTACTATTATTTTGCGTGTACCTATAGCATGTTACTAGTGCTGACATCTTGCAGTGACCTATTTCGGAGTTTGATGGCATGAGATTATAATACGCTCTCTTAGTTCAATAGTTAACGAACTTATATCTTAGAATTCCGAAATTAATCCTTAGTATACTATCCATCCTTACTAATATTAAAAATGCGAAAGTAACTCTGTCTGTCTGTTACGCTTTCCCGCTGAAACCTCTCAACCGTTTTACATGAAATTTAGCATAGACAATCTTTAGATCCCGAGAAAGAACATAGGCTACCTTTTATTGAAAAATTTGATATTCCTGAGGGAAATCTAAAAAGCGCGATATAACCGAATTCCAAGCGGGCGGAAAGCTAGTGTTTTTATAATTTATGAAAAGTAATTTGTTGTTACTGGGGTTTGAACTCACAACCACTCATGGCTTATGAAATTGCAAAAGTCGACATCTGTTAGCCATAAAGCCAACCGAACATACTATCACTTAGCTAAATTTGTTATAAGTAGTAGCAATATTATTTTTTGTTTGTTTAGGTAAGTCCGTTATTAAGATATATAACGGTATATATTTAAAACACTGTAGGACAATAGTAGGTTTCATATGGTATTTGACATACATTGAGTCCATTCGTATATAGGGTCACAATATTTGCCTTAGCTTCGATACTAATATTAGCCTGCATATTCATTAAAAAAGTAATATTAACAACATAAACTCGTAACAATATGTTCACTAATCAACAACAGCTGAGATATACTTATTGCAGCTAATGGGCAGTGGAATATTTTATGTGAACTAGTGATTCACTTTGTTTCAAATCTACCCTCAACTTTTTGTAATGACTCTAATATAGAAAAAATCTAAAAATAAAATATCATCCTTAAGTTGCGGATCATATTTTTACACATTTTTTGTCAGCATTCATAACTCACCAATAAACATTTTTTTTTTTTTTGTAAGTTATTAGATTTGAACTCGAACTACCTTAATGCTTATCACGGCGTAAACTACTGAGCCATCGAGACACTTACTCTGAACGTTGAAATTAGTAGTACCTAACAATCATAAGCGGGCAACAAGTTGTCAAGTGTGTGAGGGTGTATCAAACTTTATTATAGAAGAAGGTCGTAACTACAACTAGTATTGCTAGGCCATAGTTTTGTGAGATTGTAACTCGACTTCTGGCCGTGATAGTACATAAGAGCGGAGGGGAATGTGGGATGCAATACATTTGGTTGGGGAATGGAAATTTCATTCACAATCTCGGGTGAAATTGCGGGCAGTTACTTTAAAATAAACCTAATACACATTTGAAGATTATAAAATTGTTCCGTAAGTCAGTAATATTTTTTTTTTAATTTCAGCATACATTCGGACTTGTGTCAGCTGTATACAAATGCCAGACAAATGACGCATCCAAACTCTGTGTCCATGATGTGCTGACCAAGTTAAAAGAAGATGGTGATTTTGATATCGGAGGTACTTATTCAGAATTGGAACCTGAGTTCTGGTTCTTTTTCACAACATCTGTATGCCATGGTGGAAATCACTTACTTAATTTATTTGTATGCCTTAGAAAAACTGGATCGTTTGCCATTGACGTGGCAAGCTCTAATGAGCTCACACAGAAAGTAGATCCAGAGGACGATGTTCCACATCTACTATTACCTGAACCCATGACACATTACACCTTCCGGTCAACGAAACCAAACAAAAACTTTTTCATCAAAACCTACTGCTTCAAGAAATTAGACCGCTTCAACCAATCTTGCACTTTGTTCATACCAGTTAAAATAACAGTAAACCCAAAATGTGTACTGAATATCAATGTAGTGAAATCTATAAAACTCCAACATGATTTGAGTGGACTTCTGACAAAGCAGGAAGCAACAGACTTTGTCCTAGAATCTGCTACTCACAAGAAGTACCCAACGCACAAGATACTCTTGGCCGCACACAGCCCTGTACTTAGGAATATACTTAAGAATTCTGAACTTACTTCTATGTTTATTGACATAAGTGATAACGATATGGAACTACTTATACAATTCATATATACGGGCACAATAAAAGACGTTTTGAAGCAAGATTGCCTGAAATTATTAGAAATAGCAGACAAGTTTCAACTGACTCAACTGTTCACTTTAACACAGCATGTGATTGGTGATCAGATCAATGTGAACAATGCAGTGGAAATGGCAGTGATTGCCAAGAAATATAGACTAGAGGATTTGCAGAAGAGAGTATTTTCTTATATTGCAAAAAATCCAAAAGTGATGGAGACCAAGGCATGGAATGACCTCACCGATGTTGAACTAACTAAATATTTGTTCCGGTACACTCGAGCAATGAAAGACTAAAGATGAACAGAATCAAACTGAAACAAGTACAATTTTGTGGTATCATTATTTGATATTATAGATGTGTTTCAAAACTCTAAAATGTTCGAGATTCAATGGTAGGAAGTGTTTTATAATTTCTAATATACATAAACTATATACTATATTCTGTAAATATTATCTCATAACAACAAATGTACAGGCATTCTTGTTGCCGCGTACAATAAATATAAGTCTGTCAGTGTCTATTTAACGTATATTTAAAACTAAAACAGGTATAGATTGTTTAAAATAAAATTATGTACCCATCTGTTTAACCCATTCGCTGCGTCAGACGCCTATCGGCGTTTTTTTTTTTTTTTTTTCTTATTCTGGTGCGGAATACGCCTATCGCCGTTTTTTTTTACAATTGTATACAATATGTAAAGAAAACCCTGTCCGACCCATAAGGATAATAAAGGTTAGGTAAACACTTGACCAAATATAATATAAAAATTTACATAATCATCATAGTAACAATACTAATGAATTTTGAAATAATCTTTTTTTCCCGGGGATTAATTCCAATTTCCCCGATGTTTGGTAATTTTTAAAAAACTGACAACACCATTTGTGACGGAGCGAATAGCGATGCGACCACGTGCCGTATGTCCCGCCCCCCTTCACCCGCGCATGTATGCCTATCGGGTTGCCTGCCGTATACGCATTAAGTTACCTCACTTTTTCGAAATAACATTTATTTTTTTGGGGGAATTTTTTTTTTTAAGTTTAGCCCGGCTTTGTAGGCATTATTAGAATCAGTTATCGATACCTAACAATACCTTCACGGATCGGACAGGGTTTTCTTTACATATTGTATATCTTGGCAAAAACCAGCCCTAAAATGGGTTTTTTTTTGCAATAGGTGCTATATGTTTTAAATGCACAAAGTACTGTTCATAGTTTCCGGATTTTTAACTATAAAAAAAATTGCGAAATCCTTTCTAGGTGCTGAAGACGCCTAAGGACGTTTTCCAGGATTTAACAACCTTTGATTCTTAATATATTTTGTTAATTTTTACTTTTATATAATAGTATTCACTTACATCACATACATTAGACAGCCTCCGTGGCGTAGTGGTAGCGAACGCGGCCGCTACACAAGGAGGCGCGGGTTCGATCCCCGCGCAGTGCAAATATTTGTGTGCGTGAATATGAATATTTGCACTGGTCTGGTCGTGCCTCGGAAAGCACATTAAGCCGTTGGTACCGGTTGGCATACGAACATCTAGTGGCAGTCGTTACGGGTTGTTGGAGCCCTCAAAAGTCTAACAATTGGTCTAACTGCAATGCTTAGATATCGCCTTCGGGTTGTGGAGGTCAGACGGCAGTCGCTTCACGGAAAATATCGAGGTTTAGCCAAAAATCATCAGTTAGACTGGTAAAGCGTACCCCAGACTCCAAAGCTGAAGAAGCTGCGGATGCAACTGGGATTAACGCTGAGATGATGATGATGACTTACATCGCATAATTTTTATTTCCTATTTTACATTGGTTTTACGTGATAGGTATGACTTTTAATGACATACTTTTACAGTAGTGGTGGGCGATTATGAATGATCGGCATAATCGAATTACGTTGTATTACTAATGTTGATAATCCATTATGGAATTAGTAACTAATATTTTTTCATAATCTAATGACGTTACTAATTAGTACTACTAATCGTGAGTCGAGCCGACAGTTGCTCTGTGACGTTAGTAGTGTATGCATTGGTTTCGTAATCGGTTGTATTCCTCTAGTGTAACGATTGTTTTTATATAAAAAAAAAAATGACAATTAAAATAAGGTGTATAAATATATAATATCAGTACCTATAATAAAATAATAGTGGTTTTATAAAAGTAAAAAAAGGTTTACTACCTCTGATATTAATTTATAATGATAATTTTACCTTTCCTGTCATTGAAAACTAAAATATATAAGACGGTACCTTAGAAATAAACTACAATTTATGTAACTAAAATAATTTACTCACCATTTATCGCCATATTCTTCTAATTTTCACGATCCAACTATTACAGAACCTAAACTTCACAAATAGGCGCCTAATCGATATTAATTTATTTTTTAACACTAAATTTAATCGTTATCGTACCACCAAGTTCGCGCATTTGAAGTTTGTTGAACATTTTAACGTAAGAATTATTAATCATTTTAACAGTGCTGAAAACGCCCAACGGCGTTTTATATTATCCATTTGAGGTGCTGAGGACGCCCATCGGCGTTATAGACAAAAACCACCCCGCACCTGAAATACAGTATGTTAACTAACAGAGGGTGTTCCCGTTAACCCGAAATAGTATAGCATACATACATGCTAAAAAAAAATATTTCCATTCGAAAACAAAATGTTTTAAAATTTTTTCAATATGAAAATATTCAATAAAAATTTTAAATTGACATGAACGTACTGTACACGCGAACATGAAAGACGGCAACGTCGCAATTTATTTATGAATGACGAGCCGCATATGCGGCGGCGATCTAAGATCTAATTGATTGATGTGTGTTGGGCAATGCAACGTTAGGTAGATACTATTCCGCGCTACTATTTTGATTTAAAACAGGAGGTTTCAAATTTATTTTCAATTATAATTTCTTTTTATTGTTCTTTTTTAAAAATATCAGCATAGAAAAATAAGCATAAAATAATCATTTTATGCTTATTTTTCTATGCTGATATTTTTATTTTAATCTATTAATGATATATATTAACGAGTTTAAGGGAACGCCCTCTGTTATTTAACATACTGTATAAAGTTAATTTTCTCTGCCGCAATGAATGGGTTAATTTTCCATTGAAATGAATTTTCATTTATTTACATTCTGTGGTGAGATGCACAATTTTAAATTGGATTATCTATACTTGCCTAATTTTGATGAGATTTTTATACTTTTAGCAGTGCATCTAGCTCTGCACCGTATAAGTATGTTGTATTAACATTTTTCATGTCAGTTTGGTATTGTGAGTGCTCGGCTAATATTACTAATTACAAAAACCTAGATTGGATAGAATATGATGTGATATTAGTAGGAAAGGAATCATTATGAACATGGTTAAGGTCTGTGATAGTAGTGCGAGCATGTGTGAAAAAAAATTTGGTACCTACTTGTATAACTTTCAGGTGGTGTGACCACCTTTGAATCTTTTTATTTAATTAATTTACTACTTTATAAGTCTTTTTACGTTTAATATTTGTTTGAAATTATATATTTTGTTATTTTTCGATGTGTTTAATAAAAATATGTTCCATCAATATAATTATTGTGGATGCATTATCTTTACCCAGCAAAGTTTTTTTAATTAACACAAAACGCCTGCATTTGTTGATTTTTGCAGTTGATATGAATAACCGTCTGGCGATTCGCACACGACACCGTGCTCCGCCGCGGTAGGCGGTGAAGCGGATCTCATGTCGCATTGACCTCTAATAAATCCGTAGATACCTAACACACATACACCGGCCGACCTAGCGGTCGAACGGTATTCTCGCCGCTACCGCCCCTCCGCGCGGCGCGGATGGCGCGGCGCCTCACACACAAAGCGCCGCATAGCCACGCGGATCATCGTAAGTTGTAAGTGCAGGACGTTGATCAGAAGATTCTTGCCAGTGTCTGTGAACAAACTGAACCCTAATTGCGTAACAGACTTGCTATCAGTTGGAATTATTTCGAAGCAAATTGCTAATCCAATGCTCCACGTGTCCGGAACTGTGTCTGCTCAACAACATAAATAACGAAATGAATGTTGTTGACCTGTCAAAATGATACCCATTGCTACTGACTGATAGTGTCTTACACAATTACTCTACTGGTCACAATCGTGTTAATAAAAGCATTCGCGCGGACAGGCGCGTAAACCGCCTTACCGTGCGAGGCACCGCTACGAAATCCGCTTTACCTACTGCCGCAGCCCTCCGCGGCGGTACACGATGCCATGTATTAATCGCCTTAGCGTGGCATTATCTATAGTCGATCTGACCGACGGCGACGGTCACCTTAACCCTTTATAATATAGAACTACTACACCACGCGGCCTGTCTCTAATTATATTACTAAGGTGGAGGTGCAGGGGTGGCCATCTCGCGCTCCTGGTCCATTGGGAGCAAATCAAAAAATCAAGATCCCAAACAGTGTGAAGTTGTATGTTTAGTAAGAAGTACAATATAGTTCAAGTGGAAGAAAAGCCCAGCAATACAAAAATGTCAACTGTCTAAAATTTTTGAGCTCGCTTCGACCGCTCTCTTATTCCTATTTCCAATACGAATACAGAATAAATGTTTATATGAATCCTGAACGAGTATGTTCTTTTCTTATCGCTTACCCTCTCTTTGCTTGCTTGACTTGTAAGGACGACGGCAGGTCAAGCTGCACAAAACTCAAATATTCCCAATCAACCTTGAGCCTTAGCCCTTTGGAGATAAAGTTAAAAATCTGACAGAGTAGCTTAATGTGACAACACATCAAGCTACTACAATCTGTCAGATTTCTTTATTAGATTTTCAGCTTTATCTTTAAAGCATTAAGGCTCAAAACTCGTTGGGAATATTTGACAGTTTCGGGTAGATTGACCTACTGTCGTCTTTACAACATAATGAGATAGAATGGATGCACATCATCGCGTGATGTAATAGACTAAAGACATCGTCGTTTTTGCTTCGCAAGCACCTACCTCGACATTAGCTGTTTATTTGAATACCGGTAATGTACTTCTCGCGATTTAGGGTATATATACCTAGAACTTCAAAGTCCTTTCCATACTGTCATTCATAATATCCTATATCCATTAAAGTGAAACATCCATTTTACAATAATTTTAGCGGTACGCCCCTCAATTGTGAAAAAAAAAACGTGCAGCGGTGAGCGTTGTACACGATCTTTTTGTTTAATTTAAAGTAAGGTCAACCGGGGCAATTGCGTCTAATCGAAGTTATCTTAAATCTATTTGAAAACCCACTCTCCTGCCATCTTGTTTTGTGTACTTTGAATAAAATACTATAACGTATAGATGGCAGGAGAGTAGGTTTTCAAACAGATTTAAAATTATTTCGATTAGACGCAATTGCCCCTAAAGACGCAATTGCCCCGGTTGACCTTATTTTTTTTTATTGTGCAAAGTAAACCAAAACACGCTGTGTGCTGTGCGTACGTAAGTACATAGGAACCTACGCTACGAATGCTTAATTTTATCTGAATGTTTTTGTAGACTGAGGTCCGTATTACAGAACGTCACTCAAAACTCAAGCCCTACTTATGTCTCGTTTCAAGCCATTTGATTGGTTGAAACTAGTTTTAAGTAATGCTTGCAGAGATCAATGCTTGAGTTTCGTTCTGGAATACGCACCGTAGTCTCTCATAAAATTGACGAAGATATTAATATCAGTTGTTGGCAAAAGAAGAACTTTAAACTAATGGGTAAGCTGAGGGTACACAGTTCGAATTTGCGGACGAAAGGAATCTGTGTTTAATTTTATTCGTTGGTGAACCATGAAATACGTGTAAATAATATGATGCCTTCATGAGGTATTCAATAAAAGATACCATCCATACTAATATTATAAAGATAAGAAAGTAACTCTGTCTGTCTGTCTGTCGGTCCGTCTGTTTGTCGGTCTGTCTGTCTGTCTGTTACGCTTTCCCACTTAAACCTCTCAACCGATTTTGATGAAATTTGGCACAGACATTCTTTGGACCCTGAGAAAGAACATAGGCTACCTTTTATCCCTGAAAAATATGATGTTCCCGAGGGAAATATAAAAAGCGCGATATAACCGTACTCCACGCGGGCGGAAAGCTAGTTTTTTTTTTATATAAAATAATGGTCGCACAAAAACATCGGTATAATAAATTATGCGTATTCTCTCATATTTTTATTTTATCACAGGCGTACCGGCAAAGGAAATGTGATACAAACATAAAATGCTTACCGAGGTATCAGACGCTTACACCACTTTAATACGACTAACAATCCTGCGTATCAGCGTATGTGTATAGCTTAAAATGGTCAAGATTGGCCTTAACCCAAGCAAAATACCCTCGTTCCAAGCATGATACTTGAAGTTTAAAAATAAATGATTGAACGAATGGAAACTGAAGTTTACATAAGCCCATAGACAACTTGTCTATATTTTTTGTGACAACCATACACAATTGAAATTTCTCTCTCCCTCATCCCAAGGTACCCTCCCGTCAAGCGTGGCTAATCAAGGCACGAAAAGGTGAGGTTTGTCATCATTCTAAGGCATTTAATTCTGTTTATTTAGCGTATATCCGTACGTGTTTACAGTGAATTTGCTATTCCGTGTCGAAATTGCAGTGTGGACTTCCGTAAAGTTGTGAAAAAACAGGTGAAATCATCGGAATGCTTAGAATTTTGTTGTAACAGTGTGGACTCCGAAGCGTTGGGTTTTTATGTCCGAACCCGGAACGGAAACGATACTCGATTATCAAACAGTTTTCATTTTTTAGGAAAATGAGCAGCTCGGAGGAGGTATCATGGATTTCATGGTTTTGCGGGCTTCGGGGAAACGAGTTCTTTTGCGAGGTATGTCACTTGATTTGGACACTTAAGGTGGAGATTGCTATAGATATTGATCCAACATGGTATTATTTTAGGTGGACGAGGATTATATTAATGATAAATTCAACTTGACGGGACTTAATGAGCAGGTGCCACACTACAGACAAGCACTGGACATGATTCTGGACTTGGAGCCTGGTAAGTACTTGAGCCATCTAACTACCACTTCTAGTGAGATCATAGTGCTGTCACTACACTTATCATGGCAAAGTCAATAATGTAGAAAACAATTAAGATGGTAAACAAAAAATCCAGTTCTGACCTTAATTGCTTAATTTTAAGGTCGTAATGTTTTCTTTCTAAGTTAACCTCCTTGCTTGTAAATTGGTGTAACACAATTGTTTTGGAATTGGACTTTGCTTTCTTAATGGATCAGCTATGGTTGAATGTATAAAAACATAACCTTATTTGGAATTAAAATCTGTGTCAACCCAGATAAAGTGTACAATTTGAATTAGCCTCGTAAGATTTGTTATCATTCTTAGTAAGTTATGCTCTGAAGTGTGTCTGCCTGTCTGTTGGTACAATTTTATAAGTAGTTCATTGACTGATGTAGTTCAGAGAGGTAACTTTGTGAATCTATTGTACACTACCATTAGCATAGTTATATTTCCAATAATTTGGTTGATTATAGCTACAAACTGAAAAACAGGACAGAGTACATATTGACACTGGAAAGGCAATCATATCTAAGCGACAAAAATTTGTAAATTGAGTTATATACACCAAACGATGCAGAAAAATCTGGCGGTTCGAATGGTGTATATAACTCAATTTACGAATTATTGACACTTAGATATGATTGCCTTTCAAGAGTCAATATACTATACTCTGTTTTTTAATCTCGTAGACTAAATTGACACATGCAAATGTCAAATTTACATGATTAATTTTGTATTATTACGTTTTTAATAAGTACCTACACATTATTTCAGGATAACTTATTGTAAAAAAACGATACTTGATTTTATGAACGCTAAGTTTCGGCACTATTTAAAGAATTGCAATAAACTGCCAACACTCGTAATGTCAGTTTAGTCTATGAGATTAAAAAACAGAGTATAGTTTTAATTTGTCATGAGTTACAATAGAATTGATTCTAGTTGTCCCTACCAACGGGTAGTTTTCATATAGCAAAGAGTTGGCAAGAAATTTCACTATGTAACAGAAAACAAGCCTAGTTATTGGTAACTGAATCATACTAATAACTTATAATAAATACGAATGTTGGAATACATCCAAACTACATGTAACTTTTACTTAAAAATAACAAAATTAATTTCGATGAAATTTAGCACCCAGGTGGTGTATAACCTGCATATATAGGATACCTTTTATCCTGACTTTCCCACGAGATTGAGACATATGCAGGTGAAAACGTCAGGTAAATCAAGTACATTAGTACAAATATAAACATGTAATGAGTCCCTTCAAATGTTCAGTGTTACTTATTATGTTACTAATTAGCCTGATAATTTAAAAGTGTCCATAGAGTTTCTTGCCTGTTCTTCTCCATAGGCACCTACTCTTTGGAATGGGCAGTTGCCCATACCAGTTACAGTCAGTAAGATGAAGCTAGTTAGCTTCATCTTACTGACTGTAACTGGTTTACTTTAAATAAATGCTTTGATTTTGATGTGAAACTGTTTTTTTTTTTTGTAGATGATGACCTTGATGACAACCCAAACCAGTCTGACCTGGTAGAGCAGGCCTCTGAGATCCTCTATGGACTGATTCACGCTCGCTACATTTTAACTAATAGGTAAGAACATTTCTTTATTGATGTATGATAGAAAAGACGCATTGTTATTTTTATTATACTCCATCCAATTAGAGAGTAAACTAAAGGTAAACAAAAGCCATGTGATTTAGTTAACCAATTAAACATAATACCAATCATTTCAGCTGTCATGCTACATAACAGTTATGGTCTTTCCCCTGCATTTCCCCTGGCCTGACTGAATGGTCCCTCCAAGCTGTTGTTCATATACAAATTACAGGAGCCATGAAAATCACTTGTTGTTAAACCGGTCTCGAAAGCAGAGTTTTAGATATAAATACATAATAACAGATGAACTGTTGGCCACAGCAGATATTTATTTTTAGCTTGTTATTAGCATTCAAGAGAGAACTTTATTTTTATTGCAATTCAATATCGTAGTTGCCTTGCCAATATTATTATTACCTACAGAATTCCATTCTCTGTGGAGTTAATTTTTACTATTGTGTATCATGACTAGCAAAAATATAAATAGCTTTAAAAGTAACATAATGATCTCTGCTACAAAATTATTTCACTTAACTTAAAACATCATACAATGCATAACTCTGAAACAAATGTGTATGAAAAAGAATGTTCTATACATACTCTTCAAAATATAAAAAAATAAATAAAACTGAAGTACCTGTTTGAAATATCAGAGTAGCAACTTTTTACTAAATGCACATGAAAGTGTAGTCTATACTTATGCCAAATTCGATTAAGAATAGAGGTAAACAAACCATCGCTAGGCAACGACTTGTTTATACCTGAAAGAAAGATGTTAATAACAACCTTTTCTAGATAAATGATTTTCATACAAGTAATAATCCTACTTCCTACAAATGGAAACAGTTTATTTATGTTTAGATATTTATGATTTGCATAGAATGCTTAACCAATTTGAATGAAATATGACAAACATATAAGCTAATTTCCTAATCGATCAAAATTTTGATACATATATATTATACATAGTCATACTTGAAAGTATTATATATACATGTTAGGGTGCTTCTTATTTTTCGACTTTTGAAAAGTAACTGCGTCAACTCGCCATTCGCTTCTGTCATCCAAAAAACGAGCTCATTATTTTTATTTTATTTTTAAATCAAATTTTAGGGGTCGCTACCGAGCATTAAAGTTTTAATATTTTGTTTAATTTGTCAATTTTTATTTTATTACTTTAAAGAGACATATAATAGTTTTAGGATTATTGAATCAAGATAAAATTTGCTTTTTCAACTGTCGACGCATGATTCAATACAATAAACACTCGATTTACACTTGCCCCCCTTCCCCCGCAACCTTCAGTATGCACCCGATCGCCTCGTACAGTCGTAATACTAGTACAACATCAGCACCAAGGAATGATTTGTGTTTGCTAAAAGATCTCAAGAGTTTTGAAAAAATAAACAAAGCCATATCGAAAAAAGCTATTACAAAGTTTCTAGGGCATTTATGGTACCTGTCCGAAGAACTTGTTGCATTTTCTTTTTTTGATGACGAAGTTTCATTGGAAAGTAAACAAAATATGGTTATTGCACTAAATGAAGAAGGTTTAGACTTTAGCCCTAAGCGGATTACCTTAGATGTAAGTCACATCGAAGAAAAAAATTTAGAAGACTTTGTTACCAGCAACACCTTACGGTTTTTTAGAATTCTCGGTATTGCATCCGCATTTTTAAAAAAAGATCCATCTCTTTGGGAGGAAGATGAAGATTATAAAGCTTCTAGAGAAATTATATGCTCTATGAAAGTAGTGAATGATTTGGCGGAGCGGGGAGTGGCATTAATGGAAGAGTACAACAAATTAATTACCAACGATGAGGAACAAAAACAATACCTTCTTTTAGTTGTGAAAATTTTTATACAGAAGTACCCAAATAAAAATAAAAATACGTTGTTAGCATAGTTAATTTTTCAGTATCATAACTCCCTACTAATTAAATAATTTAAGAATGATTATAATTTGTTTCACTGTATAAAAATTCTATTCAAAAACACATCTTTTTTTATTTTGCTGGCCGGTAGCGACCCTTAAATATTACTTTAAAAATCTGAAAAAAATAATTTACTACTTTTTTGGATCATAGAAGAGAATGAATGGGTGACGCGAGAATAAATTGAAAAAAAATTTTTTTTGCCCGTTTAAGAAGCACCCTAATACATGTGTTATGCAGTTGATTTGAAAGGTAGTTAAAATACGCAAAATTGTATTAACAAATGCCTCAGCTTTTTGTTTTGCTTTGCAGAGGCATTGGACAAATGTTAGAGAAATTCCAGGCCGGTGATTTCGGCCATTGCCCACGCGTTTATTGTGAATGCCAACCTATGCTTCCACTTGGTAAGTACTATGCATCATTATTTACCAAAAGTGATTGGCGCAGCGGTCGGCTCCTGCCCTACGTGTCGTGTACTTGAGTCCCGCAAATAAAAAACACTCGCTGGACGAACAGCTTGTGTATGTATATGAAATTTTAGTTTTTAAGCTGTTTTTTCGACTAGCTAGTGGACCTGGCAGATGTCACCCTGGCAGGAAAAGCAGCGCCATCTTTATGTATTCAATCCTTCCAGGAACCGATTGAAATAGAAACACAAAATTTAAATCGGTTCAGTTGTTTAGGATGAGTTAAATTTACAAGGAAGGATTACATCATAAATGGAATTGGAATTTCTGTTTGTAATATATGTATATACGGTAGATACACCAAAATAACAATTTTTGTATCTCTGTTCTGGCTAATCTCTGAAATGGCTGGTAGCTGATGTAATAAGGAGTAGCTTAGACTACTTTACTTTTACTAATTGCTTTTTATCCGGATATTCCAACGGAAAGATTAGTTAATAGGAATTATCCTATCTACTAATATTTTCTATACTACCCTATAATTCTATAAATATATTTGTCAACCGATATGCGTTAGCCTATCGATACCTTTTTTTTTATGGGAATTCATCAAATGACCTCTCCTGCTCTGGGCGGAGCGGAAGGGCGTGTCAGACTTTTACTGACTAAAACCCACCCGTGTTCCTTCACTTGCCTGTGCGCCAGGGCCACGTTTTTTTTTTTAACCAACCCGCGACCCTGGCCCAGGAGGCATCGGTTCTCGTTAACCCCGTCACGAAGTGCTGACATATTTTTGAGGCGCGCGTGAAACACAACGCGTCGTCGACCCGTGCCTGGTCCTTACCGGGCGACCAGCTGACCTTCGCTCGCCGCCCGCCAGCCTGCATCACGGTGGCCGGGAGTTTGATGTTGTCTCCAGCGACGGCTAGAGGCGTGAGGGCACTGGGATTCCCGCTCCCTCACGCGCTCCGCCTTCACCTTTGCTAGCATCACTGCTTCGGAGAAGGAGGTGACAGCCTGCTATGCACTCTCGTTCCGTACCATGGCCTGAACCAGGGTCGGACGCGACAGATCGCCGCCGATCGCCGCCACGAGGACATGACGGTGATCTACCCAGGCCGGACAGACCTCCACCGTATGCTCCGTGTCCCTGGCGTATTCTCCCGCCTTATACGGAACAGGAACCTCCCGAAACAACCGTGTCCGGTAAGGACCTGCGTCAGGCGGAAGGTGAGGGCACCGTGGCTCCTCTCTAGCCCCTCCTCAAAGAGGGGACTTACCGCACGGTATTGTGGTGTGCCCAAGCATATCGATACCTTAATTCGTAAATTGGCGAACTTCACAGTTAGTCCAATTCTTTTTTTTTTCTGTTTATCTCCTAAAAACACGATAGTATTATAATTAATAGGTATAAAGGAGTCTACATTATCAAAAATACTAGCTTGCGATATTATCTAACACAATATTTTAGATGTTTCCCTAAGTGATGTATAAAAAATATAGTTTTAAGTAGGGTTGTAACGGAGGCTTGTTAGCGGAGGCGGAGGCGGATGCGGAGGCGACGAGTCACACCTCCGCGGAAGCGGAGGTTAACGGAGGCGGAGGTGAAAGTACATATAGAAAAAATTGAAATGTATGGTTAATTAAAACAACATTTTTACCCGACTACGGCAAAGCAAAAGGAGGGTTATGATTTTGACAGGCTATGTATGTATGTATGTATGTTCATCTGTTCCCTCGTAACTTCTAAACTACTTATCAGAATTCGACAAATGATATATCATTAGAAGCGTCTTAATTGTCCGCTGGTTATAGGCTATATGGGGTTTCACAAAATCTACTGTGGCGCCCTCTAGCGGACAAAACATACAGAGTAAAAAAATAAAGTTAAGATAAATATGCCGTGTTTGGTATCATTTGAAAGCGCTTTACTTGTACATTTTGAATATATATATATATTGCTAGCATTTGCGTGTGACTTTACCTGTATTCATGGGCTGGTTGCATATAATTCACATCTTTTCGTTCATAGCTTCTTTACTACTTATCAGAATAAGACCACTGCAGTACCATTAGAAGGGCCTTCATATTCTATTAGTTATGAGCTATAAAGCTTGTCACCAAATTTAGTATTGCGCCCTCTAGCGGACAAAAAGTTCTATGTTAATATAAAATTAAAATAAATATACCGTGTTTGGTATCACGTGAAAGAGCTTCACGAGTGCTTTATGCTTGTACATAATTACAAGAATGCTTTAATGATGTTAAATATGAGCGATAAGAGTAAAGCGCGGATCACGGGAACTGTGAATCGCTTTATGCAATGTAGAGCAGTGTGAACATTATTAGAATATGTAATGCACTAATGAAAATGACATAAGCTGGGAGTAACTCCACGCGGTGAAGGCGGAAACAGTTTGATAACTGGCTAAATCTCCCATGAAAAGGCCTCTGCACTATATGCCTTCGGGCTTATGTTGTTATATGTGCGTGTAGATGTAATATGTCAAGTACCTAGTTTTTAGTTCATCAGTTTAACTTTTGTTAATAATATGCGCCACAAATACACTTTAACACCAAAATAGTACAAATAAAAAAAAGTTAAAAAACTAAAACCCAACTACGACAATAAACGACGCTGAAAAAGTATGAAACAAGATTTTCAGAATACTGAACTGAACAAAGTTGCTAATGTAGTTGCAAGTAAATGGACACAGTAGTAATGTCATACAATACTATTCTGAAGTATGCAATATTCACTATGTAGAGATAAATTTTCATGTTTGGAAAGGCGTAGTCACACGTTACATATACCTACCTACCGTAGCAGCTTGACAACGTGTGACTACGGTTTTCCGAACATGAAAATTTATCTCTACATAGTGAATATTGCATACTTCAGAATAGTATTGTATGACATTACTACTGTGTCCATTTACTTGCAACTACAATAGCAACTTTGTTCAGTTCAGTATTCTGAAAATCTTGTTTTATACTTTTTCAGCGTCGTTTTTTGTCGTAGTTGGGTTTTAGTTTTTAACTTTTTTTTATTATTTTAAATACGTACATTAATAGTAGTATACTTGGTAAAAAAAAAATACCTTCTTGTAATGAAAATTAAGGAGAAACAAATTGTGTTTGCCGCATTCCCGCCTCGCACTAGTTGATTATTGACCATTTCGCGCTCAAATGCGGCCGGACGGTTGTCGAGCGTCGCTTGCGCGTTATTTTATAAATAAAAACCTCCGTTATAACTCCGCAAGAATTGTGCGGAGGCGGAGACGGAAGCGAAGATACGATTTCTTGCGGAACTTCCGCAGTAACGGAAGCGGAGGCGAAACTCCGTTACAACCCTAGTTTTAAGCAGCTCCTGAAAAAATGGAGTTAGCCGATTTGCTTATTAAAGTATCGATATGACAATAGTTTACTTACCTAGTAATAAGTACCTACTTACATTATGTAGTCTTTGGGGCTAAGAATAACTATTTATTCTTATTTTTTTTTTCAGGTCTATCAGACGTGCCCGGCGAGGCCATGGTGAAGCTGTACTGTCCTCGATGCATGGACGTGTACACGCCCAAGTCTTCGCGGCACCACCATACGGACGGGGCCTACTTCGGGACCGGCTTCCCTCACATGGTGTTCATGGTCCATCCTGAATACAGACCCAAGCGGCCCGCCTCGCAGTTCGTGCCCAGGTATATTCAGTTTTGATAAGTGGATATCTATAAATTACTTCACGCGAACTTTGGAATTTTTGGAGATCCTTGTCCTTGTCACGGATGGTAATAGTGTGGTCTCACATATTTATGAAATCTAGATAAATAAAATTCTGTTTGTTGGTAAATGCATTGCTGGCAAGACAAAAAAAGATTCCTGGAAAATTTCCCAAATTTGGGTAAAACAGAAAGTCATTTTTAACTCTCTTTTTAACCCATATCATTTAGAGACATATAAGGATTTTCATAATAAAAATTTAACCATGTGATTTTATGAAGCTTCGCCACTCTATCTCCCTTGTCACACTTCGTTGTATCGGCCAGACGTATGGGGATGTTATGCGGATAAAAGGAACCCAAGCCATTAATTTCAGTACGACCATTTACTCCGAAGGCTAAGTTCAATTAACAATAAATAGAAGGTCCGTATTACAGAACGTCATTCAAAACTCAAGCTCTACTTAAGTCTCGTTTGAAGCCTTTTGATTGGTTGAAACTAGTTTTAAGTAATGCATAAGCAGAGATCAATGCTTGAGTGGCGTTCTGTAATACGCACCTAAGAGTTTTTGTATACAATAATAATGCAGCAACTCCATTCCTTTAGATAGAAGTTTTCTATGTAAAGGATTGGGCAGTGAATAGACCAATTCGAGATTGACTGGGCAGTCAGTACAGAGGAATGAAATGTGGTTTTATAATTCGGAGTCTTCATAAGGATAAAGAATCATTTTAACAATTAAGTATTTGGTGTATAGTTAGTCGCACAAGTAGTATTTGTTTCATGTCCTCTTATCGCATACGCTTTATTTGTTTTATTCATAGTTAAAGGTAACATTCACGTCACCAGGTTGTACGGATTCAAGATCCACCCGCTCGCATACCAGATCCAACAGCAGGCCGCAGCTAACTTCAAGGCGCCGCTGCGGAGTCTCTCGTATAACAACGGTAAACGCTAGGGCCGCGCCGCGCGCCCCCTGCGCCCACTCCCGCGCACTGATACAGACGCTCCACGTGTACACACACATACGTACACGACACGCTACGGAACGCACCGCCACTCGACCACGTGCCTTCCGTAACGTCCAGATATACTCATTTAGGTTCATGCTGCGAGCTCAACTACACCACAAGTAAGAACCGCTGAACGTACTGTTCAGTGGTTGTGTTCAAGATTGCTGTCCGATTTTTTTTTAAATGTTAACAGTGTGGCTGCCATGAGTTTTAATTACGAACACTCGATCATCGATATCGACCGCGTTTGACTCATCGATTGGCCCGCTTCAAGGTTGTAAGAACTCTCAGCCATTGAGAGCGCCAAACGCGCTCGATGCGTATGATCGCGTCTCGTAATGAAAACTCATGGTAGCTACACAGATCGTGAAGGTTTCCGTCGTAAATAATACATATGTGACGTCTTTTGTCTCGCAACGTGAATGTTTGTGTTCCTCTGTTTCTAAATCTAACTTTCACGCTTATAATAAGCTTCGGTCTGAAGTGTTACTAGCGGAAGTTTGGCTTACATCGGTAGCTATGTGTCATGTGCCGGAGGCCAGCCGACGCCGGCGCGGTGCGCAGTACACGGGAGCCTGATCTGTATCAATAACAAGTGAACAAACGGGTTTCTGTTACTTGCGGACTGAACTAGACCGTCTGCAATAACAGTTGGGTCTGCTAGCGCTGTTAACATACAACAGAAGCAAAACCACTTCTTCAAAATTGAATACCTACTTACATGGGGTCTGTTTGTCGTGGGATATTGTTCTGACTATTAATATTATGATAATTACTACCCTGTGGCCAATTAGTGATAAATTAACACTCTATTGTAACTCCAGCAGTTCACGGCACAGTCTTGCTAAGGACACTCGAGTGATCATACTCATAAGTGAAGACACGTATTTAGTTTAATGAGACTTGTGTCTATCATAAGTATTGTAGTAAGTAAATGCAGTTGACGAGTCGTAGCAATATGTACTGTAGCTTGCATTGAAATATAAAGTAGGGGGTTCATGTATTTTTATTTTTATATCTGTTAACACCCATTAGGATGTAGGTGATCATTACATGGACGCGTATTTTTTTCATGAGAGATATATTTCGTTCTTGTGTACCGGTTCCAGTAATTATCAATAAACGATAAGACAACTATTGGCCTTTTTTCTTGCTTCTCCTGCATGTTGACCACGTCGAATTCCTCGCTGACCGCATACGAATGGATTTATAGATTCCAAATTAGATATCGTGTGACAAAACACTGACTATGAGAGCCATCGTAGCGTTGCCGTCCTCTAGAACTTGCGACGGATGCAATAGTACAGTTGAAATGAGTATCACTTTAGCTAGTTACGTATAACGTACATGATCGCTAATAACGTAGTGCAGCGCTATCACATGGACTGTTCACATACAGTGGGCTGCTACCGGCTCCGTACTATGAGCTTGAGTGACTATGTCGTTGAGACGCTTTAGGCTTGTTGCATTGCTCGCTACGCTTGTTGTAAAGATTGCAATACATAGCTAGGCGTTGAGCCGCTTCTTAGCGAGCCCATCGCGATGTGATTAGCCCATCTGTATCACGATACTCGGTAATTAACAAGAGCCTTTGTCGCACTACACCCGATCGTAAATACGTCGTGGACTAACATTTTAACAGAAGAAAATGTTTGTTTGCCGCAGAAATGAAGACTTCCAGTAACATTCCAAAATGATTATTTAGCCAACGTGTGCGCCGCTCGCAGGCCACGTGACAGGGCATACCCCTGCTGCGCCTGCGCAAGTGACCTGCGCCGCCGCCTCACTTGTACAAGCTATCTATCTACTACGAGTAACATACATAATGATAATATTTATTATTTAAACTATTAATTTTATTACTTCCCATATAACATACAGTTATGTTTTAAATTCAATAAAGTTTATTTTTACGTTTTCTGTATAATATGTTTTTCATTTATTTTGTGTGTTAAAAGTTTTTGACATGATGTTGTATAATAAAAAAAAACTTTTTTTTACAAATATAGGTATATCATTTATTTGATTTTATTAATTATTTAACTTAAGACAATAAAACAACGAACAAGATAATTTATATGTAACAAAATAATATATTCCAAATAGTTACTTATGTGACTAGGCTGTATTGTATATTATGTATTTGCACTCGTAACCAAGTTAGAACATAAGTAACAAACTATATTTTATTATAGTATACTGTTATCACTGGAGACAATCAAAAAGTTCACTTGCATACTAAAGTAAATAAAGTCGTACAAAAATAAGTAACTTTCATGGATATTTTCCAAACTATTATAAAAATTACATCTAATACATAGTTACACATTAAGAACAATATAGTCACAATATTGAATACTGTGCAATGACACTGATTGGAGAATTTATCCCTTAGAACGGGGACACCTTAGCCTGCGAAATTCAAATAATTTTTACGATTTTTGCTATTTGCGAACAGTGTGGGATTATTGTATGTTGATTAAAATATGATTCATGATGATTTACAGTCCAATTAATTGATATTTCAGAAATACTGTAAAAAAAAACATGTAATAAATTTATATAAATCAAAGAATTTAATTATGCAAACATATTGTGCTCATGAACCATATTTAACTCAACATGCCACCAACCACCGGTTGCAATAAATTAAGACAATTGAATTAGGCTGGTTTCACAGCTTTCCGACAAATTCCGGGCTAAGGGCGGCCAGAGCAGGAGCACACAAGGAGCTTAACCTTTTGAACGCCAATCACTTCTATACAAGTTCGAGATTTTCGTGCCCTCAGCGCCACTACTTGATTAGAAGTAATCACAGTATAAAATAAATTTACGACTTTTACAAGACCTTTTATTTTGTTTTTATGGAAATTTGCCCTGTTATCAACCATATTTTTAACTTTTTCACGCATAATAAGGTCTTATTTGTTTAATTTTCAATAGAAACAAAAACGCCAGAAAATATTTTAATGCCCCCAGCGCCAATTACTTGATATCAAGTAAGCCAGTGATGGGACACGACGAAGACCTCGCTATATTTCATCTCGTCGAAATGATCATAAATACTATTATTGCAAGAAAATGACGTAAATATATAATATTTTATAAATATTGTACACTTTAAACTAGGTTTTATTCACCTTAATCAAGAATTAATAGGTTTTCTAATCATTGTCGATAGTGAAACCCCGTTTGAAAAACCCATCCCTACAAAGTTAGTTAGTTAGCGGTCCGTACGCGCCACCGACGTGTATAGAAGGAAATCTGTGACGTCATAAGCGGACGGGTTTCAAGGTCATAGTGACTTTGTGCATTTTAGTGTAGTGCAATGTTTACATCTTGAGTTGGCGCACGTGTCCTTATAAAAAAAATTGTGACTGTGAATATGACGAATTATTGCGAGTTGTTCAAGTCTGAATCAGAATTTTGAAATAGTTCGTCGTCTTGACATTCCGTTAAGTCGTCAACTTCCGTTTCAGGAATTTTCTTCAGTTTTCTATTAGTTTCTACAAACCAGAAAAATAATTGCGAGTATTTAGCGACACCATTAAAAAAGGTCTTGTGTAAAACAGACACTTACCCTCCATTTTATTTTATTTTTTAAAACGTAGAAAACCACGTATTTAGCTTCTATTAATTATATTTGTTGTAAGTAAACGAAATAAATTATGCAGGAATCGGTTGAGTTTATGCACGTGTAACTCGACCACAGTGAATATAAAATATATACCATAGAAATCTAGACATCCCTAGAACAGAAAGGATTTTGACGTGCCTCGAGCGCCAACTACTTGATATGAAGTAGAAGGATTACATTTGGAGACAAATAGGGATGTGCCTTGTAGAACACACGTCTAATAAATTTAAAATTCTTTTCTTTATTGTGGGGAATATATCCAGGTTTTCATATTGTTTTTTTTTATGAAATAAAATAAAATATGAAATTACGGTGGCGCAGGAGGACACATCGCGTATTATATAGATGGGCGTTCAAAAGGTTAAAACATCGTTTCACAGCGACGCCGATTGGTGCGCATGCGACCTGCTCCGAGAGGAGCCCGTACATCTACCGCTAGCAATCATATCATACTGAATGAACCCTCGTTTAGGAGCGCTGTGGGCCTGATCCGTAAGGGGCTTTCCGCACATGGACGGCCAATACAGATCTACCGGATAGTTCTGAAACCAGTCTTAGGCTTATGCTTACCCTCAAGTTTTGATACAACCATTCAAATTCTAAATTACAAGCCACATAATTTCCATGTCTATTCAGTCATATAAGTGCACAATTGCTTGAGCAATACATGGTTAGTAATCTCATCAAAAGAACTACTTTGAAGTACTTCTTTGTTTTCTTTTATAAACTTGAATGCTTCAGATTTAAGAAACTCTGAATCATACATGTCAGCTATAATAAGAATATCCAATGCATTATCTGGAGTCATATGCTCTGAGAGAGCATATTCAGAGAGCTCCCAGAGCCCTTTGAGATTGTATCTATCTGCCAACATAAGTAAATTGGCAAAGTTTATATTTTCTATATCCTTGACTGTACCCGTATAAATGTATTCTAACATGTACTTGAGATCATCATCACTTACATCAATCAGTTTCACGTAACTATTCTGGCTCTCTGCAGTCTCCCCTTTGAGCATAGCCTTAAAGACCTCGCTGTGCGCAGCTAGTATGACTTTGTGGATGTGAAACTTGGCACCATCCGCAGATTCAATCACAAAATCAGACCCAATAGGATCAGCAAAAAGATCACTGCAGTCGTGATTTAGTTTTATGTTATAAATGACTTCAAGACTGACTCCTTCAGCATCCGCAAAAGGAAATGAAACTGCTATGTACAATTTCCTGTTTTTTAAACATTGTATATCTAGTTCTGTGAAATTATATGTGGTAAGGTAGGTGTTGGATAGCTCGGCGAGTTGCTTGAACTGGAACTCTGTGAGGTACTGTTGCAGGTATACTGTGTCAGTTTTCTTGTCAACTTTGAACTTGTTGCCACAGCTCAAAGCGACGCTAAATGAACTTAGTCCGTGATTACAGATAAATAAATGCAGAAGGAATGTGTTACCCACTTGCTCTGTTTTGTATGAGAACCAGTAATCTGCTACATCCTGCATATAAGTGCCTCCGATGTCGTAGAAGTTAGGCCGGTAGAACTTCTGGAAAATGTTATCCAGACACAGCCATTTTACTTCACGAGTCTGGCACGCACGGTGCCCATACACCACATCCGTAGACTGAAAACATATTGCGCAAGATATTAGTCATCGTAATTTGAAAAAAAAAACTCGGAAATTAGCTTCCTATTCTTGTAATTGGCTTACCAATATATTCGGTTTCTTCACCCCAGGATTTCCTACACGTGGCTCGAACATCATTATGAATGTTGACAATTATACAATAATTTTAGAGGAAAATATAGCAAGAAAAGAAAATAGTCGGGTCGAATCTGTAAATAATCAATGAAAAACGCGTCAGGTGACAGATTAAAAAAGAATTACAAAACAACTGTCACTGTCAATTATTATTGACGTTGAATGTTTCGTTACAAAATATTTTTCAAGAAGTTTTTCATTTGAAATAGATCTTTGCTAAGCTAAAGCTTCGGAAAAACCTGCACGACCATTTACGTCTATTATTTCATGGACCATGTACGCTGCTCGTTGCTATTATTGTGCCTTGCAAGCCTGTGTAACCGCTGTATTCGTGTAGGTCCTCGGCACTCCACGCTTAGTTTCGTGGTGTTCACGCTCCCGTTTGACTTGCAGGTTTGGGCGTAGCTTTAGTTTGGCTAAGTTATGTTAACATGGAAGGATTTAATGTAAAGTGCATGCAACTTTGATTTTGACAACGAACAATTAGTGTGGACGTGAGATTTTACCTTGCATTAGTAATTTAGTAATGAAGTTCATGTAAACTAAGCATTATTCCGAGAAATACTTTGCTTACACCTTGGATAAATATGTCGAGTTTAAAAAAGTGGCAACTTTCAAATAAAACGTCACCTTGACAGTGCCAGAACCTTAAAAAAAAATCACCATGACAGTTTGACAGTGCATGGATCTCGATTGTTTTTAGAATTTTTCATTTCATTATCCCGTAATTTTACTTTGGATAACTTCCTAATGCTATGACAATCGCTGAGGCTCTAAGCCTCTATCAGAATGGTTCTAAACGCTGCTGTGCAGATGTTGAGGTGAGTAAGAATACATTTTGTTGTAACCTATTTTGTAATTTCGAAATTCTGTAATTTTCTCTAGTGAGGTCAATGGTCACTAATATTTCTATTTACATAGTGATAATTTAATTGCTTTGCCTGTAGTGAGTTTTATAAGATGCATATAATGTTATAAAGTTAAAAGCTCTAAACAATGAGTGACCCTGTTTAAATTAGTCACTGAATGACACATACAGTTTTCTTAACATTAAACGAGTGTAATTATAAAAATAATATACCTATTCATATATTTTCACTTATAGGGAGGCAGATGAGCTGAAACAGAAAATATCAAAATTCAAGAGTGGAACGTCTATGCTCCAAGAACGGGGTCTTTGGGCTTCACAACAACAGTTGCAAAAAGTATGTACAGTTTACTTTAATTAATTTTAGAATGATAAATCATATCTTTTTTAAGTTTTGAAATTTTCTATCCATGTTTATATCTGTGTTTTCTGGTGTTTTTAAAAGTTGCAATTATTTGAAATGTTCTCTCCCTCTTGTAGAATCAAACTATAGTAAAAAACAGTAAATATTAGAGTGTTTCCTTGCAATAAACTATATCATCTCTTCACCCCCACCTGGTTTACCCTATTATACTGGAATACATTCACTTACAATACAAAAGTGGATAATGAAATACTCATCCACATTGTTGTTACCTAGAAATATTTCTAATACTTTGTTGATTTCTGCTTTTCAGGTTTATCAAAAAGTATTAGTTTTGGATTTAGACTATGCATTGGACAAGAAAGTGGAACAAGACTTGTGGAATGTGGGATTTAAGCAGCAGATTGAGGCCCTACAAGCCATCTCTAAAGATAGAAAGGTATGTTAAATGATAAGATTATTTATTTTCCTTAAAAATATTACTTTATCTTAAGGTGGCACTGAATTCCACAATGCATTCAGGTGTTTTATTGTTATAATATAGGAATTCATAGACTATTGAGGAATTTAATATCTATTCAAGCATAGTATTGCCATCATAAACAAAACATTTTGTAATTGCAAAACAAACCTAGTTATGATAATCATAATGCTAATGTGTCTTAATTAATGACTTTAATTTTAAAAGTTTAACGACATCCTTATCCTCTTATTCAATATTATACTATTTATGTTATATTGACTAATTTTTGTAATATTTGAGCTAATAATGCATTTTCCTTCAAAATCATTCAGATTGTGATTGATAGTTTTATGTACTTAATTAGAATGCTGGTCATCGGATATGTCTGTTTTCGCAGTAGATTTGACTATGAACAAATGGTTATGGATGTTTTTCAAAAATAAAAAGTCATTTCTTCAAATTATGCTGAGGATCAGTACTTTTTGAATGTCAATATTACATGACAGTCCAAACCGCCCACCCTTTGCTACTTACTAGTGCTTTCGCTGCCAAGAAGAAGTGGCACCCCAAATTTCCCAGCAGCACAACTATCTGCATCAGTAAAAAAAAAAACATGTTTGTTAGACATATGTTGCAGCCAATCAGTTTAATTAACCATTTAGTCAACCAACTGCACCCTAATTTAGGCAATAAGGGTGCAAACAAATCAACCAACTGGTTGATTAAATGGTTACACACTAATACTATTAATTTGAATCATTTTGATGCTTATTGATAATCCATTACTTCATATGTTCTAAAAATTTGTGTGCATGGCTACATAAAAATTGTGTTTGTATGAAAAAGGTCGTCGAGCCACAAGTCTGCGTACTTACTCGCACGTCTATCACCCACTTAAAACAAACCTACTAATGATAATCCTAATGCACAATTATTATTATTCATCATCATAAGTAGGTTGGTAATGTGTCTTAATGGATTTCATTTTGATAGTTCAACAAGATTCCTATTCTCCGAGTCACTGCTATTGGTGTTTAGCTGACTTATTTTTCGAACAGTTAAACCAATGCATTATTATTATTTTTCCTTTTTTAATATTTAAAAACTAGCGCTTGACTGCAATCCCGCCTGGTGGTAAGCAATGATGCAATCGTTGATGGTAAAGCGCGCTAGTTATTAAGCCCATTCACTTAAAAACCTTAGTGGATAGGAAGGAAGACGGCAGTTGAGCGAGGTGGTGCAATGTTAAACCCAACAACACGACCAACGATGCTGCGCCAGAGGGAGATTGATCTGGAGACCCTCCACGACCAAACTCCCAACACAACAACATTTGACGCATCGTACCCGGCACATATCGAAACTCAACTGTTGAGACCCGTCCTCCGTACGGCTTCAACAGACATCATGCCGGAACACGACGAATCGCTTGGCGGCAAGACTTTTGTCTGGTGGGTGGTAACTTCTGCCGGCAGCCGATGTTATAGCCTACCACCGAGGCATTATCAATCATTAGCGAGGCATTATCCTTAAAAATCATTGAGGTTAGGAATTATGATTGTTAATTTTATGCAATCAAAGTGCTGATCATCCATTGTGACTGTTTTCATTATCGTGAGGCTTGAATGGCGCTAAGAGTCGCACAAACAGTTTAATTAGTATTTAGTCAACAACCGGCACCCTAATAGCTTAATACACCATTACTATCACTTTGAATCATTGTGAATCTTATTGCTAACCCATTATTTGTTATGTTCTAAAAAATATTAATAACGATACGCACGGAGTTTTGGCGGGAAGCTAAGATGAGTGCCACGCTCATTTTTCATTGGACTTTTAAATTATTTATAGTGTCGTTTACTAAATAAAAACGCGTGATTTATGTAGTAAAAAGTGCATTCAGTGAATAATTCATAAAGAACAGTGAAATATTGTAGCATAGTGGCCACATCATGGCTTTGAACCAAATCTTCCTCCGTGTTCGGTTCGCGCGGCGGTCTTTTTCGACATGAATAACATTACGTGACATTGGCTAAATGCACAAACCTTGCGAAGCCATAAGAGAAAGAAAGAAGAACTTTTGAAGATTTTTATTTTACTTGAAATTGGCACAAAGTCATAACTAGTGCCACACTACAAAAATAAAGAAAAAAAAAACAATACGCACATCGATGAATAATAAAAGTAAAACGTACTTAACGCTATCCATCAAATTAGCAACACTGCCAACCTACAGAAAAGGGGAATTCCCTACATATAACGAAAATCTCTCAACTGAGTTGCCTTGATTTAATTCTGGTTACAACCTGACAAAATTTTGAAATGAGAATTAATATTTATTTAGATAGGTATATGTTTATGAGAAATTTTCCAAAGTTCATGTTTTTCTGGTAGGAATTTTAGGGCCCCGAGGCACAGTCATAATGATCTGAATTATATGGTCACCTAAATAAACATAAGAACATTCCATCTGTATCCACATTTTTGGGACATAAATGATGATGATAAATATAAAAATGTACACTTTGTACGTTCTAGACAGAATGGGTGGCCTTATTGTTTACAGGAGATTTCACCTTTCATATTAATTATTTTTCAGAACCCCCTTCGCAGTGAAGGCCAGGCGATGCTGTCGTGGGTGCTGCAGGCGGCTGCCGGATTTTACCTCTGCTTGCTGCATCAGATCTGCACCACATTTAAATTGGACTTACCATTTAGGTATGCAACTATTTTTTTCATATCCATCAATTTAGAAACGTTGTTTATAAGTATGTAGTTGTGCGCATGGGTCGATCGATCAGGTTAAGCTACCTTGGCTGCGGTTGGCATTTGGATGGGTGGCGACGTTCTCTTTGTTTTGGAAAGTATTCTAAACAGTCGTTACGAGTCGTGAGAAGCCAGAACCTCACAATCGTCCCAAGGTCGTTCTCCGTGGCGCAGCGGTCAACACGCCTGCCTGCGACGTGGAAGCCCCGGGTTCGATCCCCGGCCAGGTCATGATGGAAAAACTAAATCTTTTCCTGATTGGCCTGGGTCTTTGATGTTTATCTATGTATGTATGTATTATAAATATAGTATCGTTGAGTTAGTATCCCATAACACAAGTCTTGAACTTACTTTGGGGCTAGCTGAATCTGTGTGATTTGTCCGTATATATTTATTTATTTTAAGGTGTATCATCTTACGGACCGTGTTTTCATACCTGGATTGTACAAATCGCTCCATATAAAATACTAGTACTCAGTTGACTCCAGTTATACTGGAAGCTGACCCCAATATATTTGGGAAAAGGCAGGCAGATAATTGTATTTAGAAGACGTTTAAATTCTTCTTTTAATAATAACTTTGTAACTTTCAAAATAATACAGGAATAACTGAACACCAACACTCACCAATGGAATCAATTTGCACCAGAGCTAAGTTTTAGTATCGCCACTTGTGTGACCCCATGTATTTCTTCTATACGATACGATATACGCATATCAGTTTATTGCTATATCACTCAGTCTGACCCCGTAACCAAAGTGATCCTCAATGCGAATATGGGATTTTCGCGTTCATGTGTTTGGAATATCTAGGGACCTATGTCGGCGCGAGCACATTATCGGATTCGCTAACAAAATCAACGGTACGTGCGTGAGTGCGCACGCAAATGTGCAAATTCTGTAAAATATTCATGTGCACGCATTTTAGCAATATCTTATGTGGTTGACCCCAGACGGCGCGCGTCGCTACTGGGTCTGGTGGAGGGATGGGGCGCCGGCGAGTCCGCCGTGGGCGCTCGGCTGCCGCCGCCGGCCTCCGCGCGCTACATCTGCCAACACTGCCTCGTACACCTGGGAGATCTGGCAAGATACAGACAACAGTTGCGTGTTGCACACACGTTTTACAGGTAAGCATTAAAACTGATTTTTCTTGTGTCTAGTGATTATTATATTTTTTTTTTTCCTAGTTTAGCCAATAGTTCCAACACGATAAACTGTCCCTTGTTTGTCTATTTACTTGTACTTTATTATGCCACTAGCTGCGCTCTGTGCTTCTCCCGCAAACGTTTCAATCCAGTGGGAATATCCAGATATTCCCACTGGATTCAAACGTTTGCGTTTGCAGTTTTGACCACGTTGAACCAGGATTACCACGTAGGATATTTTTTATCCAGATAAAAAATATCCCACATGTAATCTTGGTTATAAACCATGTGTGTGCCAAATTTCATCCAAATCAGTTCAATGGTTTTTGTGTGAAAGAGTAATAAACATACGTATATACAAAGACAAACTTTCGCATTTACAATATTAGTAGAATGTGAAATTAGATCTCTTTGTTGCTTACAGTTTTAGATTGTCATTGGATTTACTTCAATCGATCTTTATCTTGACTCCTAGCACAAACATACTGAATGTGAATTCATAGAGTGTATTTGTCTTTGTCATGTATGGCACTGTGTTATCTGCTACCAATGAAACTAATTATTAAATGCATAATATGCAATGTATCACTCTCGATTACAAGCGAATTTGATTTGATTATGCACGGAAAAAAATAGGCTTATGTTTAACTTACCACCAGATATAGTAACAAATAGCAGACAAAAATAGTAAATGATCACCAAAATGAAACTCGCATTTTAATGTAAAATTATAACCAAAGTTTTATCACTTTGCTATCCTATTTAAGTAAAATGACTCCAAGTAAATCATGAGTAACCCCAAAATAGTAAATGATCACCAAAATTGTACCAGCGTTTTGATATAAAATTATAACCAAAGTTTTAACTTTGCTATCCTATTTAAGTAAAATGACTCCAAGTAAATCATGAGTAACCCCAAAATAGTAAATGATCACCAAAATTGTACCAGCGTTTTGATATAAAATTATAACCAAAGTTTTTAAATTCTGCCATCCAATAAATCATTTTATCCCAAAAGTAGTAAATGATCACCAAAAATGAAACTCGCATTTTAATGTAAAATTATAACCAAAGTTTTATCACTTTGCTATCCTATTTAAGTAAAATGACTCCAAGTAAATCATGAGTAACCCCAAAATAGTAAATGATCACCAAAATTGTACCAGCGTTTTGATATAAAATTATAACCAAAGTTTTTAAATTCTGCCATCCAATAAATCATTTTTATCCTAAAAGTAGTAAATGATCACCAAAATGAAACTCGCATTTTAATGTAAAATTATAACCAAAATTTTATCACTTTGCTATCCTATTTAAGTAAAATGACTCCAAGTAAATCATGAGTAACCCCAAAATAGTAAATGATCACCAAAATTGTACCAGCGTTTTGATATAAAATTATAACCAAAGTTTTTAAATTCTGCCATCCAATAAATCATTTTTATCCCAAAAGTGAATGAAATGATCACCAAAATTATGATCACCAAAATGAAACTCGCATTTTAATGTAAAATGATAACCAAAGTTTTTAAATTCTGCCATCCAATAAATCATTGTTATTCCAAAAGTAGTAAATGATCACCAAAATTATACCAGCGTTTTAATTGGCGCTTCGCCGGCCGCTGCCGCGGCACGCTCGCAACGCTCGCTCGGCTCGCGCGCTGTTTTGGTCACAGTTCTAATCTAACCTAACCTATGGGTGGACAAACGATGACTGACGTGTCATTTTATGTTTCGTTTTCTGATTTTATGGCAATCACAGTGATTTATTTGGGCAAAAATTATACATTAATTTGGTCGTCAAGATTTGGTGATCATTTACTAAATTTGGTGGTCGAATACAATTTAAAGTGGAGTCTTGACTAAAATAGCTAGTACTATTGTATTTATAGATTTTATTTTTCTGGTGTTAAGTAGATATTTTTGGTTACAAAACTAAGGGTATCAAAGCATTTTATGGTGGTCATTATATTTATCCCCAAAAAAATATAGACTTATAGCTGCTGAATATCAAAAATCCAAAATAAAGTCTCCTATGTCCTATGACTGGGAACAGTGGCTTAGTGTTATCGGCCGCGACTTACAAGAAGGTCATGGGTTCGAAGCGATGAGGCAAAATATTGCGATGGAATCTCGTCGTGAGGAAACCTAGAGCCACAAACTTTGAAGACATGTGACATCTACCAACTCGCGTGATTACCACATTACGGCCCACGTCCTCTTACCGAGAGAAGGCCTGTGTCCCAACAGGGAGAACATTATAGGCTTATTATGTTATATAGGTCCTAATCTGGTGATGATCTTCCTATGTGCCAAATTTCATCCAAATCAGTTCAGCTTAATTAAAGTGACAGCACAACAATCACAAAAAGAATGAAACCGTTTGTCTTTATAATAAAAGTTTAGATTTGAATTTGGTGGACAAATGGAAGAGGTTGGTGGGCGACCCAGATTTAACTCAAAACAGTCTCCAAAGCCTGGAGCACAGGCGTAGAGTAGCCAGCCTGTCAGTGTTCAATAGGATGCATTTTGGAGAGTGTGCGAGGGAATTGCATGATTTAATTCCCCCCGTCTCCGTTCCATCATCAGGCGACCCGTCGTACGGCGAGTTTCCACCCTTAGGCGTTGTCCTGATTGGCGAAGATCGCACGATGACACGATGCGTTCTTTTCGTGCAATGAGTTCAAACATACAGATTTTATCAGAGTGTTCTATGCGTACGGTCGTTATTAAGCATTTCATGTGCTCGCACGATTAGTTGCGAGGTTCAAATTAGGACAACGCCTTCGTTGTTGACACCACTACGATCCGAACGAAGCGTTTCGCTTCCTCTTTTATACCGCGTACATTCAAGGCTAGAGTGAATAGGTTCTTAATAAACCAGTGCGCTTTACCATTAACGTTTGCATCACTGCTTTTTTGCAACACTTGCAAGCACTAGTGTATCAGTTATTAAAAAAATCCTTGCGTTTTTCCAGACACGCGCTAGTAGTATCAGCGCACTCGGGCCAGCCATACAACCAGCTGGCGCTCGTGGCGTGGCGGCGCGGACGTCGGCTGGGCGCACTGTACTGGCACGTACGCTCCCTCATGGTGCGCGCCCCCTTCCCGCCGGCACCCGCCAACCTCGCCAGGACATTGAGGGCTGCTGCTGCCTTACCCGGGTATGTATGATCAGAACTATCAAACTTAGCAGACGCGCAAATAGGCTCTGTTCAAAAAAGTGTATTGAGTTTTAAGACTGCATTTATGAGTCCATAAATGCAGTGGCAATTGTTTGCAAGATTGACACAAAATATTGATGATTAGTTTAGTATTAGGATGCATATAAAGCGGTATGAATGCAGCCTAATACTAAAATAATCATCAATACTTTGTATTTTTTTACGCAATTACGATGTAGGTCCCATAGACAAAATGGTTTTTTGATTGTCTGTTTCACACCGTTAAATATGAGCACATATTTCTTGTACATTTGCCTTGTGGTAGCAGGCTTAGAATAGTACTAACCCATATCCCTACGTGGGTGTCGTAAGAGGCGTCTAAGGGAACTCTCACCAGGGAAGCGGGCAGCAGCGCTTCTCCTGTGGAATAACAATACTGCGATCCCCAACCCGCCTGACAAGCGTGGAGATTATGGCTAATACCCCCAACTTGGGGACGGCCTTTGTCCAGCAGTGGACCTCTAAAGGCTGAGAAGCTTTCATGTATGGACAACAGCAGGTCAAGCTACCCGAAACTGTCATATATTCCTAATCAACCGTGAGTCTTAATGCTTTAGAGGGGTAAAGTTGAAAATCGTATAAAGAAATCTGACAGATTGTAGTAGCTGGATGTGCTGTCGTCTACATATTGTGTATGTTGCATATTCATGATAAACCTAAACATTAATTCTCCCAGCAGTGACCCTAATGACCTGCCAGTGATCCCGGGCGTGACGCACAGCAGTGCGCCGGCGCAGGTGAAGCAGTCGGGCCGACTTGACGCACACTCCTACGTCACAGAGCTCATCAGGGCTATGCACTATATACACACAGTTGAAGAGTAAGTTGCTGAAGACACTTCATAATGAACTGATTACCAAACTTTGGAGTTATGAGGAACAGCGTGTAAAGTTCACTTATCTTCCATAGAAATGAGAGGATCCTCTGACCAGACTGGTGTTGTGTCTGGCGGGCACTTGCCCTCCGGTTGATGTCTTGACGTTGTATGCGTGGTAGTTGTACAGCAAAATCTGCTTGCGAGATGCAGGATTTGTGTGACGTCAGTATAACGCGTTGTTCGCATGTAGGGTTGCCATCTCTAAAATTTGGAAAACGGGACAAGACGCGTGAAAACCCCGGATTTTAGAGTCCGAAAGCCGGACATATCAACAAGATCTTTTAAACATATTCAACCAACAAATGGCGGACCGTGGCAACCGTGACTGGAGGGGTGGGGGAACGATGGATATGGTTCGACGGTTGATCGTGGTGTGCGAGCATAGTGGGTGTCTCGCGGGCGGCCCTAATTTTTTTATTTATTTATTTTTTTAAACTCGGTCTACAAATAATAATAATAAAACTTTATTTCGGGTGGCATAGACCCATATAGTTGGCTTATTGACAATTATAATTTAAAACAACAGTCTTTAAAAGTACAATTCACAGCAAACAACGGCCAATAAAGCCGTTATTTGCTGTGACTTGCCACTCCCACACACGACTGTATCCAGTGTGTTTGAAAGGGACAGTCAAATCGCACAGCTATTGCGTTCAGAATGCCGTTGTTGCTATTCCGTATACGGGCCAGCAGGGAAGCTGCTTTTTTACGCATGATGGCCTGGAAACCATCAGTGCGAGCATCAGCAAACATCCCGGATGCACTGCACCGCCACGGCAGACCCAACAACACTCTGAACGCATCATTGTACTGAGTGCGCAGGGCTCTGTAAGCTCGCTGCGTATATCTCACCCACAGGCCGCCCGAGTAGAAGGACTGGCAAAACGCTTTGAATAACGTAACCTTCACCTCTGTCGTGCATCGTGCGAACCTGCGTGCGAGCATATTAGCCCTCACCGCCAGAGCCCTGCGCTCCCTCTCAACATCCTCGTCGTCCCTAAGATCACTTGTCACAATGTGACCTAAGTATTTCACGGCTTGAACCTGCTTTAGGGCCATTCCATTAAGAAATACAGGAGGCACATGGGTTGGCTGTTGTTTGCATGATTTAAATACCAAAATTTCACTCTTTTTAGAGTTATATTGTAACCCATGCGCCTCCGCATACTCCTCACAAATAGACAGCAGTTTCCTCAGTCCGCTTATGGAAGGGCTCAGCAGCACCATATCGTCTGCGTAACTAATATTGTTAAAACAAATGTCATCAATGTGACAGCCGACATGTGTGCTACTAAGCCGCTCCACAAGCTGGTCAACATAGATGTTGAACAGTAGAGGGGAGCTCAAACCCCCCTGTCTAACGCCACATTCTAATTTGTACTCATCCGATAGGGCCCCCGCCCACCTCACATGGTTTTTCAAATGAATCCTTCCCCGGACGCTCCCCGGACGCCCTCTAAACTAGGACAAATCTGGGGAAACCCGGACGTATGGCAACCCTATTCGCATGTAGCGTTGTAGGTACCGGTAAAACCAAGCCGACCGAAATAGTTGATAGTAGTTTATTTCTTTTTTTTTTTAAATGTTGCCCACACTTGGAATTTCTCCTGTATCGTGGGTGCGTTTACAAACATATAAACTCACATACACAAACATCCAGACCTGGTTTACATAATAAAGAGTACTAGATAACCAGGAGTGCGAAATATTCACACTCCTTGATTATATATTAATGGTAAATTTTCGAAAATCCACTTAAATGTGAATAATTTGTGTATTATTCCGGTGTAGTGGTCCAGTAAAGCTTTAAAATGATGCCTCAGTTATGTATATTGATAAAGTATGAAGGATGTTATGACACTTATGACCCACAAAAGAAAAGCCCTTGAAAAATAATATAAAGGGTGTCTCTGACATCGACGCACAAACGAATACCATGGCTCCAGTACATGATTCTGAACCCCCCAGTGGTGGAATTTTTCGTCGGCTTTGTCATGATTAAAAAAATATGTAATTATGTAGTTTTTTTTTACTTTAGACCGTTCATAATTGCTATACTTTTATAACCCAATAAGATTTTAAAGTAAAAATTAATTAATTCGCTAATTACACAAAAAAGCGCAATGAAAACAAATCTCGAAAATCTATCTTATCAGCTGATTTAATAGAGTTCACATTAGGGATCAACGTCATACCTACAAACCCGCACAGCGGCACGCTTGCAACGTTCAATGGCCGAGCCGACACTTTTTTTATAAACACTGTGTATTCTGTAACCGTTCATTAACGACATAAATGACTATCATAATTTTATTAGTGGCATGCGGTCTAGCCTTTTCACGAAGTTTGTGTTACGATGTCAGATACACCCTGTATACAACGTTATTTTTTGTTTATGTGAACCCCGAAACACGTGTCCAGTATTTATAAGTAAATAATTATGTACAAAATGACATTATGAAAAACTACAAATTTATGAGCTTGTTGTTACCTGGTTATCCCTACAAAATTATGGTCTTAATAAACTAGTGCGCTTTACCATCAACGATTGCGTCACTGCTTACCATCAGGCAGGATTGCGGTCAAGCGCTGGTTTATAATATGTAAAAAAAAAAAAAATGGTCAACGCACCGCCCTGCCTGCACCTGCAGCGGCGCGACGCGGGCGCCCTGTCTCACTGTGCTCCTAGTACTATGATCTACCGTCAGCTGTGTTGTGCGCTCGGTAACCACACTGCAACATTTTTCAATTGTATTTGGGTAAAAATATAACATAGTGTAAAAATAATTGGTCCGGCAGTACTTCACACCTGGGCAGCTTCTAATGTTATACAAAGCACAGGTCCGTTCGTGTGTGGAGTACTGCAGCCACATTTGGGCTGGTGCTGCTAAGTGTCACCTGGCCACTTTGGATTCAGTGGAGAGGCGTGCGAAGAGGCCGATTGGTGACCCTGATCTAACTCGAGATGGTCTCCAAAGCCTAGAGCACAGGCGTAGAGTAGCCAGCCTTTCGGTGTTCTATAGGATGCATTTTGGGGAGTGAGTGTGCGAGGGAATTGCATGATTTAATTGCCCCATCTCCGTTCCACCAGCGGACGACCCGTCGTACGGCTGGTTTCCACCCTTACGTTGTTAACACCACTACGATCCGGACGAAGCGTTTCGCCTCCTCCTTTATACCGCGTACATCGAGGGACTGGAATAATTTGCCAGCAGCGGTGTTTCCGTCGGATTACAATTTGAGTGTCTTCAAGGCTAGAGTGAATAGGCTCTTAATAAACTAGTGCGCTTTACCATCAACGATTGCGTCACTGCTTACCATCAGGCAGGATTGCGGTCAAGCGCTAGTTTATAATATACATATAAAAAAAATAATTGTAATCTATTCAGTTGCTTATTCTGAACAAACTATATTCAAATTTCGTATAAAGAAAAAATAACGCTTTATAATGATTCCTATATAAAAACAAAACAAAAACATCACAACAAACCATCATCTCTAATCACCATCATCAGGTATTTTTGTGTGGTTTACTTAATAAAGAGTATTCTGACAGCCTCCGTGGCGTAGCGGTAGCGGACGCAGCCGGTGGCGCGGATTCGATCCCCGCACAGTACAAGTATCCTCTGTCGGATCACCTCATTTCTGATGCGGTCCTTCAGAGAGACGTCCAACATAGCCCGCTCCATAGCTCGCTGAGCGGCTTTAAATTTATGAACTAGTCTGACCGTTAGTGTCCACGTCTCGGCTCCGTAAGTCATGACGGGTAGGACGCACTGGTTGAAGATTTTAGTCTTCAAACATTGTGGTATGGGCGACGAAAATACCCGACGCAGTTTAGTTTGTATGCATGAATATTTGCACTGGTCTGGTCGTGCCTCGGAAAGCACGTTAAGCCGTTGGTCCCGGTTGCCATACGAACATCTAGTGGCAGTCGTTACGGGTTGTTGGAGCCCTCAAAAGTCCAACAATTGGTCTAACTGCAATGCTTCGATGTCGCCTTCGGGTTGTGGAGGTCAGACGGCAGTCGCTTCACGGAAAATGTCGAAGTTTAACCATATCAGCAGTTGGACTGCTAAAAGCGGACCCCAGGCTCCAAAGCTGAAAGAGGCTTCGGATGCGACTGGGATTAACGCTGTGATGATGATGACTTAATAAAGACTATTCTATTCTACCATCTGCCTGCCTTTTTCCCATCTATGTTGTCGGATTCCGGTCTAACAGTCTAACCGACCTTAATAATGTTTTGTTATTAGGCTGGACAGTGCGGCGGCGTTGGTGAATTCACTGAATTCTTCGTTGACGGCCCTCATCGCGACAGATAGCTTCGAGTCCATGACGCTTATAAAGGTTAGTGTCTCAAGTTTATATTTATTACTAGCTTTCCGCCCGCGGCTTCGCCCGCGTGGATTTCGGTTATATCGCGCTTTTTAGATTTCCCTCGGGAACATCAGATTTTTCCGGGATAAAAGGTAGCCTATGTTCTTTCTCAGGGTCTAAAGATTGTCTGTGGCAAATTTCTTCAAAATCGGTTGAGAGGTTTAAGCGGGAAAGCGTAACAGACAGACAGACAGAGTTACTTTCGCATTTATAATATTAGTATGGATGAGTGTAATAAACTTTGGTTTAAAAAACAAAAAACCCATTCTTAGACGGGTTTTTTGTTTTTTAAACCAAAGTTTATGTGTTGTGAACACTGTTTTTTTTAAACATTGTCCCACACTAGGAATTTCTCCTGTATCGTCGCCTCGCCTTTTATACTGACATCGAGGGACGAACAATTGGCCAGCGGCGGTGTTTCCGTCTGATTACAATTTAAGTGTGTTCAAGGCTACAGTGAATAGGCTCTTAATAAACTAGCGCGCTTTACCATGAACTTCAAGCACTAGTTTATAATAATAAAAAAAACGTATCCGCGACACACAACGCAGTAATCGATCGCTTAGCTACTGCGCCAACCGTATCGTCAACAATGGTAATATTTTTGCAAAATATTGTTTTTGGTCAATTGCTAGTTGTATGTATGTGTTTTCTCGGTGGTAGGCCATAACATCGGCTGGCGGCAGAAGTTACCACCTACCAGACAAAGTCTTGCCGCCAAGCGATTCGTCGTGTTCCGGCATGATGTCTGGTGAAGCCTGTACGGGTCTGAGCAGTTGTGTTGCGATGTGTGGCGGGTACGATGCGCCAAATGTTGTTGTGTCGGGTGTTTGGTCGTGGAGAGTCTCCAGACCAATCTCCCTCTAGCGCAGCATCGTTTGGTCGTTGGTCTTGGGTTTAACATTGCATCACCTCGCTCAACTGCCGTCATCCTTCATATTCCTACGTTTTATTAAGTAAATAGGCTTAATAAACTAGTGCGCTTTACACTCAACGATTGCATCATTGCTTACCATCAGGCGGGATTGCAGTCAAGTACTAGTTTATAATTATTAAAAAAAGAATATGTTTTTTGGTCAATTGCTAGTTGTATACAACAATATTTTTTATTTATGCGAAACCCGAAAAACTTCTTAAGTAAAGAATCTATGTACAAAATTTCAAAAAGATATCACTAAAAACCACAAAGTTATGGGCTTGTCATCCTACTTGGCTGTCCCAATGAAAATATGGTCCACGCTCCGCTCGGGCGAGCGGTGCATTGACCTCTGGCGTCAGCTGCTGTGCGGGGCGCGCTCGGTAACCACACTGCTACAATTTCTATATGTATTTGAGAAAAAATATAACATGGTGTAAAAATGATTGGAATCAATTCAGTTGCTTATTCTGAACAAAGTATATTCAGATTTCGCATAAAAATAACATTGTTTAATGAAAATAAAATTTAATAAGATGGCGCCGCTGGTTCCAATTATCGTCACACCCATGAACCACAATGAAACGGGCAAATTGAAGATTTGATTATTGTATTATCTAGATGGCGTGTGTGATGGTATGGCTAGTCCATTCCACGACAGAAGAGCTGACAGTGGAGAGCTCCGCCATGAGCGCTGGCGAGGCGCGCGCGGCCCAGCTGGCCAGCTCGCTGTCGACCGGCACGCTGCTGGCGCTGCTGCTGCCCAACTACACCGTGGACGTGCCGCTGCAGAGGGCCCTGCCTGCATGTCAGTATTCACACGACTAGAGAACATTAGAGAGACGCAACATGCTGTGTGCGGAGAACTGCTCAGGATCGAGCTTGTTGGCGTGCCATAGAAAAGGCCTATGTCCAGCAGTGGACGAGTAGGGGATGATGATGATAAACATACTGTGCATGCAGGTTGTAAAAAGATACTAACAGAATAGCGCCGGTTCCGTCGAGTCGTTATCCGTATCCCATCACAAACTAAAGTTCATTGCATCTTTAGCTTTCCATTTCATTAAGAAGAGAAGATAATTAGTTTAACGACTTCACATAAAATAACATAATTTTAAGATCTATATTTTTAATCACGTCTATGTTATAGTATCTTAATTTAGTGTTTTGGTACTTATTTTCCGTATTTTTTTCGGTACGTCGAAAAGTCCAGCTAAAGTTCTCATGGTTCGTGTGGCAAATCCGGACACGACGAATTGGGTTGTATCCTAAAAAATAATTTAATGTCCATCAGATAGATTTATAAAAAATGTTGAACACGTATTTTTTTTTACTTCCATTCAAATACTTAGGAAGATATAATGATTTGAAATGTCGCATGACGTCACGCCGTGGTACATTTTGTACCACGGAGTGTAATTAGCCCCCACTTCGTAACTTTAATACGCTGTATTTCAGTAGGTTTTAGTAATTTCGAGAAAATAAAAAATACGAGTTTTAATTTTTTTTTATACCTTGATTTTCATACCTTGAATACACATCCCTATTACCATTTGTCCTTACATGGGTACATTTTGATTCAAAGGGAAATTTCGATAGCCATTTAACCAATTTCTATTGCCACACAAAAATATCCAATATTTGTATAATCAAATTGATCGCCCTTGTCCTTCGCCAAAGTAATACATAATGTTTGTTGCAGTAAAGGCGTGGATGTCGTGGTCGGCGTGGCACCCCAAGATCCTGAGCAGCCCCGCGTGGTGTTCCCTGGCGGCGCTGTGGCCGGCACTCGCACACACGCTCAACATGCTGGCACCATCGGCTGCATTACTCACTGATAAATGTAACTACACACAGGAATTCATTTACTTCCCCCATCTCCTTTCCATCATCGGACGACCCATCATACGGCGAGTTTCCACCCTTACGTTGTTAACACCACAACCATCCGAACGATGCGTTTCACCTCGTCTTTTATACCGCGTACACCGAGGACTGGAACAATTTGCCAGCGACGGTGTTTCCGTCGGACTACAATTTAAGTGTCTTCAAGGCTAGAGTGTATAGGCTCCTAATACTAGCGCGCTTTACTATCAACGATTGCATCACTGCTTACCATCAGACGGGATTGCGGCCAAGCACTAGATTATAATTTATTTAAACAAAAAGGATTTTCTAATTAATTCAAAACTAAAGACAAAAAAAAAGACATCTTCTTGAAACTTGGCCTTTTTTGTCGGTATTTTCGATAATGACTTGTCGTGTTATGAAAGTAGACGTCGAAATACTCCCAGGTAGGATAAATCCCAAAGGGCCACAATATGCAACCCTGCAGCAGCATATTTTGAACTCCTATTTACCTTCGCAGACGACAGCGTACCACTACCTGAAGACGAGGAATTAACAGGGTTCCTTCCGCTAGAGAATGCTTTGGCGGGTCTACGGTTCCCCAACCACGCCGCATGGGACTCGTACGGAGGACGAGTGCCTGATCTGGATGAGAATGCTGAGGATAATGATGCTGAGTGAGTATTGCACCGACCAAGACAATGTCTGAATTTCCGCTACTGTATCTATTATCTGTAGCAGTCTGTAGTCCGGAACTGTGCTGGCTGATGGCAATATTCTCACCTACAATTAATTGAGACTTCAAAATATCTGCCCAAATGTGAGTGTAGTATTAGTGAGAGATATAGAGTGAGTGAGTGGATTGGCAGCCTCCGTGGCGATAGCGAAGGAGCGCGTGGTCGGTCTCCGCGCTGTGCAAATATTTGTATGCATCAGCCTCTACTCGTCCACTGCTGGACATAGGCCTCTTTCATGGCACGCCAACAAGCTCGATCCTGAGCAGTTCTCCGCCAGCCACTACCAGCCACCTTTTTGATGTCGTCGCTCTATCTCGCCCGAGGGCGTCCTACGCTACGTTTGCCGAGACGGGATCTCCACTCGAGGACTCGTTTACCCCATCGGTTGTCAGTCCTGCAGCATATGTGACCAGCCCATTGCCACTTCAGCTTGCTAATCCTCTCAGCTAAGTCAGTGACTCTGGTCCTCAGTCGAATCACCTCATTTCGGATGCGGTCCTTCAGAGAGACGTCCAACATAGCCCCCTCCATGGCTCGCTGAGCGGCTTTAAATTTATGAACTAGTCTGACCGTTAGTGTCCATGTCCACGGCTCAGCTCCGTAAGTCATGAGGGGTGGGACGCACTGGTTGAAGATTTTAGTCTTCAAACATTGTGGTATGGGCGACGAAAATACCCGACGAAGTTTACCGAAATTTAGTTTGTATGCATGAATATGAATATTTGCACTGGTTTGGTCGTGCCTCGGAAAGCACGTTAAGCCGCTAGTCCCGGTTGCCATACGAACATCTAATGGCAGTCGATACGGGTTGTTGGAGCTCTCCAAAGTCAACAACTGGTCTAACTGCAAAGCTCCGATATCGCCTTCGGGTTGTGGAGGTATGACGGCAGTCGCTTCACGGAAAATATCGAAGTTTAGCCAAAATCAGACGTTCAGACCAGTAAAGCGGACCCCATATTATTCCAAAGCTGAAAAAACTTTGGATGCGACTGGGATTAACGCTGATATGATGATGATAAATTGAGTGAGCGTGTGAGGTATTCCTCTGTCTGACTCTTCGTGGTTTACAGTCAATCAAATTAGGCTGAGAATCAATACTTTTTAACATCCAAATTACATAAGACAGTCCTCCAAAACGCTCGCTCTTCACCACTTATTAGTGTTTTCAATTCTTCATTTCTAAGAGTTTTAATTTGAACATCACTGACATCATGTCATGTCATATTCAATCCTCCCATGGGTGTCGTAAGGGGCAAGGAAGAGAACTCTCACCAGGGAAGCAGGCAGCAGCGCTTCTCCTGTGGAATATCAAATTACTGCGATCTCCAACCTGCCTGCCAGGCGTGGGAATTATGGCAAACCCCCCAATGCCTTGGGGGAGGCTTTTGTCCAGTAATGGACCTCTATAGGCTGAAGAAGAAGAAGATAGTAGAGATGGTCAATTCTTTTCCACTTGAGTTGTTTTCCTAACTCTACGCTCTACAAACCAATATTATTTTGTTTGTTACAACTCAGCATGGCTAGTTCTATTCACAACATTTGTTTTTTCTTCTTTTGTTATCTATTCTGTTATCGCTCCAGGACCCCATCAGAAGTATCAGTAACATGTTTGAACGGAGAACCAGAGCTGGAACAACGAGTGCGCGCGCATCGACTGATACTGCTTGGCAAGAAACTCTCGCAGCTGCGGCCCGAACATCTATCTTATACGTGAGTGTGTTTATGTAATTAATAGCTAATGCTGGCAAACCACGTAGAATACTATAAACATAAAGTTAAAACTTAGGTTGCAGGGAAAAAAATAGTTCAATAAATCAATAGCTCAAAATTATTGTAACTATTAGCCTGCATCATCCCTTGAATTAACAATTCAAATCTTATCAGTTTCTTAAGGAGAAAATGGGCAAAATTCTATGATATTGTTCAGCTATAATTAGTAAAGTACCCATCAATTATAATCCTGTGTCAGTTCTACTAGTCCTCAGTAAGACGTTCGAAAAGTTGATGCTCCATCAAACGTTGACGTCATTTCAATAAAAATTCCATTTTTTATGAATAAGTCTAGGCAGAAGTACCAGATTCTATCGGAATATTTTGACCTCTTTAAGGCATTTGATTGCGTAAACCATGAGTGACTTCTACTGGAACTATGCCACCAAACAATTTGGAATACAGCTTTTTGACTTGCTAAGACCATACTTGAAAGATAGAAGGGTTAAAGTCCAAGTAAACTGTATTAAGTCTTTAGGGTCTGAAATAATAATGGGCGTTCCGCAAGGTTCCATATTGGGTCAATTCCTCTTTTTAGATGATGATGATGATGAAGATGGTTCGAGCCTAGGGAGGTGCTTTACTTTTTATGCATTATTTCATCACCAATGCTCTCTAAAGTGTGAAGTGTGGCAGATATCATGATGAAACGGGCTTGTCCATCTACAAACCCGCTTTTATAGCCCACTCCCTTTCAAACAGAGGAGGCCTGTGTCAAATATGCATTTCATTGCTTTATTTTTAATTATTTATACTTCCGAGTATAGCGGTGAAGTTATTTTATTGTATGGGCATCGTCCTCACATATTATACTTTGAATATAATGCATTTTCTTTTCAAATCTTTTACATATAGACCTTTTCAAAGGGATGACTAATCTACAATTTTTTTTTTTACATTTTTGTATTTAATTGTGCCCTTTTTATATGCTTATTTAAAATAGAAGCTAAACAGATGAATTTGAATAGTGGTTTGATATGTGTAGAATTTAGGGAAGGATTTTCAAAAGAGAAGTCACTGACAGAGTCCGTTCTTGCAGTGAGGAAGACGGCAAAACAACCTTCACGGCATCATCGGTGGGCGGAGAAGAGTTGAACGACGCGCTCGCAGCACTGCGAGTGGCCGCGGGCGCGGGAGGAGCGGGGGGCGTGGCACCCGAGCCCGAGGACGAGAGTGACGACGAGCCCGCACAGCCTCCGCCGCCTATTGTTATCTCGGAGGCTGATTTCCGAGAGAAAGGTAATAAATATATACATATAACTAGCGACCCGCCCGGCTTCGCACCGGTGCAATGCTGATACTAAATACATTACAAAAAAACTGTTAACGTTCTATAAAAAACATAGCGGCCCGCCGCTCAACCGGCTGGTACTGCCGCTCAACCGGCTGGTACCGCCGCAATTGCGACGTCCTACAATTTTTAAATTTGTAATATCTTCGAAACTATTTATTTAAATCATGTGCTGTAAAGGGCGATATAGATCTATATTTAAAAAAATAGGGGTGGGTTGGGGGGTTACCCTTCACATTTAGGGGGATAAAAAATAGATGTTGTCCGATTCTCAGACCTACCCAATATGCACACAAAATTTCATGAGAATCGGGAAAGCCGTTTCGGAGGAGTTTAACCACAAACACCGCGACACGAGAATTTTATATATTAGATATTATATGTATATGTAAAAGCATCTGGTGGTATTATACTTCAGGCTTTAGCTGTCATACTCAAAGTCACCTTTCTCTCCGCCCAGAGCAGAAGACATTTAATATAATCTTTCTTTCTCCTCTCTCCCTGAAAAGAGGAAAAAAGGGGGGTTAGCATACTGACGCCTGTATATATAATGTGCCCTTTGTGTTCGAGACCGACTCGCACTGTCGGATTTTTTTATCCATATCTCTCTAATGTCGTCAATTCGGGAGTCATCACCTCCTTTTTTAATTTCATCTGGTTTGTATAAAGTCAAAACATGAAATATGCCCATTGAGACGTTTGTAATACGTATGTCATTGTTGTTATTTCACCAACAGTACGCGAAAAACGTGTCGGCATCCTGAAGCCTCAAGGTTCTCTGGAGCGAGCGCGGGAGGAACGAGCACTCGCCACGCAAGAAGACCAAGCTACCGTACGTATACGCTTTTGAGCAACATTAGTAATCTATCTTTTGGGACGTGGTCAGGGTGGTGGTATTAACACACCATATCGTTCTGTTAGACCATATTGCCCGTGTGGCACCGGGCTTAGAATAGTACCAACCCATATAATAATAATAATAATAATGTTTATTACCAATAAAAATGTTACATACGTTATAAGTACAGTAGTATGGTACAACAAAGGTGCATTGGTTATATCTCCTGGCTCCCAAACTAGGTTTATATTGTTACGGGCTAGGGGTACTAAAACGCCGGTTAAGGGTTACGAAGTTTATTGGCAACGAAGGTACAGTCGGTAGTAGGCAATGACAAGTAGAACGTAGCTGATGTCGCACCGAAGTCTTCTCTTACGTCCACGAAGTCCGTGTCGTAAACACACAATAACACTATCAGATGTTACTTCTCGTAGTACTCACAGTTCTCGTTACAGTTGTCGCAGTAGGTATTCTCGAAGATCGCTTCTTAACTGTCGCTGTTTTCATATTCGCTAGTCGAGTGTAGACTGACTCTGCGCCGGCGTCACGGTGCTATATATAGTCCAGCTGATCGAACATTCCAGATTCCTCTAGACGTAATAATAATAGCACATAACTTCGAGGTCACTCGGAAGTACCTACGGTAATTCCCGGAAACGGGTTTCTAGAAATTTCGATGTCGACACTTTGTTGACAAAACTGTTGAGACCTGTACCATTCGATAGGCCGTCCTAAGTCTAGTAATGCGTTTTATTATTGTACCTAGAAAATGTCTAGATCTGGAGGAATAGGGCTTAAAAGTGACTCACTGCATGTCACGCGATATTGAACCTTATCGACATAAGGTCCATTTGTAACAATATCCTGTGACTTGGGAACCAGTGATTCTGTAAGGGTAGAAATATGCAGATGATGAAATAATCCTCCCGTGGGTGTCGTAACTCGTAAGAGGCGACTAACGACGTCTAGATTCTAGGTCTAGATTTTCATTTCTTTTTTTGTCATAGTTAGAATGACATGGTCTATCTCTTGCTTCCGGTTTATCGTCGATTTTTGGGACACCCTGTATAAAATGAAATACCAAGTTTTAATTTGAGTTCAAATATCAGTAACACATTATCGGTAGCAATGGGTTTTATTTGAATAGTTCAACAACATCCATTGCGTTATTTACGTTGTTAAGCAGACACATTTTTCAAACATATATATCAATGGATTAGCAATATGCTTCAAAATTAGGCATGGGCGTTTTTGGTTTTGAACGCAAACTGATATTTATCCGATTTCAGATTTCAAAAACGATTTCAAAATCCGTTTTCAGAAATCTGATTTCCGTGGCGCCAAACCTCGCCAATTCGCTTGCCTCTTCGATGAAATCAGATTGCGCGATTTTCATTCATGCTTTAATCTAGGCTTAGAACTAGCAGAAAAAACATATATAAGATTACGCGTAAAACTTTTCTGGCGCATTTAAAAATTATCAGCATATTATTTACAATAATTTTACTGACAATTAAGTATTTTTTTTACTTTATTTTTCTTTTTTCCTAATTTAATTAATTAGGTATGTACCTAAATGTAACTTAAATATGTATACAATTCACTAAAAAAATATTATTGTGTACAATGTCATAACTCACTTGTTACCAGGGTCAAGTAAGCATAATGAAAAATTAGGTACGTAAACAAACATTAGGCACTTCTTTCTAACTCCAAGAAACATTGAGGCATAAACAAAAATACATCAACGTATAACCTCAGAAATCTAGTCTTAAAATACTTAGCAGTAAAGATGATATAGATCGCATTAAAACGTCCCTTATATTTCCGAGAAGCGAGATCTAAATCACAAAATTCGCGCTATCTTGTTTACTCCGCTAAGTTACAATTAGTTAGAAAGAGAGAACGCGAATTTCTAACAAAATCCAAACGCAAACTGACAGTTTTCGTTTGCTTGTGATTCCGAAGCGAAATCCAAATCAAAAATTCGCACTATCTTTTTTACTCCCGTAAGTTACAATTAGTTAGAAAGAGAGAAAGCGAATTTCTAGAAGCCAAATCCAAATCACAAAATTCGCGCTATCTTTTTTACTCCGCTAAGTTACGTTTACGTTAGAAAGAGAGAAAGCGAATTTCAAAACGGTTGCGATGAGATCCAGTGATTTTATTGTCGATACGTTTGCGTTTGATTTGGTTTAGTGGTTAGATTTCAGAAATCCAATCTTCAAGTTTGAGAAATCGATACGAATCGATTTTTGTATGAAATCGGATTTTGAATTCGTTTTGATATATCGGTCCCATGTCTATTCAAAATTATAAAACCAGTGTGTTACGTCATTAAGGTGATGTGGATCCATATAGTGTTAGTATAAACTTATGTTAGTAGATACCTAACAAAACGATTGTGGCGGCAACGAGCCAGCCACGAAAGATTTCGGTTAAGATTCAAGTGGACTGTATTTTGGATATTGATATATAGGAAATCGTAAACGAATATCTGATAGAATGAGGAATGATTTTCTCGGTGGTAGGCCACAGTGGCGAAGGGTGAAATTTTGACAAAGGGAAGCCGGTCCAAAAAAATAAACACTTAAACACTTACCTACTGCAGGATATCTTGAATAATATTGCCGGTAGAATAATATAAGCCATAATAACAAACAAAATCCACAGTATTTAACCAAATCTGCGATTAAATTACCTTACAGAATCAGTCACAGTTTAAATAACACAAATATTAAAATATAACAAACGAAATTATCACGCACCAGTGGTATAGCAACATGTCACATACTAACAATAATTTATTTTCAACCTTACGAAATGGAACACGAAAATATGCCAAAATAAAAAGAATATGACTTGCGAAGGATTTCATTATAACGCTAATTCTTTTTAATTTTGTCGTGTTTTCTTTCTCCCGTGCCGTGCTTCAATAACAATAATTTCTTTGTCTCTTTCTAATAGAGGAGAGGAGAGAACTGCAATCCGGTCGCGAATAGCCTATCTTTCTTTAAATTTTACGTACAGTTAGCGAGCATTAGAAAGAGATGGTGACACGCTCTGTCTCTTTTCGCCTCATAGTAAAACGTTGGCCGAGATAAGCTGTAATTCGTCGAGTTACCTTTACGACTATAAAATGAAATGTGATACTTAGGGTATTGCTAAGAATTACTATTGCTATTGTAAATCGCGCAGGCATTTAATTAATAATACTTTGTTAATGAAATAGAATGTAAATACTTTTGTATGAATATGGAACTGATTTTTGAAAGGTAACCCGGTGGGAATCGGCTTGTATGGACTCTTCGCCACTGAGGCCATAACATCAAGTTACCACCCACCAGATAAGGTCTTGCCGCCAAGCGATTTGTCGTGTTCCGGCATGATGTCTGGTGAAGCCGTATGGAGGACGGGTCTAAACAGTTGTGCCGGGTACGATGCGCCAAATGTTTTTGTGTGGGGAGTTTGGTCGTGGAGAGTCTCCAGATCAATCTCCCTCTAGCGCAGCATCGTTGGTCGTGTTGGTTTTGGATTTAACATTGCATCACCTCGCTTAACTGCCGTCATCCTTCCTATTCCTAAGTTTTTTAAGTGAATAGGCTTAATAAACTAGTGCGCTTTACCATCAACGATTGCATCACTGCTTACCATCAGGCGGAATTGCAGCCAAGCACTTGTTTATAATAATTAAAAAAAATATATCTCTCGGACTAAGGTACTAAAAGCGGCAAACACTTACCTCCAACCTTCAGATGCTCAGTTCGTAGACCACCAGACCAGATAACGAGAAAACGCACGTCGATACACTTCACTGGCAGACTCACTAACTTGATTAATTTAGAATTTTGAGGCCTAAATGCCCCCGGAGGTTACTTTAAATAATTAAATTTGGTGACCGTTAAGAACGTGGCCAAGACTTGCTAGCTTGCTAATTTGACAGCGAGTCTCCTGCCGCCCGCTCGGTGACACGCGTGGTATATTTGCGTTCCGTTCCACCTTAGTTTTTCGCAAGCGCCCACCGCCCATAAATACAAAATCAGAGGGAGATATTCAACAATGATAGTTGTTTAAAAAATATCCTAATTGGCGACATGACCGACCGTCGTCGTGTCCACCACAATAGCTAAAATACTGTACAAAAGCAGGAAAACAGCTTGCAAAAGATCAGTTCTTTAATCCAACTTTACATAATATTATCTTTTTTATTTTTGCAGGAATCGGAACTGCTTGAAGATAAGAGTGAGGACAAGAAGGAGGTCCGCAAGCCGCGGGTCAACATCGCCATGGCCGCTATCATGCGCAAACAGGAGGAGACCAACAAACAGGTGAACTTGTTATATATTTCCAAACATTTAAACTCATAAATACACAAACATAGATATATTGCAGCTAACTGGTGAAGTTAGCCGTTTAGATGACCGAATATATTCAATAAGTAATGGTTTTGGATGATCTTTAACGTGCGAGCCGAATTGGCCCCAATAACTTTTCTTCCGGGGTGGAAAATCCTCATGGATGTACGCCACCCTGGGCGTCGGTGTCTGTCAGATTCTTACTGACTAAAAACCACCCCGGTGTTCCATCTCAGACCCACGCCGGGGGTTGCGAGAACGAACACTGCATCCCGCCAGTAGGCGGCCGCCTCATAGGAGATCGTGCGATACCCACTTATGATTGACTCTCTGCAGTTTAATTGGTAATCTAAATGACATTTTATTTCTCAGGTGAAATTCGTAACACCGCCGCCAACGCCAGACTCATTAGCAGACACAACGGAATGTAAAGAGGAAAAACCCAAAGTGGTGGTACAACCCAAACCTATCAAGTCCTTAGCAAACTTGCCCCTAGGCAGAAAGACAGGCGGGATCCTTTCCCTCAAGGACAAATCCGCAGGGTACCCTCACTTAGTACTCAATACCCAACCTGAACCCCCCAAGAAGGTAGAAAAAGAAGACAAAAAAGAAATCAAACCCAATCAGTCAAGTCAAAACTCACAGACTTACCAACAGAAGAGGCAAGATCATCCGACATCACCCATCTGGAATCCAATCCAGAATACATACCCTGATGCGCCTAGAATGAACTTCCAGAAGAACTATGGAATACAAAACACAGGTTTAAGTTACAATCCAAGCTACCCAGCACCTAATATCAACAATCAAGGCATTAGGTTACCGGTTGTCAACCCCAAAGAGATTGATGTGAGAACGGCAGCACTGCAGAAACAGAGCTCTCGTCAGGAACTATTCCAAGATGGACAGAAGTTCAACCACAACTACCAAATGTCAGGCGATAAGAAGAACTTCTTGAACGACTTACCTCCTCGCTTTGCTAACCAGTACAGATACTGGCAGAACGCCCAAGAGAACCAGTTCAATGATAATAAATTCAGGGATGATGGTTTTAAGCCGAACAATACGCTGTTTAACGCGCAGCAGCCTCGGAGCTGGAACACGCAACCCCAACAACCGCCTGAAGGGTACCAGCAGCCGATGTGGTGGAAACCAGAACAGCCGAACAACTTCAACGCGAACTTCCAACAACCTTTACAGTCTAACTTTTACTCACAACAACACTTAAACACTAATTTACCAAACCCTTACCAGAATTTATCATACAATCAAATGCAGAACAATATTCCACAGAATAAGCAAGACAATTTTAGTCAGCCAGGGTATCTACAGTCCGCTATAGGTCAGCCTCAATTACAAACTTTACAGAACCTAGTAACATCACCTAACTTCAATTCCTCGCTGAATAGCTTCTCCTACGCTCCTGCGGTAAGCTACGACTCGTCGATGTACCCTCAATTCAACAACAAGCTCTCCTACCAGCCGCTACAGATGAAGATGGTGGACAAGCCCCTGAACTACCCAGGTCAGGGTAACAAGGATCTCATGGATATGAACACGCTGAACTTCGGCGGTAACGCGTTGGATATGCAACAGAGAAATCTAAACATAAATTTCAATGAGCCTGTCAGTAATGATATTGGAAATATGAAGAATATGGATCATGTAGGGGTGAGTTATATTTTATAACATCGTCTTAGCCGAATTTCGGCCGGTGCGGGATACGAGCACCAATACACTTGATAATTTTCAATTATGAACTTTTTTTTGCGGTTTCACTCGTATAGGTATTGTTCCCGGGAAACATCAGAATAAAAGTATCCTATGAGTGTGTTAATCCAGGGTTGTAGGGTGTTCAGCTATTTGAGCTTAAAGAAGTGATGAATTTATAAACACACATACAAACTTTCGCCTTTTATAATATTACGATGAGTATGTACTTAAAAACTTTTTATATGGTTTGCAGAGCAGCGAGGGTGGTAAGAGTGCGGCGCCAGGCAGCACGTACTCTCTGTTCAGCGGAGCGCCCGACACCAGCGCGTGGGGCTCCACCACACACAGGCAGGCGCCGGTAACTACTCTATTTTATCTACCTTCTTTTACTCCAGACCACATTAGGTTAACGTGACGTCAGGAACAAATGTTATGGATGCGGGCAGCACAAGACCGGTCATTGTGGAAAGCCTTGGGGGGAGGCCTTTGTTCAGCAGGGGACCTCTATAGGCTGAAGAAGAAGATTGTAAAAAAGATATGAAAATTAGCCATAAAATACATGATACTATAATAATATTATAGTATCATGTATTTTATGGCTAATTTTACATATATTATATGTAAATAATTAAAGGTTAATAATAAAATTGTGATTTAGTTAACCGACAGTTACAACCTTTAATTTATATATAATGTGTTTTATATTGACTTGCTTGTATTGAGAAGAAAAAACAAACTTTAACTCCTACAGAATAAAGTTAAGTTTTCACTACAAGGTCAAATTGTAGTGAAAACTTAACTTTATTCTGTAGGAGTTAAAGTTTGTTTTTCCAAGTCGCGATGGCAGCTTTATGCTGTCGGCATTATGTCATAAATAAAAAATGCTTCACATTCTTTTCAGTCGTTATGGTCGGGGCCGGGTCCCTCCCCCCTTGAACGTCTATTGGAACAGCAGAAGCAGATGAAGCCTCCTCAATGACGCGGTTGAGCGGCCGGGACCTCCCGGCGACGCTTGCGCAACAACCACTGCCGATTCCCTGAGGCTACCTCATAATCCCCGAACTTCTAAAATTTTACTTCGACCGCTGTATCTACCAGCAATTGCTCAGTTTTGTTTAGTACGAAAGAGGACAAGAAAAAAAATCAAGAAGCAACATTTGCTTATTAAAAAAAAATATTGCCCACATTTTGAATTGTCATAAAATTGTTCCTGTTACTTTTGGAAAGACAGTAAAAAGGAATTTAGTTTTTGAGTCTAATGCTTCGTCTATCAATGCATAGTCGTGTTAAAATTCTCCTTGATCATGATAAAAGCTGTTGTATAAAATTGTATAAATGTAAACAGATGTATAAAGTCTACGACAATGGCGTCTCGTAGATAATATTTTTGTATAAGAACTAGTGCTGGTGAAATGATACAACATAATAGGTTAAATGTATTTTAGGTTAATTTTTAGTCTAGCACAGTAATACCATATTACAAAAATATTACTTTTTATATAGATCAAGAAGTCATGTCCGATGAAAATTAAAGTCAACCAGTGCGAGGACATATTAGCAGTTTATACGTCGATAAGTTTTTCACTTGTTTAATTCTGAGCATACTAATGAAATTTGTTGGCTGTGACTCTGCAACTGTATGAGAGTTGATATATTTGCTCAGAATTATTATTTAGCGAAATGACTTTGAATGTCTGATAGAATATAATCTATTGTCCCCCGGTTGGTGTTCGTAGCTCCTAAATACCTACATACGGTCAGCGATGGATTGACTTCACACTCTTATGTGGCTACCATGAGTTTTCATCGCGTTTGGCGCTCTCATTGGTTGAGAGTTCTTACAACATTGAAGCGGGCCTATCGATGAATCAAACGCGGTCGATATCGATAATCAAGTCTTCGTAATGAAAACTCATGGTAACCACATTAGTCACACAAGTTCTTGTATTAAAATACTATCTGAGCGCGTCTGTTAAAAATTATTCTTATTCTTGTACACTTACATATTTTTGTATAATAATATCTGTCGAGTGTCGCGTCGCGTATATGGTAACAAAAAGATGACTTCGTTTTTAAATGTCGAACTGCAACAATGATGTATTTTATAATTAGCGGCTAATTTAGAAACTTAAATATTTTTTAATATGTAAGTTGTTGATTTTTTATAAGTCGTTATTCTAAATTCAAAAAATGTGTTGTTTTCATTCGATTTATTAACTGTTTAATTTGTGGGTAGTTCGACATTTACAAAGGCATTATTTTAAGCATGATTTTGTTGTGATTTTAAGTGAAAGTAAATTGAAGTAATCTTTGTGAAACAATATTTTGTAATAAAGATATTTTTGTTATTGCATCTTGTTTTTATTATTAATCCCAAGATTTTCCATCCAACCTATATTTATATTCAATTCATTCATTTTTTATAGTCAAGCGTAATAATACCAGACTTGCACCGGTTTCGCCAAATGCCAGATTGCAAATTACCTATAGAGGTATTTTTTTAGTTTTTCATAGCCATATTATATATTTACGAAAAATTCGAAAAGCATTCTAAATTATCCGGTTGAGGGAGAAACTTAGGTCAGCAAGTTTCTTTTATTACATCCGAATATTTTATTGGTGTTTTAGAACTTAAATCACATGCAGAAATCGCCAGATTTAAAATGCCCTGGTAAACTGTACCAGGTGATTTTAACTGGAGCGGGAATCTCAGCGGCCTCACGCCTCTAGGCATCGCAGGAGATGCCCTGTTTGGGAGACAACATCGAACTCCCGGCCACCATAGGCGCTGGTTTGCGCAAGATGAGGACCAGGCCGAGTCGACAGCGTGTTGTTTCACGTGTGCCTCAAAGAGATGTCATGACATAATGACGAGGTCGACGGAGAAGACTGGAGACGTATTGGACGGGTCAAACTACAGGCCAATTTCATTAGGCACCATCATATTGAAGGTCCTTGACAGCGTGATCAACTTTATAAAAAAAAGTGTAAATAGGCACGGTACTGTTTTCGGGCAGGGCTATCAACGGAGTCGGCCATACTACGTCTACGTCACAATTAAGAGTATTACAATTAGAGTAGTATTTACGGGCTCGGAGTATAAAATTAAGGTGCTAGTAAACCTATCCAAGGCTTTAGTGACCTACGAATTACTCTGGCAGAAGCTAGGAGACACAACACTGCCGCCAGAGCTCGTATCTCTTCTCAAATACTGGTGCTACACCAAGAGACTCTGGTAAGATGGATTGGGGAGCCATGTAGTGCGGGGTGACACTCCTCACCCTTACACTTCGGTCTCTATGTGAATGGAGCGACTTAGCCGAATGCGTGTCGGCTGCTATGGATGTTTGTTTTAATAATCTGAGCTACGCGGACGACATGGGCCGCTGGCTCCCTCCTTCCATACTCTCTGGAAGTGACTGGCTGTGTGAGTCGTACACGGAGTTTCACGAGTTGATATACAACACCAAAAGACATGAGTATATCAACTTCGGAGCTGGTGCCAGACTTGCATCTACGGCCCATTCTTTATTCCCTAAAAGTCACCCAATAAACAGAGTGTATAAATGTAAATACTTGGACCAACTCGTAAGAGATACCCGAAGAGGTGATATATCTCTGTAGATTGAGAGGGAACGCAGGTCGCTGTCAGTCCGGGCAAACATGGTATGGTACAGGTTTTCTCAATGTACAGTTGAAATAGCTCCTTTTAAGGCATATTGCACATCAATGTACTCGGGGGCAATGTGTTTATTTTTTAATTGTAAACTAGTGCTGTATAAGAGGAGACCTGTGCCCAGCAGTGGGACGATAAAAGGTTGATGATGAAACTAGTGTTTGACCGCTCTCCCGCCTAGCGGTAAGCAGTGATGGAATGGTTGATGGAAAAGCGCGCTAGTTTATGAAGAGCCTATTCACTCTAGCCTTGAAGATACTTAAATTGTAGTCCGATGGTAACCCCGCCGCTAGCAAATTGTTCCAGTCCCTCGATATACGCGTTATAAAAGAGGAGGCGAAACGCTTCAGCCGGATCGTAGTGGTGTCAACCACGTAAGGGTGGAAACTCGCCGTAGGAAGGGTCGTCCGATGATGGAACGGAGATGGGAGAAATAAATCATGCAATTCCCTCGCAAAATCAGGTTCACCTAAAGTGCTTATAACGTATTCTGCGTAACCAATACAACAATTTGTTCAGGGTACTGTTGCGACTGTCACTTGGGCAGAGCGTCGGCGGATGTTTTCAGACGCGCGAACTTATAGCTGACGCAGTATGGCGCAAGAATTCTGCTTCGTTACATCGCAGGTTGGCTACCATGAGTTTTTATTACGAGAATCGATCATACGCATCGAGCGCGTTTGGCGCTCTCAGTGGTAGAGAGTTCTTACAACCTTGAAGCGGGCCAATCGATGAGTCAAACGCGGTCGATATCGATGATGATCGAGTCTTTGTAATGAAAACTCATGGTAGCGACACAGGCTAAGTGACAGTCCCAGCATCATTCTGTACTCGGCAGCCGCCTGGGCAGGTAGTCCACTTGTGAATGCGTTAGTGGACCGGATCCAACTCCATTTTTGTTATTAAGTAGTAACATAACCTCAGTAAGATTGTTACTAACACAACGGACGGCTTGTTGTCTACATAAATAAATTATTATTATTATTTAAAAGGTTTGATAAATAAAAATACAGTATAATCAGTCAATAATTTAAATTTTATTCCTTCATAGTCATTCTAAACAAATTATCAGATGAAATACATTTCTAATGTGTAAAAAAGCGTACTAATTTTCTAATTGCATTATACATAAATTATTTACAATATCGCTAATAAATATTTGAGTAAAACAAATAGGATTTGCGACAAAAACCATACTATTCCGTCATCTTCAATCTATAACAAGTTCAACTAGAAACAAGTCTATTATATTTACTTTAAAATTGTATTACAGAATCTCTTTACAGGCTAATTAAATGAGGTGGTTACAAGGATTTTATTATAAAGCAAATAATTCTAGTTATCGAGTTAATGAATAACAGTCGTGCGAACACAATACGCTAAGATATGTACAACGAATTGACAAACATCAGTGCAAACTGGACCATATGTTACCACCATCGCGCACCTTAATACAGCTTTGGGTCTCCTAAGAAACCGGTGAACGGTTGGATCTGACCTTGGAATAATTTTGAAACATATTGCTAAACTACGAGCAATGTGCCCTGCCCACTGCCACTTAAGTTTAGCGACTCGCAGAGCTATGTCGGTGACTTTGGTTCTTCTGCGGATCTCCTCATTTCTTATTCGATCACGCAGAGATCCGATGGCCGCGATGATTCGCCGATGGCCGATGGGGCAGTAAGGTTCTGGAGTGACGGCCACGTACTGGAAGACGCAGCGTAGGGAGGCCCCCAACAAGGTGGACCGATGACCTGGTGAAGGTCGCGGAAAGCCGATGGATGCGGGCAGCACAAGACCGGTCAGCGTGGAAAGCCTTGGCGGAGGCCTTTGTCCAGCAGTGGACACCTATAGGCGGAAGAAGAAGAAGAAGATCCATTGCCCCATATGTTCGAAACAATTGTATGCTCAACAACGTAAATAACGCAATGCGTGTTACGTATTGATAGCGTATTACGCAATAACCCTGGTGCAGGGTAATTGCGTTAACACATTATCAGTAGCATTGGGCTTAATTTTGACTGTTCAGCACCATTCATTACGCAGATACGCATGGATGAGTTGGATTAGAAATATGCTTCAAAATGATTCCAAATTATAGTAATAAAGTTACGCGATTAGGGTGCTGTATTACCTACATAAGTAGGCTATATTCTATACAAAATAACACACAAAGAGTCTCAGTAAATAAAATTGGTACTGCCACAAATAGCTATAATTTTGTTTTGGTACGTCGGAATAAGACTTTTTGTCATCATGCGTATGCGCATATTGTAAGACTCGCTATTAAAAATAGCGCCATGGACGCTCAAGTTGCTGTCAGCGGCAACAATTAAATTTCTTAATTATTTTATCATATGTATGAAGTCGAGCGTACTTGTTTATTATAGATCAGTGTGTGAATCAGCCTATAATGTCCCCACTGTTGGAGGCTTGTGTCCCACAAGCCTCCTCACGGTAAGAGGGGGTGGGCCGTATTCTACCACGCTGACCCAGTTGGTAGATCAGTGAGTTCAGTGTGCTTGGTGCTATGCCCAGGGCCTAATGCGTTCGGCGAATGTGATTGGGCCATACGAGCGGCCCAATTAGAGCAGACGAACGCCATAAACGTCTCGACCGCTTTAACGTAAGAAAACCTCGCACCAAGCATACTGGGGTATCGATCAGTAGTAGGTATCCATATACAGCGCGTTTTTTGACATCTTAATGTGAAAATTACAGATTATCATGATCATTTGACATCTTAATGTAAAAATTACAGATTATCATGATCATTTGTAACAATTACAGATTATCATGATCATTTGACATCTTAATGTAAAAATTACAGATTATCATGATCATTTGACATCTTAATGTAAAAATTACAGATTATCATGATCATCGTTAAATATGACGGAACCGCTTAACTTTCCTAAGAAACCAAAGCTTCACATGGCTCCCCTCACAAACTGAATGTGTATATTATATTACAGTCAAGGTAGGGTAAGCATACAATGTGGCGTGCGCGATGAGCCTAAACCTAGGATATTACCACTCAAGGTACGTGATTCGTGTTATACAATTCAAATAAGGTGCTAGCAAGTATTTTCAGCTCTCTCTTCCCCGGCACAAGCAAACCCACAGGTTCACCCAAACTTGAACATAAATACATTTTCTAATTCATATAATGACGACGTTTATCAACAATCGGGAATAGACTAATGACATGCAATTATGTATATCAAAAACAATAAGTTCTTGAATTAAAAGTAATCTAAAGTAAGAACCTTAAAAAAACATTCACAACTTTTAATAGCCATTTTATAATATTGTCATTTTCCGGGTTATTGTCAATACCCGGGTAAGTCAATTAAATAGATAGAGCACAATAAAAATGGTATACTTACATGTGTAAAAATCTTTTGGCGCGCGTTTAATTGAAGCTATGGCATACAACGTTATTTTACTTTATACGAGACCTGAATACAGTTTGTTCAGAATAAACAACTGAGTCATTTCCTATAATTATTACACTATGTTATATTTTTCCCAAATACATTTAAAAATTGTTGCAGTGTGGTTAGTCAGGCTGCAACACAGCTGACGGATCACACAGCTGAGATTATAGTAAAAGACGCGTGAGATAGGTCAACGCACCGCCCCCTGTGCCGTGGCGCTGCGGGCGCGGGCGGGCGAGCGGTGCGTTTACCATATTTTTGTAATTTATTTCGCCATTAAAAAAATAAAATACTCAGCCTAATTTGAATGCATTTTGATATTGATTTTGACTAACGCAGCCATTTTGTTTCTTAAATACATTTTACAAAACAATCACACAAATGTTTGCCAACAGCGCTACCCTGTGAAGGTCATTAAAACGTCAAAAGATCCTTACTACGTCTTTATGTACACGTATATACGAATAACAGCAGGTCAAGCTAACCGAAACTGTCAAATATTGCCAATCAATCTTGAACCTTATTACTTAGGAGATACAGTTTAAAATTGATTAAAGAAATCCGACAGATTGTAGTAGCTTGATGTGCTGTCGTCTGTACATGAATGAGCGTATGATAAAAATCATGTCAGTCGTTAAAATAGTGCAAACAATTCAAACTCGTTCAATTTGACTAGTCATTGGCTGGCGAAACGCCCGGTAACCCTGCCCCCTAATCGGCGAACACATTTTTGTCAAATGATTTCGACTAGTTGGGATCGTTTGCACCGAACTGACCAATGGGCGGTCCGAACTAACCCAACTGATTCCAACTAGTCGCAATCATTTGACAAAAATGTGTTCGCCGATTAGGGGGCAGACCTACACTTTGTACTGGTATTGGCACATGTCGTTATACAATAAATTGTAAAATAGTTACCATTCATTAGCACTGATGGAAAGTACTAGAGACTTACTTAATTAAAGTTTTTACGGCGGCCGCGATTTCTTTGTTCAAAAGCTAAACCTAATTTAAATTCCGTGCATCTTCTTATTCATATTTCATTAGGAAAAGTACAGAGGATAAATATCCTGTCAAAAATCTGACGTAAATTGACAAGTTTTTAATCGCGTCTAAACTGTCTAGCAGCGTAGGGAGGCCCCCAACAAGGTGGACCAATGACCTGGTGAAGGTCGCGGGAAGCCGATGGATGCGGGCAGCACTAGACCGGTCAGCGTGGAAAGACTTGGGGGAGCCCTTTGTCCAGCAGTGGACATCTATAGGCTGAAGAAGAAACTGTCTATGAATTATCTTAATGTGACAGCTCCCGTTGAACCCGTAGGTGTTGGCTGTCTGGGTGACTCGCAGCTAAATCTTGTGCGAGGGATTATGATGATGATGACGTCACGCTGAAGTTATTGCACGAAGGCTGCGCTGATGTTCATGCTCGGTTTCACCAGTGTGGAGGCATGAGGAACAGGGAGTAAAGTTCACTTATCCTCCATAGAAAAGGCAGGATCCTGCGACCAGACGGGTGTTATATCTGACGGGCACTTGCCCAACGATTAATGTTGGGAAGTTGTATGTATGCTAATTGCGCGGTAAACTCTACTTGCGAGATGTAGAGATCTATCTATTTCTTAAGAAAGAAAGTAAGACATGCACTAAACTTAAAATGTAGTTTAGTTTGGGGACCAGAGTATCGGCGCCTATATCAAGGGATATACCAAGTTACGAAATGATGTCACTTATTTATTACTTTGTTAGGTTGACTTTGAAATAAGTTATACCTAAGGGATGTATCTGACATCGACGCATAAACGAGTACCATGGATCCAGTACATGATTCTGAACCCCCGATGGTGGATTTATTCGCCGGCTTTTCCATGATTTAAAAAAAAATGTAGTTTTTTTCACTTTAGACCGTTCATAATTGCTATACCTACTTTTATAACCCAATAAGATTTTAAAGTATAAATTGATTAATTCGCTAATTACACAAAAAAGCGCACTGAAAACACAACTCGAAAAACTGTCTTATCAGCTGATTTAATAGAGTTCATATCAGGGATCAACGTCATACCTACAAACCCGCACGGCGGCACGCTTGCAACGTTCAAAGGCCGAGCCGACACTTTTTTTAAACACTGTCTATAACCGTTCATTAACGACATAAATTACTATAATAATTATATTAGTGGCATGCGGGCTAGCCATTTCTCGAAGTTTGCGTTACGATGTCAGATACATCCTGTATAAAAGGAATGACCATAAAAAAATTGATTTATCGTAATTTTGCTAACATAATTTTTTAATTTGAAACTCAGAGAGGAACTTTAGGAATATTAAAAACTTGCCAAATATAAGAATAAAAGAATCAAATTTACATTTTAAATATCACTACGATACTTAGCTTTATTTAATAATACGAAAAGGTTAATTTTACATGGTTCATTCAATTTTCATTCCAATAAAGGTGCGCAACTTTCAGTCATTTTAAAAATAAAATCATCGCGTGTGGGCCGAAAATTCTTACCCATACATTAATAACGAATTCTTCCTCTACAAATTCGCTTCCCACGTTTACCGAATAAACTTTTACCCTTTACAGACATCCACATTGACAATTGAATTTTAGCACAATATATACGAGTATGCGTATAGCTGTTTGGGGCCAAATTGTTCTAAAATTTTCGAGAGAATAATTTTTCAATTACATAACTACAAACTTTATTGCGCCCCGTGTCACCCGCGTAGGTTTCAATATGTTTTTTTTTTTTTTATATGTCCCGCTCCTATTGGTCGCAGCGTGATGTTATATAGCCTAAAGCCTTCCTGGATTAATGGGCTATTCAACGCAAAAATATTTTTTCAGCAGCAGTTCCTAAGATTAGCGCGTTTAAACAAACAAACTCTTCAGCTTTATCTATACTAATATATAAAGCTGAAGAGTTTGTTTATTTGTTTGAACGCGCTAATCTCAGGAACTACGGCCCGATTTGAATAATTCTTTTTGCGTTGTATAAGGCTATATAACATCACTCTGCGACCAATAGCAGCGGGGTATATAAAAAAAAACGCGGGGGATACCGCGAGTCGCAACTAGTACCTATATATTAAGTATTTTGAAATTTGCAGGCCGCTGTATTTTATGGAATAGAAATAAATATGATTATATTAATTTAGAGAGTAATAGAGATTTAATACTGATTCTATTTCTGTAAAGCCATATTGGGTATAACATAACACAGACCGGCAAAAAAACGTAAGTAAAATTTAATTTTACGGACTTAAGTGGTCGTGGTGGCGGGTTTGATTCCAGGTCAGGCAAGTACTAATGTAATTTTTCTAAGTTATATTTACTTTCTAAGTATATCTTGGACACCAATGACTGATTACAAGGTGAAGGAAACCTGGACTTTCATTCTGAAATCACCAAACCGCATTGAGCAAGTATGAGAGGAGACCTGTGTCCAGCAGTGGGACGATAAACAAGTTGATGATGATGATGGAGTAGTCCGCAAAATTCAATTTTACGCATCCCTCTTGACAGCATCATAACGCCGATATATATCGTGCTAGAGCTCAATAAATCTATAACTACTCATCGACACGCGATCAAGGCCTCAGGGTCACTCACTAAAATCTAGGAAACAAGACAATGGATACAATGACTTTTGTTTCAAAGCCATCATTTACAATAAGAGATATGTGAACAAATTGCTAGGACATCGTAATCATAATCGTCAGTCCTACCGTTGAGCTGGTATAGGTACACGTCCCTTTAACAACACAACCACTTTATACTGTCATGATTTAAGATCATTTATTCAGAAGACGAAAAACTACCATGGAAGTTTTATTTTTAATAGTTGGCAACATTTGAGATGTAATTTTCCATCGACATATACTAATGGACATGCCTTAGAGATAGGTGTGGGTCGTTACGCCTTTTTCAAGAAACGTAACATAACCGTTACTTGGTCGGCGTCACCCGTTATAAAAAGAGTTATTTTTGTAGCTAGTTATTTTCATTCGCTACTATGATTGTTTACATAATTATACTAATCGTCCACCATCTATACAATTACTCACGAAACGAAACTAATTTAAATCATTTCTTGACTGTGTAGGTATACCTACAGTTAAATCAATTAATTATGCCGGTGTGATGCATGATACGGCTAACATGTGTATGAAATAACGCATTTACAAAAATAACTACTTTTTAATTTGACTCGTAACTAGCTATTGAGTTACACATCGCGTCACGGTTATTACGTAACCAGTTAACGTGAAATAACGACCATGTCTACTTAGAGATGAGAATTGTGGCACTCCGAAAGAGAGGAAACGAAGTTTCGGTCCATTTTTTCTGTCTCAAAATCATTAGTCATCTATGAGGAAAGAGATAGGCTGAAAGCATAGGCCATTTCTCTCACTCTTTTCAAACCAAAAAAAATTACTGCAGATTATACGCGTACGGCATGTCCATTAGTATTATGTCAATGTAATTTTCAACTATGTGTATTATTTGGGGGAATAGGGCACCCTTCTAACTTCTGTAAAGAAGCAGACCCTCATATTTCTGGTTACATACACTGTTCGGATGAGCATGTTTTTTTTATAGGAAAGGTAAATTTACCCCATTAAAGACCATATTCCACTTTAATACAACAAATATTTCGAAGACTTTAAAGTCGAATTTCTTATACTCCAGAACTATTTTAATTGAATGGATTATTTCATTACATTCTTCTTGGCTTCTACTTGGTTTATATGAGTGAACAATAGATTAATGTCGCGGGAAAATCTCTACCAAACATTATTGAGCAGTATTCTCTACAAAATTGGCGAAATAGTCGATATTTTTTAACAGACAGAGAGGAGTATAGTAATATTTCATTAAAACGTGTATATTAAAATCAATCATTTGGATCGATCGCTAAACGCAAGGTCATGTGAATTAGTGTCTACTCAGAATAAGGATAATATACCTTATGTATATGGCATTAGGGTTTTCTTCTGTTTGGTCTCACGTCTGTCTCTCAACGCCAAAGTTGTAGGTGTAGTCACGATCAATTTCGAAGCGCGTGCGACGCTTTACCACTGGCAGTTGTGCCTGGAAACAATACATTTCGGTTAATACCCTGAAGTGCTTTTCCAATCTATGGAATATTTGGTGAAACAGGTCAAAAATATGTATTAAGTTTACAGTATTTCAAAGAATAAATAATAAATAAATTCATATATTTTTAATCACAATGGTTTTGTAGTACTTAAAGAGTTTTGAATTATACAATATGTAAAGAAAACCCTGTCCGACCCAAAAGGATGACGAATGTTAGGTTAGGTTACACATGACTCCGTGCGCAGTTTCTGACCTGCCATCGGACGCGTCCCCAGATGGCGGATAGGGAAACGGCCCCCAGATATGGGGGTTACCGGTTTACCGGCGTGGACCAAAACCAGACGCGGGGACCGCTTCGGCGGTCACACGTGCGGCGGGTTGGCCACCACTCCAGGTGGCTGACGTGACCCGAACTCCGGGTCACCGTCGGGCAACCCAGTCTCCTCACTGAGAGGAGCTGGGGGCCCCGTTTGCTATCGGGCAAACGAGTGGGGCTAAGAGGAAGGACACCTCGCTAAAAAACCTTGGCTGCTGCATCTTCTCGCACCAGAAGACGTACCCAGTCCGGCCCACTATGGGAAAATCGCGTATGTTTCGTCTCAAAACTCCGTATCTCAGTTATTTCAAAACTAAATGATCTGTAATTTTGCATACATATACGTGAATGTATAAGGTTTAAAAGAAAAAATAATAATTTTGAAAATTATGTTTATTAATTTATTTAAAAAATAAAAAAAATACATGCATTTATAAGAAAATATACTTTTTTTTTAATTTACTTACATAAAATAGAATTAAATATCATTGTATAAACAGTGTGTAACGAGAAAAAAATAATGTACAAAATTCAACAATCTCCTACAGATTTTCGTTGACAGCAAGAAGGGACTTGGCTTCATCGAAAAGTTCTTTCGATATTGTTTCTGAGGTATTTCTCAAACTGGATATATATGGATCAGAAGTGTACAATAAGGTATGGAACACGTCTGTATTGGTAGCCGCTCTTGAACATTTTCTAGAATGATGAAGTCTAAACTTTTTGTAATCCTTGTTGCGGGATTCTTGAGCGTCTTCGGACAATTGTCCGATAGGTAATATAGCATAGTACCAATGATTTTTTCTCCGTGAATAAGTATTTTATGTACGGAGGAAGGCATATAATACCAATTATAATTATTTACGTACAGTTGGGCGGTACTATATGCGTATTCACCGAACTTTTTTCAATCAATAGCCATTCCAGATGACATAGTTTGTAGTATAATGTACATTCGTTTTATAAGTTCTACGTCTACACCTGTAATGTCTGCAGAGCAAGAGTAATTCTGAAAAAACCTCCGAGCTGTGTTGCCGTCATTACTATTTCCAGTGCCTTGTCGAGGTTTATCGATATGCAGTCCCATTTCCTCCCTAAACCGCTTTTGTACCAGTTTTTTCTTTTCGTCTTTGTTTTTTTATTTTCTGGTGTAGTGGCTGACCACTTTTGGAAAGACAAGTTATAGGAAATGTGTAAAATCATCTCCATACTTCTAATCCAAGCGTGTAGTGTTGACAGTCCATATTGAAATGAACTTTCATTCACATCTCGTGTCCTAACTGCCTCTAAGTTATTCATTTGCCGAGGAGTAGCACCACAAATTGTACAAGAAGCGCTCGAAGGAGTTTCAGTTAAAACTTGTGCTACTTTACCATCAATCATGGTTAAAAATAGGTTATGAGTAATTTCAATTACTTCACCATTCTTATTTATCATAGAAGGAGACAGGTTTTCAATTTGATTTTTGATATCAGCCACAACAGAAGCGGTTTTTTCAGGAGTTTCTTTGGCAAATTCTATCAATATAGGTCTGCAATATCTTACGGATGAGCAAGTTTCATTTTTCCAAATAACAATATTAGTTGTCTCATCTATGAGTTTAATGGGTACAAGTGAAGCAATAAAAAGGTTCGCATCTGATGTGAAATCGCTTTCTTCGGGCAAAACTTGCTTGTATTCACTTTGCCCTGATGACCCGTCACAACCCCATTTGCAGAATAGTTTCAACTGTCTTAAACCGTTTTTGTAAACTGAACCAATTGGTAATATACGTGCCACAGTATGATCCAATAAGTCTTGCAGATTGACTTTTGCACTTATGTTAGTAATGGTTATGCTCGAATCTGGTGGGTAACACATCTTCTTCGCTTCGGCTAAAGTTGAATAAGAAGGAAACACTGAGCAGTTTTTGTCCGCCAAACAAATACGAAGTTTCCCATACTGTTCTTTGTTAAGGTCTAAGTCAATAAATATCCGCAGTGCTTCTTCCTTTGTAAAAGGTATAACATCTTCAGGGTTCTCAGTTATGAATTTAAGAAACTTTTTCTTATCATTTTTTGACGCAGTTCGTATAATATTAACAATTGTGGCCTCCTCCGTCTCACCCATAGACCGCAACTCCTGAGTATATGCATTGAGCACACAGTCCAGTCCGTACTCTTGTATTAATTGCATGTTTTTTCGTTTCTTTGTTTTTTTCTGAAGATGCTTCGTATGGTTTCGATGGTCTGCCACCTGCACTGCTTCCAGACGTATTAGGGTCATTAACTGTGACTCGACACTCCAGTGGAACACGAAATTCACCATTTAACCAGTCGACGTTATTACTTTCAAAGCGTTCTCTTTTCCGGGATGCATTTCTCCAGCGTTTGTTACATTTAGATACCAAGTTTCTTTGAATGTAGGAGACCACAGTATTCATATCCTCTGGTGACAAATTGAAATTTTCTTGCAAGTAGTTTTCTATATTATTCCCATTTATCAACAAATTGCACAACTCTCGTTTACTACAAACAAATTCACCCATTATTTTCAAATCAGATAACTTCTGTGAATATTTGAAAATAGGTATTAACTGCTTTTTTAAGGCAACTGAATTTCTGATGAACAACTGTGGATGTTTCACGGTTCGCCTTTCTTTTATAGGCCAATGAATTAGTGCTATGTGCAAAAAGATAAGAAACTAATATTTGCACTCTTCCCATAACCAACCTGTTTTTAATTTGACCCTAATTGATATAGTGACCATATTTTATCAAATATGGTAGTCAAAACTATATCAAAACCACAAATAACTATAAATAATAATGACCATTTTATCAATTTGACCTTAATAGATAACAGATGATTATGTAAGCAGTAAAAAGATATTGGAAAAAAATTATCTCGCGATATGTTTTGGTACCGTGTCAGAAAAGGCGCAAGTATGCGCAACTTTTTTTTTTCTCCTTGTGTAAACTAATGTATAAAGATCGTAATACAACAAATATCTCGACAGCGGCAAACAGCGGTAAACGGGTAAGTCTCGTTAAAAAAAAAAGTAACCTGAAAATTATACCATCTTAAACTACATTGGTTAATTTTAATTTATTTATTTATTATATATAATATTATTTAAGAAACGTTATGGGGAGATTATAAGCATTTCAAAAATGTATAATACTTATACATTTATAAGAAAAACTTTCGAGTAATGTCTCGTTGAATTGTAGTAATGTATTGTGCCAAAATCACATCATTGAACATGAGTTAGCTTTGATGCCTTTTTATATACCTACATTATGGTTAGCAAAAAATAATTAAAAAAATATAGAAAAGAAAGCTTATTTATAAGACTAAATTAATTAATTAGTTCTACTCCATAACACCGACTTTCACGTGAAACGGTTTTGAGATGGCCTTGTATGGGGCTTTCCCATAGTGCGGCCCCTCCTTATGGGGGGACCATTGTGGGCCCGCCTTTTGGCAGGAATCGCCGGCGGGGGATTGGTTGTTCGGGCTGTGCCGATTTCTTATGACCCCGCCACTCAGGCGATGTCGTTGTGCCGCTGTGGGTTTAGTGGGTATTCCCGGCTTCGGCTGGGCGAGTCCCACACACGCCCTTCGGGATACGGTGCGTAAATGCATTACCACAGCGTCAAAAAAAAAAAAGGTTACACATGACCAAATAAAATATGAAATTTTATACATATAATCATCATAGTGTCAATACTAATGAATTTTGAAATATGTATATTTTTTTCCGGGAATTAATTCCAAATTCCCCAAAATTTGGTAATTTTTAAAAAAGTGACAGCACCATTTGTGACGGAGTGAATAGCGATGCGATCACGTGCCGCCTGCCCTGCCTTCCTTCACCCGCGCATGTATGCCTAACGTGTTGCCTACCGCACATGCCTTAAAATACCTCGCTTTTTCGAAAAAATATTTATTTTTAGGGGTTATTTTTTTGTTTAGCCCGGCATTGTAGGTATTATTAGAATAAGTTGTCGATACCTAACAATACCTTCACGGATCGGACAGGGTTTTCTTTACATATTGTATAAATTCACATTGTGAGAGATTGTGTCCGAAACAGGTTTTATAAAAACATGTAGTTTTGACTTTATTCCGTTGGCATAAGGATGGCATTAAACGCAAAAAGTGGTTACAATACCAACTATTTACGGCAGCTGTCGCTGGTCATGCCACTAACGCAATACAAGTCATAATCGATTGAACAGACAGTAAAAAATACAGGTCACCAGCAAAGAATAGTTCATTACGACTTTACACAGGGTTTCTGTGTAAACATTGACGTGAATTAAGCTGGGGTTTAGGTCCTAACGGTTTAATTAGCCGTTTAATTTACCGCCTAGCCTTTTAAATAAACGGCAGATGTTCAACTAAAGCCCTGAATTATAATCAATAGATTATTATAGTTTAAGTTGGAACTGTAACCATTCACGTGCGAGCCGAATTAATCGCGGTAACAAAACCAGGTTATCCCGACTAGTTTTAACCTTTTTTTTTCCGGGGTGGAAATCCTTCAATGGATGTCCGCCGCCCTGGGGTAGACGACGGGGTCTGTCAGACTCTTACTGACTAAAACCACCCCGGTATCTCTTCTATCACGAGCGCGCGTGGAGCCGCGGGAGTCTAAATTCTTCCACGGCCCCACACTCTCGTGCTGGCCCGGTCTGTCCGGGCCTCTTCTCCTGCACGGGGTAGTGGGGTGTTAAACTACCCTGTGCATCGCCTCAGAGGCGCGCGCCGGCACTGGCGCGCGCCTCCCCGCCTCGGGGTCCATCAAATAGGGGGCTGGGACTTTCCCATGTCCCTCGCCCCAGGGACTAGTTTTAACCTAACTCAGGTAAAAAAAAACACGAAACAAAAGTTCAAAAACGAAAACAAAAGTTTTAATTGACTTTTATTGCCGACTGTATACAACATTATTTTTTGTTTATGCAAAACCCAAAACACGTGTCCAGTATTTTTAACTAAAGAATCTATGTACAAAATTTCAAAAAGATATCATGAATCACCACAAAGTTTTAAGCTTGTTATCTTACTTGGTTGTCCCAACAAAAATATGGTCAACGTACCGTTCGCCACCGCATTTGGGAAAAAATATAGCATGGTGTCAAAATGATTGGAATCGATTCAGTTGCTTATACTGAACAAACTGTATTCAGGTATCGAATAAAGTAAAAATAACGTTGTATAAAATTTTTCCAGTGAAATAGTAAAACATATGAACTTACCAAACTATCACTAGGCAATCCTCTCAACTTGGGATTCAATAAAAATGGTACCCCTTCCAGACCATTATAACCTCCTAGCGTCTGATACATGGTGTTCCTCGGCAGGGGCGCAGGACCCTTCTTCCTTAAATGAACTACGGGCGACGTGGGCCCCGCAGGGCTCCCGTGAGGGATCGGTGACTTCGCTGAGGGTGGCCGAGGCGCAGGCCGGGTGGGTTTATAGTTGTAGGAGGGGCTTAGGGCTTCGTAGTCATGGTCCGTTGTGAACTCTTCGATGTTAGGGTATGTGGTTGGAGACTGCTTGAGATTCAAGTTGTTCAGTTCTGAGACGAGGGGTGACAGTTTTGGTGGACGATCCGGTGCTCGCAACCTGCAATGTAACAAAATTTATATTACGTTTGTAAGTCTCTACCTAGCCCTTCTCCAATATGCTGGGGTTGGATTCAAGTCTAACCATATAGCAGAATATAAGTATCCCAGTTACTGGAAAACCGAAGCCCCTTGGTTAAAGACTGATTGTCAAACTCTCGGGCTACTGAAGGCCCTTAACGAGTATCAAATTAATTAATTAATTATTCAATCACATGTCATATTACTCCAACACTCCACACAAGATCACCACACTCACTCATCGCTTCACAACATGACTCCACAACTGATTCTGCAATATTGTAGGCTGGTATCTCTTATATTTATTAGAATTATTTTTACTATAACATATTTATTTTGCTTTTATCTGTTATGCATATTGTGTACTTATTTATAACTTTTATTTTGTTATGCCTAATTATTGTTTGTCTTTGACTCTTGCACGGTATCTCCGTTAAAGCTAATTCTAGCGATGGAAGGGGCCTGGTGACCTGTAACACAGGTTTTTCTTTAAATACCTATATCAGGCACCAGTCTCTCACAAAGGTGGAATTCAGCTGAGACTTTTTTTTGTACCCACTATTATAAATCAGCTTTGTGAAGAGAGAATAAATGATAAATTATTATTATATTATTATATTATATCAAACATCCACGAATGCAAGGACAAATGGTTTAAGTTGTTTAAGTTACAGTTAAGTGTGTCAAACGACACATTCATTTTATTAAGTTTTTTTTTAAAATTACAAACTAGTGCTTAGCCGCAACCCCGTGTGATGGTAAGCAGTGATGCAATCGTTGATGGCAAACGGCGCTAGTTTATTTAGAGCCTATTCACTCAAAAAAATTGAGTGAATAGGAAGGAAGACGGCAGTTGAGCGACGTGATGCAATGTTAAACCCAACAACACGACTGACGATGCTGCGCCAGAGGGAGAATAATCTGGAGACCCTCCACGACCAAACTCCCGACACAACAACATTTGGCGCATCGTACCCGGTACACATCGCAATACAACTGCTCAGATCCGTCCTGCGTACGGCTTCATCAGACAGGCAAGACTTAGTCTGGTGGGTGGTAACTTCTGCCGGTCGCCGATATTATGGCCTACCAAACAATACATTCATATTATAAAGGCGCAAGTTTGTGAGTGTGTGTTTGTATGTATGTTACTTCTTCGCGCTCCAACGGCTGAACCAATTGTGATGGGCACACAGATATAACCAGGATTTTCTATCCAGATATTTGAATCCAACGAGGTCGAACTCATGCGGGTGAAACAGCGGGGCGTAGGTTTGTACTTGAATAATAAATTACTTGTGTATATTTTATTTAATAATATCCGGTTCATGATACAATGGAGAATGTTTAACTTTCATTGGTCGATTATATTACCTACATTAATTATGTAGCCCAATTATAAGATTGTTTTAGTGAGTGAGTGCGATCGGACATAACTCAGTAAACATCCTTTGTTGATTGATAATGAACGTTTGTATCATTCGGATATTGATCCAATGAGGGCTATCGCGTATGAACTCGCCGCTAGAGGCGCTAGTGTAGCGTGAGATCTCCGTAATGTCTAATGTCACTGTTTGTGGGTTGGCTATGCGGGTTTATTTTTAATTAGAACAATGTTGTGAATATTTTGGAATACCTGAGATTAATTATGGCTAATAATATGAGTAATGAGTCAATATATGTCGGTTCTTTGAAAGAACAGCTATGGTTTTTGGCGCGAAGCTAAGATGAGTGCCACGCTCATTTTTCATTGGACTTTTAAATTATTTATAGTGTCGTTTACTAAGTAAAAACGCATGATTTATGTAGTAAAAAGTGCATACAGTGAATAATTCATAAAGAACAATGAAATATTCTAGCATAGTGGCCACATCATGGCTTTGTATCAAATCTTCCTCCTAGTGTCCGGTTTGCGCGGCCGTCTTTTTCGACATGAATAATTCATTACGTGACATTGGCTAAATGCAAAAACCGTGCGAAGCCATAAGAGAAAGAAAGAAGAACTTTGATTTTCAGAAAAAAATCTTTACCATTTAAGTACTTGATATTGGCACAAAAGACATAACTAGTGCCACTGCCACACTACAAAAAAAAAACCAGCCAAATGCGAGTCGGACTCGCACACCGAGGGTTCCGCCGTACAAACGTAGCGGTTTACAATTTATGACGTACTAGCTTTCCGCCAGCGGCTTCGCCCGCGTGGAGTTCGGCTATATCGCGCTGTTTAAATTCCCCTCGGGAACATCAAATTTTTCCGGGATAAAAGGTAGCCTATGTTCTTTCTCAGGGTCTAAAGATTGTTTGTGCCAAACTTCATCAAAATCGGTTGAGAGGTTTAGGCGGGAAAGCGTAACAGCCAGACAGAGTTATTTTCGCATTTATAATACTAGCATTGATTTAGAATTTTTCACAGTTTAGAGGCAATTAGATTTAAGAAGTGTTTGATATGAATTTCAACTTTAATATCTCTACGCGTTCATGTGAAAAAGGGTAGGTAGTAAGTTTATAATTATTAAAAAAATATTTTACGTCATGTAAGCAAAAATAATATTTTAATATTTTATATAACTTCAAATTTATCATTTTCACAATTTTTCCTTTGTCTGTCTGTACTATAATATAACGTTGCTTCGTGCCGAATTTCAAGATTCTGAGTTCACGGGAAGTACCTTGTAGGCAAAGAGATTTAAGATATATAGAGAGGGCAAAATGGCATAGAAAAACTGTGATCCCATGGCTCAGTTCCGCCATCTAGTACAATATAGCAAAATTAGAGTGACAATTGGAGACATCAAATAGTAAAAATGAAATAAGTTTATATAAAATATATTCAGCTATTGCCCGGTAGGTGGCCAGTGTGGTCTATGTTGCCAAATCCGATTTAATACCCTCGTATAGTTCAAATCGGGTAAATAAATACTGAAAAGTAAATAAATTAAGTGAAACTTGTCTTGTACAAACAAAAACTGTTTTAGAATTTTATTCGCTACTATTCATTTACTGTGACACCGTCTTTTGGCATTTTAGATGTTTTATGCTTACGAATTATTTTAACGCTCAGTTTATGGCGATTTTTGAGTGTAATAGGCCATAAATAAAGATGGGCGGGTGGGTAAAAAATGGGTGGGTAAAAATTGGTAAAAAAGGGTAGAATAGGTAAGAATTAAAAAATACCCATTTTTACCGGGTATTTATAATAAATACCGGGTATAAAATAAATTGTTATTTAATTGGCTTCGTCATCAATACTACGATCAGGTACTGGAGTGCTTTGGGGTCCTACCACCATCTTTGGGACCCAAGTCAACCCCACCTGCCTGACGGTGCACCCGCTGACTTACGGATGGGGTGCTAACGCCAGTTTTCCCTTCGGAGCTGAGTGGTCTGACAACAGTCGCACTCGTAAAAGCAAAACAAGCCAAACTATTATGAATAGGAAACGAAGAAATGCACGTGACACAGTTAGGGCGCCGCCGCAAACGGCGCGCAGGAGCTACGCCCGACTCCTGTGACCTGTGGGCTAGGTCTAACGTGTCAGAGGCGGATACGGCTGAAGAAGCGGGCCAAAACCAGGAAAATCCGTTGTGCTTTTCCTGGTGTGGTGACGCTGAAAGTATGTTGGTCTGGATCCAGCTCGAAGGAAAGTTTCACGGGATACCGTAATCCCAGCGAGTGTTTCTGGGTGGTGATTTGAACAGTCATGTGGGTGAGAAGAGTGTCGGGCTTGAGCGTGTTCACGGCGGCTTTGGGTACGGCGGCCGCACCGCAGAAGGAAACAACATTCTCCAAACGTGTGCAGTCGCTAACCTTGCAATCGTGAACACCTACTTCAAAAAGAAGCAGGGGCACATTGTCACCTTTCGCAGCGGGCGAAGCGCTACCCGAATAGACTTTCTACCGACTAGGAGACACCACATCGGCAAAGCAGCCAACTGCAAAGTCATAGCCGGTGAGAGTCTCACTGGACTCCTTGTACTAGATCTCTGCGTAACGGCCCATCGTAGACGTGTAGAGCACTGCCGGCCGGCACCAGATTTGGTGGCGGCTGCTTGATGAAATAAGTCCTAGGAGTTCGCATCGGTTATTAGAGACAAGTGCGCTGGACCGATGAAGAATATGTCCAAGACCATTGGGGCAGGATCCAGGCAGCTATTATTGGGGCGGCGCGGGTGGTGCTCGGAGTCTCTAAGGGCGGCCGCAAACGTGAAAAGGAGACCTGGTGGTGGGACGACACAGTCCAGAGGAAGACTATGGTGAAGAAAGCCCTCTTTAAAACGTGGCATCCAGATCGCGACGCATATAAGGTTGTCAAGCGTGCCACTAAAAGAGTTGTAGCCAGAGCCAGACCACTTTCAAGCGCTTTACGAGAAGTAGGAATCATTTGAGGGGCAAAAGATCTTTTCCAAATTGGCATGTTCCAGGGTCAAAGCGGCATAGGATATATCCAAGTGCCGTTGTGTAAAAGACCCTACTGGCAACCTGCTATGCAAAGACCTCACAGTGAAGGAGAGATGGCGCTTGTACTTCCACGAGCTGCTGAATAAGCAGCACCAAGAGGTGCAGACACCGAAATTCATTCCAAATCTTGAATTAGTGCCCCTGATAACGCCCGAGGAAGTCCAAACGACTTTTCGGCAAATCGGAAAGCTGTCGGAACTGACGGAGTCCCCATTGAGGCCTGGAAGGCGATGGGTCCTCGCGATGCGGGCATGCTAACTAACCTTCTGAACCGCGTGTTCCTGATCGGCAAAATTTCAAGCCAATGGGGACTAAGTATTATTACTCCAGTCTTCAAAGGCGACAGCCTCCGTGGCGTAGCGGTAGCGGACGCGGCCGCTGCGCAAGGTGGCGTGGGTTCGATCCCCGCACAGTGCAAATATTTGTATGCATGAATATGAATATTTGCACTGGTCTGGTCGTGCCTCGGAAAGCACGTTAAGCCGTTGGTCCCGGTTGCCATACGAACATCTAGTGGCAGTCGTTACGGGTTGTTGGAGCCCTCAAAAGTCCAACAATTGGTCTAACTGCAATGCTTCGATGTCGCCTTCGGGTTGTGGAGGTCAGACGGCAGTCGCTTCACGGAAAATGTCGAAGTTTAGCCATATCAGCAGTTTGACTGGTAAAGCGGACCCCAGACTCCAAAGCTGAAAAGGCTTCGGATGCGACTGGGATTAACGCTGGGATGATGATGGGTCTTCAAAGGCAAGGGCTCGGTACAAACCCTGAAGAATTTTGAGAGGATTATAGACTCTCAGATTCGGCAGGAGTATGCTGTCTTGGGAGTGTCAATATGGGTTTCGTCCAGGGTACGGAACCATGGATTCTATACCTATTAACACTAAGGTTCACCATGGAGAGATACAGATTGAAGAACACGCCTCTATATAATGCTCTTTCTATGTAGAAAGAGCATATGCAGTCCCCGTACAGGCCTCAGCATCCATGATCCACCTCCCTGGTTGCTCATGTATGCTGAGGCGATATCCTCACTCTGACTGTCCCCTGTCCGCATCGCGCTGGCTGACCCGGACAGTTGGAGCGGCGTGTGAATTAGGCGGCTGACCTGTCCCACCGGACCGGACCGACAGTGGCGGGCCAGCATCAATGGAGGATTGCGGAAGCAGTTTTCGTTCTCGCAACCCCCGGGGTAGGTGTGAGATGAAACACTTTTCAATCATTAAGAGTCCGACAGACCCGTCGCCCGCCCCAGGGCGACGGACATCGCATGAGGATGTTCCACCCCGGAAACAAAAATAAAAGGATTTCTTGGCGGCGCCGGCAGCGGCGCGGGAGCCGGGCGGGCATCGAAGACCCGTTCTCGAAACTAGCGGGCAGATCGCGCGTCACTATAGCCGCGTAGTATTGTGTTCACGATTGTGTCGACGAGATATTTGTTTTTATTCGCGAAAGAAATGTTTGAACAATAGCGGCAAGAACTTTTTGATTCAAATTTATTCCTAACGCTCGATCACCGCTTGACTTTAAGTACACCGCTCGCTGCCCGCCCGCTGCCCGCAAGATTCGAGCGTGAGAAGTACACCGCTCGCTGCCCGCCACCGCCCCGTTGTGCCGCGCCGCTGTTTTCGAGAACCGGTCCGTTTGATTTAACGCATAAGATCTTGCCGCTCACTCGCCGCCGCCGCCGCAACGCTGCCCGCAAGATTCGAGGCAGAGGCCTAAAAAGAAACCGTGGCCCTGGCGCACAGGCACACACAGGCACAGGCCTAGACGGGAGAGGTCATTTGACGATTTCTCATCCAGAACAAAAAAAATGGTAGTAGGCTATTTGACAGTATTCATTTTTTTGGGATTTTTTGCTTTAATTGCATAAAATGAGGGTTCTTTACGTCATTTACACGAGTTTTAATAAAAAATGCAATAAATGAGTTTGAGTTTGAAAATAATAACAATTAATACATACAAAACACAAAAATATGTTTAGCTTTTTGCTTCTCGCGCCACACATTGTGAAACGATCCGGATTGGCTAATGTCGCGATGACGTCATACGCGCATCAACACTTGTTTTCGGACTTTTTTCAAACTTATATACTGTTTTATGGGGGGTTTTTATCGTATTATTTGTACAACCCGGTACAGCACACCACTTGTAAACCATTTTATTAGATAACAACAACAAATAATAAATAAAAACAAACACCACTGAGAACCGAAAACCGCTTGTGACGTCAATTACAAAGCTCGACGCCATATTGCTGAATAAATCGTTTTCGCGGCTTATTTGAATTTTGAATTTTTATTTGCATATTTCTTACGAAATACGTATTTAAAATTTAAAAAATACTTTCGGTGAACTTCTTAACCGCAACCAAGTAATTCGAGATAAAAATTATAAATATGTCAAATAGCCTGTTCCGTAGTGGCAGCCCGTGTAAGTCAGATTTTGTCGAGTTTTTTTGCAATTTACTGGTCAGTGTCAGGTTGTAACTTGATCAAAATATGATCTGCGATAATAATAACGATGTAACTGCGGATCTACCCTAAATTAAACTGATTATAATTTTTACCCGGTAAAAATTAAAATTGGGTGGGTAAAAATAGGTATAAATGGGTATTTACCCATAGTTCGGGTTTTTACCGGGTAAATGCCCATCTCTAGCCATAAAGCGCATTTTGTTTTGCAATTTTCGTTTGCATTTCTTTTTTAGCAAAATTATTCTTTTTACACTTTTGTTTGCAAATATTTTTAAATGGCAATGCAAAAAACTGCGGTAGGGTTTGTATCATTTCGATATAAAGTTATCGATAATATTCAAAGAAGTTACTATGACGATGTTTTTTCGCATTATGATAGCTTGAAACAAAAAATTAGGAAGCAGAATAATTATGGGTAATTTCAAGTTTACAAGTTTCTTATTTATATAATTCTTTTAATATAATAGGCGTTAAAGTTAAAAATTGCCGATTAGTACTGAAAATCTAAATAATTGCTTATTTTTTAATTTTTAAATAATTCATTTATAATCAATATATAGGAAGGTCGTTTATGCCTTTGTGATAGAACTCTGAGGATCTAGACTGCACAAACTGTGTGAAAGCAGAACTGCCTCCTGGGAAGAAAACTTCTTGTCACGTAGATAATTGTCCAAATCACGACAAAAATGGTAGTCTGCTGGAGCAAGACCTTTACCAGATACGTACGCCACTATCTTTAAAAACGGCAATAAAATCAAGGTTATTGTATGGGAGCCCGCCTTCAGTATTTATTTTGTTTTAATTATTTATTTGTAATTTGAATAAGTATATAACCAAATATTCTGTGAACATTTTAAGCGTCTATCTGTTTCCGTTATTAATATGGAGCAAAAAACGGCAAAAATTCACGTTTGTTGTATGGGAGCCCCCTTAAATATTTTATTATTTTTATTCTTAGTACTTGCTGTTATAGCGGCAACAGAAATACTAACACAATCTCTGGAAATTGCAACTGTCTCGCTATTACGGTTTTTGCCTGGTGACAGACGGACAGACGAACAGAGAAGTCTCATGAATAGGGTTCGTTTTACCTTTTAGGTACGGAATCCTCAAAATCACAAAGTAGCTCGCAATCATTGTACTACATATTGTACCATCATCATTGTACCTACATATTTTATGAATATATTTGTGTGAGCATTAACTAATCTAATAATTTATCCATGCATTTCCATTGTCCATCCTTGTTGCGTCAACGACGATAAAAATAAACTTGGCTGTATGGCGTGCTATGCCTTCGCCTTGTCCATTTGGGCGAACGAAAAAAAAAGAGGGAGTACGAAAGAAGATGGCGATCTCAGCTCATTCGACACCGCGTGTACTCTAAATAAAATCGAATATCTGACTTCCTAAGAGCTTCGCTGGCCTAATAAACCTTCAGTTTCCATATTGGTGGTGTGTCTGTGCTTGACGAGTGTAGGCAGTGAACAAACAGCATCAAGTCCACGAAAAAGGAGCAAGCTAACCGACTGGCACCTGACTCGTCGTTGGTAACTCCTCTCCTGTCCAACTAGATCCAGGTTAGTGCTTTGCATGTTTGTTTCCCTGCTTTGAGACCCTGGGGTTGATAGGAGAATGCAGCGACTCTTCCAGGAAGCGTCAACATTAATTATGGTGCCTCCTGTGAGGAATCTTCCTCGCGTAATTATTTCAAAATTACCTACTATCGGAAATTAAATCCTTCCATTCTCGTTATTACGTTAAATACGTAATCCCAATTCTAATTTATTCGTATACTTACCTACTTAAGGCAATTTCAATTTGCCTTTCAAGTTCTAAGTGTCTAAATAAAACCTAGGTCATCCCATGATACCTAGTTATTGTTTCTTATTTGAGACCGGTTGACTATTCAATCGTACATTCATACCTCGTTAATTCCCGTTTTTCGTTTATTTGTATTAAATAACAAATTGCATAAATTACTTTTTAAAAACGTGAGTTCGAAGTTTCTCGAATTTAGTACCGAGGTACCTACACTCGTCGTACTTATCTCCGGCGGGAGAAATTAGCTTTGACCTACCTCAAAGTCAAAACTTATATTCTAACAAATAACCTTGAGACGTGTGTGCGTGTATTTCATTAATACGTTCGCGCGTGCATTACTGCCGACCTACCGGCTGACGTTCTTTCCGTTTTACCTACTTTTATAACTTTTATCTTTTTGAGCGTGCGGATATCGTATTCCACGTGAACTATGAGCGAGGTGGAATTAATAACCGCTATTAAAAGGCGGGAATATGAGTATACAAGTATGCAGATACTTTACGATTTAGCCAATACAGTTAAAGAAACTAAAACTAAATTTGCAGCTTTTCGAGCTAGGTACAAAAAGATTGATGAAATTCGTAATAGATTTTTGGAATGCAACGAGGATGTTAACCGGTTGCAATTAAAGCTTAAACCTTCGTTTGTCATCGATCATAAAGTGTTACTGTCATTCGATGAATTGTATTACTGTGTTATCGAGTTTGCGGATTCTCTCGATACGAGCGCGGGTAGCGACTGTCGCCCGGAATTAGGTCAAGGTCACGTGCGTTCGCAGGTGAGGTTACCCAAGCTGGAACTCCCAAAGTTTGATGGTAATCTAGAGAAGTGGCAAACATTTAAAGATAGTTATACAGCACTTGTTCATAATAATAGTTCATTATCCGACACAGAAATTTCACTATTTGCTGTCATGTTTATCTGGCTATGCACTGACATTAGCCAAGGGCGTGCCTGTGACATCGGCAAATTATTCAGTGGTTTTTGCAACTTTACTGGACAGATATAACAACAAGCGTATTCTTGCAACAGCTTATTTAGATAAAATAATTAAAATTAATCCCATACAAAAACCATCATTATCTAACTTATCTGAGTTATCTAACACACTTTATGAATGCGTTAGTGCCTTGCGCGGTTTGTGTATTGATGATTTATGCGAATTTATTTTATTCTACATTGCGTCTAGACCTCTAGATACAGAAACAAAAAAAAGGTTTGAATTACAAAACACTGAAGAAATTCCGAAATTTAATAACTTCATTACTTATTTACAAAATTACATAAAAGTATTAGAAGTTAGCCAACCAGTTAATATTCCATCATCAAATTCTACAAGTAAACAAAATCGGCCTAATACAAATAAAGATTATTTATCGCGTCAACCAAATTCATCTCTAATTTCTTCCAACAATAATAATAAAGTTAGTCAGTTTGTCTGTGTGTGTTGTAATGAAAATCATTCAATCTAGCGTTGTAGTAAATTGCATTCTATGAATATGACACAGCGACAACAATTAGTTAAAGATTTAAAATTATGTCAAAACTGATTAAGGCCGGGTCACACTGTTACCGATTGTAAATCTAAGTCAATATGTTTCATTTGTAATGCAAAGCATAATACTTTGTTACATGAAGAGCATAAGAGTTTACTGTCTCATACTAGTCAACTGGATTCATCCCAGCATCCCGATATGAACACTACTCTAACTAGTGCTACCCAGTCAAACATTTCGAATCAACCTATTAGCAAAAAAATCCTTGGTACAGCAGTAGTTCGTGTGAAGCGAGCGGATGGTTCGTGGCAGTATGTCCGCACAATTATTGACAGTGGCTCGATGGATTCATTTATTACAAGTAGCTGTGCGCGACAATTAGGTTTACAGATCAAGAAATGTAAATTAAATGTAAGTGGCATCGGTCAAAATTATGGGTGTAGCATTAAAGGTCACACCTTCGGTTCCATAAGACCTCGATTGAGTGACACTCCTCAGTTTGATATTCAATTAGTGGTTCTACCTAAAATCACATCCCTGACTCCTTCGATGTCGTTGCCGACAATCGTCAAGGATAAGTTTACACATCTAGATCTCGCCGACCAGGACTTTGATAAATCCGGTCCGATCGATCTGTTGTTAGGAGTAGACTGTTTTGACCAGATATATACTGGCTCACGCTTCAGTCCAGGCCCGGGCTTTCCATACGCACTCTCTAGTGTATTCGGCTGGGTGATAAGTGGTCAGTTTCTTCAAAACGTGGTAGCTAAAACTCCGGCTACACCCGTTACGCTCCTCGTCGCGCCTTCTAGTGCGCTCGACGGGATCGTTCAACGGTTTCGGGAGTCCGAGGAGCCGCCGAAATGTAAAATTCCCGGCCCCGAGGATGAAAAATGCGAACAAAAATATAAAGAAGGCACGCATCGCACCTCCGATGGGCGTTATGTTGTCCCAATTATGCTTAAAGATGATGCTCCAGCCTTAGGAAAATCATATCAACAAGCGTTTAATCGTTTTCTAAATTGGAAAAAAGACTTGCTAGTCAAAATAGGTCAATTTTAACTTATTGAGAAATAATATTTTAAAACCAAAGCATATTTTAAGAGGATAATAACATTTTATTTATTATATATTCTGAAATTGTGATAATAGTACAAAATTATTTAACAATTACTATTATACAATTATTGAATTAAATTCATAAAAGTTTTATGACGGAAGATAATTATTTACTTAATGTTTTATGTCATGTTATAAGTACGAGATCTATCAGTAATAAAATAATAATCAATGTAACCATGACCAGTTTGTTAATAGGGAAATCGATCGCGACTACTAGTCCAGTCGATCGCGACTGCTAGTCCAGACGATCGCGACTGCTAGTCCAGTCGATCGCGACTGCTAGTCCAGTCGATCGCGACTGCTAGTCCAGTCGATCGCGACTGCTAGTCCAGTCGATCGCGACTGCTAGTCCAGTCGATCGCGACTGCTAGTCCAGTCGATCGCGACTGCTAGTCCAGTCGATAGCGACTGCTAGTCCAGTCGATCGCGACTGCTAGTCCAGTCGATCGCGACTGCTAGTCCAGTCGATCGCGACTGCTAGTCCAGTCGATCGCGACTGCTAGTCCAGTCGATCGCGACTGCTAGTCCAGTCGATCGCGACTGCTAGTCCAGTCGATCGTGACTGCTAGTCCAGTCGATCGCGACTGCTAGTCCCGTCGATTGCGACTGCTAGTCCAGTCGATCTTAAAACTACACTGTTGAACTTAATGTCTAAACATTATTCATTTACAAAAATTCAAAGAATGATAGCATGGTGTAATCGTTCTGTTTCTAACTCTAAAACGGCCAGGCAAGACCGAAATCTCTCTCCTCTTAGTGGTGCTGAGCTTGAAAAAGCAACGAAAGTGCTGGTTAAATTCCGTCAAGATAATTACACGACTTCGGAAGTTGACCGGGTGCGTAAAAACGAACCTAATACTCCGCGGATGTTTTGGAAAATGGCTCGTATCGTGCAAGTGCATGCAGGTTCAGACCAGGTAGTTAGAGTCGTTACTCTCCAAACTGCTAACGGAAAGACGTTTCGTAGGCCGGTGGTAAAGGTTTGTCCCTTACCAAATAATTAGTTTATTTTCCTTTTATATACCTAACTAGAGTATAAGTACACACTGTCTTTAGGTTATTTAAAATAAACCACCAATTATTTACCCTTATTAACTAGAATTCTGTGCATTTTTTCGGCAGTAGCTCATAGTCCAGCTATTGCTGATTTCACTCTTAATTTTTCGCATTCGTCTTGAAACCCTTGTGGATTTCAGGTGGGGGGAAATGTGTGAGCATTAACTATCCTAATAATTTATCCATGCATTTCCATTGTCCATCCTTGTTGCGTCAACGACGATAAAAATAAACTTGGCTGTATGGCGTGCTATGCCTTCGCCTTGTCCGTTTGGGCGAACGGAAGAAAAAGAAGTAGTACGAAAGAAGATGGCGATCTCAGTTCATTCGACACCGCGTGTACTCTAAATAAAATCGAATATCTGACTTCCTAAGAGCTTCGCTGGCCTAATAAACCCTCAGTTTCCATATTGGTGGTGTGTCTGTGCTTGACGAGTGTAGGCAGTGAACAAACAGCATCAAGTCCACGAAAAAGGAGCAAGCTAACCGACTGGCACCTGACTCGTCGTTGGTAACTCCTCTCCTGTCCAACTGGATCCAGGTTAGTGTTTTGCATGTTTGTTTCCCTGCTTTGAGACCCTGGGGTTGATAGGAGAATGCAGCGACTCTTCCAGGAAGCGTCAACAATATTTCATTATAAATAAGTTATGTAATCTATGTACAATCAGCTGTAGAAGTCCATTCCCACCTTAAAGACTACTGTCGCCTGCGCTAAACCGGCCACGCACACTAACGCATTATTTTTATTATCGCAGTCTTCATCTTTCTTTAAAGTAATACAAAATTTCGTTACTTCATTTGAAGTTAAGTTAGCGGCCGCACTTAACAATGGTCTATCATAAGCGAGCGATTGTGGGTTCGATCCTTACTAACGGCAAATCTTTTTGTTGTTTTATATAATTTAAAATTATGATAACTGATTTGTATTTTAAAATAAAAATGTTTGCAAATAATATTTAAACGAATAGGAAAATTTACTAAATATTTATACCAAAATAGGTTTTTATTATATGTTTTAGTTTACTATAGATGTAATATAATAAATAATATAATGCAATATATTATAAAGTTATATATTATTCGGTATAGATATACTTATACTAATAAATGAAACAAATGTTGAAATGGCAGCATTGTAATATTTTATATAAAAGTAATCCTTGACAAACTTATGATATTATTATGGTAAAAATATAAAAAACATTTTTGGTTTTTAGATATGAAAGTTATAGTATTACATGTTATCATTAAAGAGGTTATAGCTTAATTATTCATTTTCTTAAAGAAAAGAGGATTGAAGCTTAACCTGAATATTATTACAATCATAAAATAATCTATACTTAGAACACAAAACAGTGCTTATTATATTTACAATTTTTTGCGTGTATAGCATGCCATCCTGCAGTGCCTTTTTTCGGAGTTTGAAGGCATGAGATTATAATCTTCAAGCGCTTTCTTAGTTCAAAAGTAAACGAACTTATTTCTTATCGAATTCCGAAATTATTGTTTTTATAATTTACCAAAAGTAAATTGTATTGAAATTGCAAAAGGCGACTTCTGTTAGCCATTAAGCCAACCGAACATATTACTGTCACTTAGCTAAATTACTTTACGAGTTGGTTTAGAGTCCGTTATTACGATATATAATGACATATATTTAAAACACTTTGTAGGACACTCCTGCACTGTGATTGTTATAAATTGTTTTTTTTTTTGTTTAGCTCGATAAGTCTCCACCAGTATCGCCAGTTTATTTTTAAACCACAAATGCAACCTCTCTTCTTCGCTAGATTCAAAGGTTTATTCAACGGTAAATATTGTTGTTTCGTTCCACTTGTATCGACACATAAGCCACCTTCGTCCTCCAACCTCTTGACTTTGGCTTACAGTAGTTCTCTAAAACAATAACAAATTTATTACACACTTTCAACAAGAGGTGGTTTGCACCTTACCCAAATAATAATAAAAACAACTTACATAAAAGCCGGTTTCATATTGATTAAAAAAGTAAAACTAATAACACGAACTCGTAACTATATGTTCACCAACCAACAACAGCTAAGTAATATTATTTGAGTTATTGTAGTTAATAATAGTTATTGTAGGTAGTGGAATATTTTTTGTTCAGTTTGTTTCAAATCTACCGTCATCTTTTATAATGACTCTAATATAGAAAAAATCTTAAAATAAAGTATCATCGTTAAGTTGCGGATCGGTATTTTTACATATTTTTGTTGTCAGCATTCATAACTCACCAATAAACATTTCAAAAATATTTTGTAAGTTATTAGATTTGAACTCGAACCACCTTGAACGCCAATCAAGACGAGAACCTCTAGGCTATTTAAACACTTACTGTGAGCGTTGAATTTAGTAAGTAGTACCTAACAATCATAAGCGGGCAGCAAGTTGTATAAGTGTGTATCAAACTTTATTATAGAAGAAGGTCGTAACTACAACTAGTATTGCTTGGCCATAGTTTTGTGAGATTGTAACTCGACTTTTGGTCTTGACTGTACTTATCCACTTAACCGTAAATTTTATTCCAATTTTTACGGTTAAGTAAAAAAGTACCTACTGAAATTAATAACTTACTATTTCATTTCTAATACAAGGTACCGATTCTTTTTTTTTTAATTTGATCGACAAGTCTTTCCAAAGTAGATAACTTCTCTTTTAAAATGCATTGAGCATAATTTCGACGAATGAGACGGAAGCCAATTTTCTTCTCTACGGTCTATCTGGACAAATCGTATCCACTTTTTCCCTACGACATTATTTTTATTAAAACCTAGATAAATGAATAGTAATTGTTCATTCAATTTTGTTTATTAATATGATATGATTATGTTTAAATAGAGTTAATAATAAATAAACTTGAAATATAGTAATATTTTATTAATAATTATTCTTCCCAGGAGGCAGTTCTGCTTTCACACAGTTTGTGCAGTCTAGATCCTCAGAGTTCTATCACAAAGGCATAAACGACCTTCCTATATATTGATTATAAATGAATTATTTAAAAATTAAAAAATATGCAATTATTTAGATTTTCAGTACTAATCGGCAATTTTAAACTTTAACGCCTATTATATTAAAAGAATTATTTAAATAAGAAACTTGTAAACTTGAAATTACCCATAATTATTCTGCTTCCTAATTTTTTGTTTCAAGCTATCATAATGCGAAAAAACATCGTAGAAAATAGTAAAACTACTCAACAATAGAGGGCGCTTATTACAATAATGGAAAATTTTCTAGAACTAAGATTTTTTTAAAATTTGAATTGCAGACGAAATATAAATAATTCATAGAAAAACATTCCGAAGTTAGGTCCAGTCGTTTTACTATAACGAGATGTACAGTAACACAAAGCGCAACATGGCATATTTCCTTAGAAAATGTTTATTCTTGGTGGACACAAATTACGTCTTGACGCGCAGACTAGACTGAGCGACTTTTAACCAAGTCGATAAAAGTATTGGCTTACGATTTTGTTCGTGATGTCCTGACTATTATAAATATAATTTTAATGTCTTTGCTTGTAGGTTTTGATTCCCTAGCGCGTGACGGAAATTCGTCTAAGGTGTCGGTATAAACTGCTGTATCTTTTGATCGGTTTAACTTAGAAGTTTGATTTTTTCTCTGCTTAAAGGGACAATAGACCTAGGTATTTGGTATAAAATTATAAATTTCAATTTGATACCTTTATTAGTTCGTGAGAAATAAGGTAGTAAGTTTCATTTTATTAAAATATGTTTATTATATAACTGAAAAAATGTGTTTTTCGCAATTTTTCCTATATTTGCATTATATGACAATCCTTTATGCCAAATTTCAAGATCCTGAGTTTACGGGAAGTATCCTGTAGGTTTTGATTCCTTTGCGAGTGTTGAAAATTTGTTGAAAATATCGACATATCGGCTGTATCTTTTGATTGGCTTGGCTTAGAAGTTTGATATTTTCACAGCTTAAAGGGACAATAGACCTAGGTATTTGGTATAAATTTCAATTTGATAACTTCATTCGTTCGTGAGAAATAAGGTAGTAAGTTCCATTTTATTAAAATATGTTTATTATATTATATAACTGAAAAAATTTGATTTTCGCAATTTTTCCTATATTTGCATTATATGACAATCCTTCATGCCAAATTTCAAGATTCTGAGTTTACGGGAAGTATCCTGTAGGTTTTGATTCCTTTGTGAGTGTCGAAAATTTATTGAAAATATCGACATAATCGGCTGTATCTTTTGATTGGCTTGGCTTAGAAGTTTGATATTTTCACAGCTTAAAGGGACAATAGACCCGAGTATTTCATGTGAATTTCAGATTGATACGTCTACGCGTTCTTGAGATAAAGGGTGGTGACAGACAGACAGACAGACGGACAGCAAAGTGATCCTATAAGGGTTCCGTTTTTTCCTTTTGAGGTACGGAACCCTAAAAAAGAACAGCTATTTCAGAGGCTAGTTTGTTTACAGTTTACAATACACATTTTTAGATTTTTGTTTTTGTAAACATAATTTAAATGTTACGCCGACCTTACTCGACAGTGGCGCCAACTAGTGAGCAAAAATAACGGTAGCCCTCATTTCCATGCTCACGCATCACGCATGGATTGTAGATACATATTATGGTTGCCAACCCTTCCCTACAACCTTTTTTATATACCAGAAATTTACGGTTAAACTTATACAACAAAATAATAAAATAAAAGATTTAAGTAAAAATTATACAATGGATATGTGATCCGAAACTGCAGTTTCAAGGCATAAGATATGACGTGTCAAAGTTTCATTGAAAATAAGGGTAATTAATTTTCAAGCAAACGTATTATCAAACCAAATTCTTATTTAAAGCTAATAAAATCACGTAAGGATGTTTTACATTAATAATCACGATTTAATAATTTGTAAGAAAAATGACATAAAAAAAACTACATAGAATAATTATTATTTTATTGAATTATAAATAAACATCGGAAATTAAGGCGCTTATATACCTAAACTTAAATAAAATGCCGACGAAAGATACGCCTTTTATCTAACAGCTATGTAAAATATTTTAGTTTTAGTATATTTATAATACACTTAAATAAAATATACAAACATACAAACAAATATGTATGTATATTTCTACATAATACAGATGTCGGCATATGCAGCAGTGTGTAAGTATATAGCAAAGTATAAATGGCGTATCTGACATTGACGCACAATCGAGTACTGTGGATCCAGTACATAAAAAAAAAAAAATTTATTGTTCAGAAAACGTTACAATATTTAAATAGCACTAGCCCCACACTAGGATTCCCATGATTTTGAACCCAGTGGTAGTTTTTTTCACTTTAGAGTGTTCATAATGACTATACTTTTATAACCCAATAAGATTTTAAAGTAAAAATTAATTAATTCGCTAATTACACAAAAAAGCGCAATGAAAACAAAACTCGGAAATCTATCTTATCAGCAGGTTACATCAGGGATCAACGTCATACCTACAAACCCGCACGGCGGCACGCTTGCAACGTTCAAATGCCGAGCCGACACTTTTTTTAAACACTGAATTCTGTAACCTTTCATTAACGACATAAATGACTATCGTAATTTTATTACTGGCATGCGGTCTAGCCTTTTCGCGAAGTTTGCGTTACGATGTTACATACACCCTGTATATGTATATTGCTTTCAATGATCAGAGCGCGTATACTGTACCCTACATGAGAATTTAAACGGCACAAGTTAATTCGACTTGGTCAGTGAAGGATTTATTAATTTAGTATTCAACTAAATTAATAAATCCTTTGTTTCCCAACTAAATTAAGAGTTCCTTTGTTGTTTTCGAGCTTGCGTATTGCAGGAATTTATCTGTAACTGCATTTAGCAAAGAACAACTAAGACAGAAGCAATGGGATGATAGGAGAGCCAAGTTACTAGCATTGCCTCACGGTTAAGGATGACGACAGATGACACTTGATTTGGGAGACTATCTACTCGACTCGCATCGTGTTTATTGGCATGTCAATCATCATATTTATATTCCTGTCGCTCAGCGGCAGAAGTACGGTCAAATGTACTTCATGGTAAAGTGAGCTGTATACAAAGTTATTTTTTGTATATGCGAAACCCGAATCCAGTATTTTTATGTAAAGAATTTATGTACAAAATTTCAAAAAGGTATCATGAAAAATCACAAAGTTAAGGGTTTCTTATGCTATGTAGTTGTCCCTACAGAAATATAGTCAACGTGCCGCTCGCCCGTTCGCACCTACAGAGGCGCGGTGCGGCGAAGGCCCTAGGACAGTACGATTCGCTGTGAACTGTGTTGAGCGCTCTGTAACCACACTGCATCATTTTTTTAATAAATGGGAAAAAAATATAACATGGTATAAAAATGATTGGAATCGATTCAGTTGCTTATTCTGAACAAACTATATTCAGGCTTCGTATAAAGAAGAAATAACGTTGTATAATAAAGTGTCTACAATAAATAGTGCAATACCAAAAAGCATGATTTATTTCCCACCTTTGTATAAAACGTTAGAAAAGGTGGATTTACACGGCGATGTCATTTAATTATATGTGGAATACTATAAGTTAAAGCAAGAACTGCTACACTTTACACGACACAACTTATTTGTTTCTTAAACTTTGTTGTATTCAAATATTCACATGAGATAGGAGCCTTTTGTCCTCGTATGAACCTTTCTAATCAAATTTTCTTTATGTTGCGTTTTTTTTAAAATACATTTTTGTATTTTTTTTTTGTCTGTGTTTAGTTTAGTTTTTTGATCATCGTGTGACTCACAATAAATATTTTTTGTTTCTTCCTGAATAGTTAACACAAATGTGTTACCTCCGGACCTCGGAAAGCAAATAAGCCCTTGGTTCTTGGCCTGTTCTTACTCCGTTCGTGACGAATTGCTGTCCTGTCGGACTATGAAAGCGAGCGAAAAGGGAGTCATCTACGTGAAATACGTTCTGAGGGCTTTACCACAGGTAAAGCGCGTTTTGCTTTGTGAAATACCTTAACAATGTTATGTCTGCTTACCTCCTATTAGCCTCGGGCGTGATGTTAGTGAGTACGTTTTCGTACTCATTGTGCGTGGGTGACGTATCCGTACTGCCACCACTCACTTTGTAACACACCATTTTGCCATTTATCTCGCTGTGGAAGAAAATAGACATGTTATATTTTTTTCTCTTCATTCCTGATTCGATCATGTAAAGAAACAGCCCTCTGTGCGACCTTGAGCTTTCTTATAAGGCCTATAGTAAAGAGCGAGTTCGTAGAACTAAAGTCGCGGACATAGCCCAGCGGATTAGCTCTTTGAAGTGTGAGTGTGCGGGGCACATAGCACGTAGAGCCGATGGCCGATGAGTCAGAAAGGCTCTTGAATTGGCCACCGACTAGGTGGTCGGATGACCTGACCAAAACCGCATGGAAGCGCTAGGTGCAGGCCGCGTCCAACCGTTCTTTTCTATGTCCAGCAGTGGACTTCATGTGGCAGAGATGATGATGATATTTCTTTTAACAAGATCTTTTGTTCACTAGTTCATATGAATCATGGTGCTACTTGTCCGATCACAATATTAAAATGGTGTCAGACTGTTTTTTTTTTTTTAATATTGTGTTGTGAAATCATATAATACTATTATTTACGATTTTTCAATTTAATTTATGATATAATGATGAAATAGATGTTAGTTATTATTATATAATACTTTTAGTAAATTTCGATACATTTGGCCATTGAATCGACTTACCCAGCTAGTATAAACCCCTGAGGCGCCTGCCTCATCTTAGAGCACACGATGACGTCAGTGACGGGCGGGTGCGCGCGCGCGGCTGCTGGTCGCGACACGCGCGTGCACAGCCGTCGTTTCCCCGCACGACCGGCCACGCTGTACCCTGGTGGAGCAGCCTCCCGCTCTCCTACTATGACTACGCCGTCCATTACGTAGCCGGGTACTCCTGGGGATGGAAAAACTTGTTCAGTATCATGCAGAGACTGTGTCCTTGAATCTGTTAAACATTTTGCTATTTTGTAGCTAGGGTTAGTTGTCGCAAGTGGCATGCTAAAATAACAACCTATTTTCCCCGTCTCCGGTAGTCCTAGCCTGCTGCGATTATGAGTCAATTCTCGAAAAATAACTGTGTAGGAATATGTTTTATTTGCAATAGATGGAAGGAGAGTAGGGAGGTCTCTGACCAGCAGAGGGACAGATTAATCCATACTAATATTATAAATGCGAAAGTAACTCTGTCTGTCTGTCTGTTACGCTTTCCCGCTTAAACCTCTCAACCGATTTTGCTGAAATTTGGCACAGACAATCTTTAGACCCTGAGAAAGAACATAGGCTACCTTTTATCTCGGAAAATTTTGATGTTCCCGAGGGAAATCTAAAAAGCGCGATATAACCGAACTCCACGCGGGCGAAGCCGCGGGCGGAAAGCTAGTCTGTAATATCTTCGAAAATATTCATTTACAGGACAGCTAGTGACTAATAAAATAAAAAAAAACAGGTCAAGTGCGAGTCGAACTCGCAAACGAAGGGTTTCGTACTATTATCTATTAAAAACACGTCTGTTGCACGACAGTCCCTCTTCATCATATTTTTTTCTCTGCTTTTAGTGTTATAATCAATCAATCATTCAAAAAGTCATTTATTCAAATTCGGCTGAGATGCAGCACTTTTTTGAAGGTCAATATTACATAACAAAGTTCCCTGAAAACGCCCGCTTTTCGCCACTTCCTAGTGCTTTCGCTGTGAAGAAGTGGCGGAACAAAATCCCAAGCAGCACAGATGTCTGTACATTTAACAAAAAACACATGACTTTATACATACATTTGCCGCTATTTACTATATAGCCTCAACAGAAATATATTATCGTGTGAACAGGAATACTTCAACTGACTAGCTTGCACGGTTCACGAGATACAGCGTGGTGACAGACACACAGTGAAGTCTCAGTAATCCCATTTTTACCAATTGGGTACGAAACCCTAAAAACATAAACCATTATAGTTCCACCAGCTTTCCGCCCGCGTGGAGTTCGGTTATATCGCGCTTTTCAGATTTCGCTCGGGAATATCAATTTTTTCCGGGATAAATGTAGCCTATGTTCTTTCTCAGGGTCTAAAGGTTGTCTGTGCCAAATTTCATCAAAATCGGTTGAGAGGTTTAAGCGGGAAAGCGTAACAGACAGACAGACAGACAGACAGAGTTACTTTCGCATTTATAATATTAGTATGGATTAGTATGGATTACTAAAGACTTCTGACAAATCAAAATCGTCATTTTTCTTCCCATTCAAGCTTTAAAGCAAGACTGGAGAGAAACCTAGTAACGTCATCCTTGTTATTTTATTACCAACTAGCTTTCCGCCCGCGGCTTCGCCCGCGTGGAGTTCGGTTATATAGCGCTTTTTAGATTTCCCTCGGGAACATCAAATTTTTCCGAGATTTTATCTCGGAAAAATTTGATGTTCTGAAAAATTTAAATTTGATGTTGGCCTTTTAGGTAGCCTAGGTTCTTAGGTTAGGTTCTAGGTCGACAGACAGACAGACAGACAGAGTTACTTTCGCATTTATAATATTAGTATGGATAGAACTCGTGTACCTAAGGTACTGAAGGTATACCTAGTACAATAGTCGTCACTCGTTGGCCAGCTGTCGAGTGAGCGCAAACGTAGGAGCTGTTCAATAGAATACTATGATAACAATATTAATGAATGGGTCCCATTATTTATAAATTTGCTAATTGTTTCTCTAAACCTCAATCCAATTTATTTATGTATCCTACCGATAATAAAATGGGAAAGTTTGTGAGTATTGTATGTATGAATGGATGGATACTGTAACCCGGTAAGGGCTCTGGAGAACCTCTGCCCGTGCTGCAGTAAATTTAATTTTGAAATAGTTGGTAGCTAGGAGCATTAAATGAAACAATAAATACTATGGTGGTGACTGCACGGTTAGCGCTGTGGTTAGGCTATTGACTGGTGCGCTGCGTGTCGCGGGTTTGATTCCCGCGTGAAACAAATATTTATGACCTAGAAGAAGTTGTTGTTACATGTCTGGCTGTTTGTATTTGTGATTTTATATGTTTATAAACGCACCCATTATACAGGAAAAATTCCTAGTGTGGGCACGTTCTATTAAAGAAAAAAATGGATGGGTGGATGGATGGATGAATGTTTGTTACTCTTTTACGTAAAAATAACTGCGGATTTGGATGAAATTTTACACATAGATGGTTTAAAACCAAGAACAACACAAGATTCTTTTCATCCTGATATTCGGATGAGATGAAAACATACACGAGTGAAATCGCGGCACGCAGCTAGTAAACACACATTACAAAATATAAAACTTTACAATGTTTAGTTTGTGTAGTAATTATAACAAAATGTAACAATATACAATATGTAAAGAAAACCCTGTCCGATCCGTGAAGGTATTGTTAGGAATCGATAACTGATTCTACTAATGCCGACAAAGCCGGACTAAAGTTAAAAAAAACCCCTAAAAAAATAAATATTATTTTGCAAAAAGAGGTAACTTAATACATGTGCAGTATGACAAACTTCCGCGGGCGACGGGGGGCAGGGCACGCGACGCGTGGTCGAATCGCATTAACGTACCGTCAAAATGGTGTTGTCACTTTTTTTAAAATTACCAAATTTCGGGAAAGTTGGAATTAATTCGCGGGAAAAAAAGATTTTAAAATTCATTAGAAAAAATACCCTCGAAATAGCGGAGATTTTCGCTCGGCAATTCCAAACGGTCGGGGATATCGGTAGCGGCCTGCAGTATGACTCATCACGTGCGGATCAACGAGTCGGTGAGTTATTATCTAAAACAAGCATCGATATAACGCCGTATAGTGTATTTCAATGTGTAAAAAATATGAAAAAAGGAAAATCACCCGGACACGATGGTCTAAGCGTGGAGCACATATTGTATGGTGGTGGGGCACTGTTCGAGCTTCTGTCTAGCTTCTATAATCTGTGTCTTTCACATTGTTATCTACCGAAAGAGTTTATGAAAACTGTAGTGGTACCCCTAGCCAAAAACGGTGCTAAAGATGTTTCAGTCTCTAGTAACTACCGTCCCATCTCTTTGGCTACAGTCATGTCTAAAATCTTTGAGCGCCTTTTACATCCCGAATTATTGAAATACATTGATTTAAATAATGCACAGTTCGGGTTCCGTGCCGGTTTATCTACAGATATGGCGATTTACGCGCTAAAAAACACGGTGAAATATTATAATTCTCGACATACAAGTGTATATGCCTGCTACCTTGATCTCAGCCGTGCCTTTGATTGTATAAATTATGATATATTATGGGCGAAGATGGAGGGGGCAGGTATTCCTTGTGATGTGATATGTCTGTTCAAATACTGGTACGGAGCTCAGACAAATGTGGTGAAGTGGGGAACCAACAGCTTCTCGACAGAGTACACGCTTAAATGTGGCGTAAGACAGGGCGGCTTAACATCCCCAATTTTGTTTAACTTGTATGTTAATGGCTTGATTGAGGAGCTTAGCAGATCAAACGTTGGCTGTCATATGAGTAATCAACCAGTAAACAACTTGAGCTACGCCGACGACATGGTTTTGTTGAGCCCCTCCGTTCATGGTTTACGTACACTGCTATCAATATGTGAAAAGTATGCTACAGCCCATGGGCTCAAGTATAATGTAGGTAAGACGGAAGTTATGATATTTAGACACGACAAAAATAATTGCTATAACCCAGTAATCAACTTGGGCGGTAAACAGTTAAAAATCGTAACGAGCTTTAAATATCTGGGACATGTAATACAGGATAATCTTAGGGACGATCTTGATATGGAAAGGCAGAGGAGGTCCATTGCCGCTAAAAGCAATATGTTGGCGCGTCGTTTTGCGCGGTGCAGTAAAACTGTTAAAATCACCCTATTCGCGGCGTATTGTCAATCGTTCTATACCTGCTACCTGTGGGGCAATTACACCCGGCGAACGTACCACGCTCTTCGCGTGCAATACAATAATGCGTTCAGAGCAATACTCAACCTGCCGTGGCGGTGTAGTGCTTCTGGCATGTTCGCCGAGAATAGGGTAGATGACTTCTATGCAGTTATGAGAAAGCGGGCCGCTTGCTTTATGGACAGAATTCGAAACACGAAAAATGTTATTATCCAGGCTGTGTATGATGCATGTAAATTTTGTGTAGCTGACATCTAATTAAGTTATTGTAATCATAAAATTAGCACCTTATTTTAAAATTTATTCTAATCAATAATAATATAGTAGTTTATTAGTTAATTTATTGTTTATTACATTATTAATTTATTTGACATTGAATTTAATTTTATTTGACATTTTCTACCATGGATTTATTTATTTTTATGATTTATGTATTTCTTTTTTTTAATTCTTTTTTCTTAATTTGTATTATTTTGCTTGTGTAAAGTTATGGGCTTTGCCTGAAATAAATTATTATTATTATGACAGTTCTTTTTCCTCAGCTTTAATGCTGGTTTTAGCTGCATTTACGGGCCAAAGCCAAGTAAATGTAGCAGTGTGGTGTATTTTATGGTGTTGTATTTTCTTCTAACTGCATGAACTTTCTCACTATTCTACAGGTGTTTAGGATGGCTGCTTTCTGCATGTCGATATAGGTGGATTCTTCTAAGTCTATTAGTTTTAGGCTACAGAGGAGATGGTTGGGGATAACACCTGTTGTGGAAAGGACGATAGGAACGACATAAACTTTTTCTTGTCCCACATAACCATTCCAACCTAACATAAACATATTATATTCCGTGAAGTAAACTACACTATAAGTAGGTTTCTAAAGATGTTCTATGGTAGCAGGTTAGCAGAGCGGATGGTAATTGATTAGCTAACGGAGCGTGTGTGGATTTGTATACCTATAAGCCCCGCACGATGATATTGCGATGGAACCTTGTCACAATAACAGCGTTGTGACGTCATCTGTCACACAAAAGGACAGCTAGCAAAATAATGTTAAATGCAAAATTAATATTAGGGTTTAGGGTTAATTTGTATTTTATAATTTTATTACACTCTTTATAAAGAGTGACCTTGGTGACCTACTGTGATAAGGGGCGTTGTCCATCACAATTTTGGAGTTGCGTGGTATGTTGGGTACCTACTAATTTTTCTGTAAGCTACTTGGTGAAATTCTCAGCATTCATTTGATCATAGTAATCCCCCGTTTTGGTGTCTGCTTTAAACATTAAAAGAACATTGTCAACAAAACCGCTTTAACTTCCCGCGTGAACTATTATCCATCGGCGGCCGGGGCTGTCGTTCCGTTTCACTCCATCGGTTGCTGTTTTCCAACATTTTTCTACCGTGTAGTGTGCGTGTATCCATGTTTCGTCGAGATAAATAACGGGTCTTTTGTTATTACCAAGCGAGTCATTTTCTTTCATACGTCGTAAATATTTAGCCCTCCACGCTTGAATTTTGGGTCTTTGAATTAGGGCTAGTCTTTTTTGGTAGCATCGTTTAAATTGGTAGCTAAATCACATTTAATTATTTTTCTTAATGTAGTTTCACTACCAGTATAATTAAGGTCTACTTTTGAAGCCACCAAGATTTTGCGCATTGTGGGTATTTCTCTCCTCACCGTATACATTGAATCTATAATATTTCTTAAAGCTGTTAAGGAAAACCCGTCGAAATATTTCTTCTTTTGTCTTTTTCCTTTAGTAGTAGTTCTCATTTTGCTGCCACTGGCTGTTGCTGACTCATGCTCTCGTCTCAATTTCGTCACAGTATTTTTTGCAACGCCTGTGGCACATGCCACACACTCCGTGACTTTGATAGAATTTTGATAAATATTTTTAATAGCTGTAAGCAGTTGCTTCGGTATTAAAATGTCCGAAGCACTTTTTAAAGCACGATTTATACTTTCAAGAACTAACTTACAGTCCTCTTTCTCTTTAACAAAATAATTGTCCACTTTAATTATAATTTCACGAGCACAACTATTAATTAATTTCTTACTCATTTTAACGAGTAACAGCTAACAAAACTAAACAACAAAACTCAAGAACAACAATAAAATGTGATAACAAAAACAAAAACCTAACAAAAATATTCGATGTGCGTAAGTGGGTAAGCGCGGACTGAACTTGCGAACGGTACCGACGGTACGAGTTCGACTACGTCACCAAGATGGCCGCCAATCGCAATATCATCGTGCGGGGCTTATACTCCTTCCGCACATGTACGGCTTCTAAATAACTTGCCACATGAATAAATAAGAGTGTAATCCGAAATAGGCAGTAGCCTCCTGTTTGGCACGGGTGCAATGCTGATACTAAATACACTACAGAAAAACTGTGAACGTTGTATAAAAAACATAGCGGCCAGCTCCCGGTCGGCACGGACGCGACGCCCCGCAATTTTTAAATCCATACTAATATTATAAATGCGAAAGTAACTCTGTCTGTCTGTCTGTTACGCTTTCCCGCCCAAACCTCTCAACCGATTTTGATGAAATTTGGCACAGACAATCTTTAGACCCTGAGAAAGAACATAGGCCACCTTTTATCCCGGAAAAAATTGATATTCCTGAGGGAAATCTAAAAAGCGCGATATAACCGACCTCCACGCGGGCGAAGCCGCGGGCGGAAAGCTAGTCTGTAATATCTTCGAAAATATTCATTTAAATCACATATTGTAATGGGCGATATAGATCTATATTAAATCAACAATGTATTAAAGGTATTAAATTGGATAAGGATTAATGCTGTATTGGTTAAAATCGCTTCGAAAATTAGCCGGTATTGTCATAAAAAATTAATGACAAAAAATATTATTGTGGGATATCCATAAGAAATAAACATATGCCATCGCGGACTTTTTTACAGACCTTTTCAATGTGTACAATATTTAGTACATTATTTTGATAAATCTCGTAGTGTTCAGCCTGCATTTCATTGCAAACGCGGAAAAAATTTAATTATTTACGACATCACATTAGAAACCTCAAAAATAATAGTATTTCTCCACAATTTAATTGATATTTTTATACAATATGTAAAGAAAACCCTGTCCGATCCCTGAAGGTACTGTTAGGTATCGATAACTGATTCTACTAATGCCTACAAAGCTGGGCGAAACTTAAAAAAAAATCGCCCTAAAAAAATAAATATTATTTTGCAAAAAGAGGTAACTTGAGCAAACATGAGCGGGAGGCCATCCAGGCGCGGGTGAAGAGGGGCAGGGCACGCGGCACGCGGTCGCATCGCTACTCGCTCAGAATTATACCGTCAAAAATAATGTTGTCACTTTTTAAAAATTGTCAAATTTTGGTGAAGTTGGGATTAATTCGCGGGGAAAAAAGATAATTTCAAAATTCAGTAGTATTGTTACTATGATGATTATGTAAAATTTCATATGATATTTGGTCATGTGTTTACCTAATCTTTACTATCCTTACGGGTCGGACAGGGTTTTCTTAACATATTGTACATATAAACCTTCCACTTCAATCACTCCATCTATTTAAAAAAAGGCATCAAAATCCGTTGCGTAGTTTTAAAGATTTAATTATACAAAGGGACATAGGGAATGAGAAAGTGACTTTGTTTTATAATATATAGTGACATTGCATAAAGTGATACTGATAACACAACATCTGCTTGACACACTTATTTTGACATTTATAAGTTTACAAACGTTTACATATAAACCCTAGTAGCATAATGCTGAGCGATATCCATTTCGCCTGAATGTAACGTATGTTTCCCTCAACCATACATTTGTGTTTTTTCTGCTCTTTTATAGCGTCATGTTTACAGCAAATAAACGTATTTTTTTGTTTTTATTTTATATTCTTTATTTCTTTCTATAATGTATAAGAGTCTAAGAAAACAACTATCCGTAAGTTATAATGACGACAGCGCTATGTAACGCGATGTTAAGAAACAGTGAAGACAAAGACCGTGGGAAAATACGAAGATATGCCAGCAGAATCATCTAATCAGTGCTAGCATACCATTACACTGACTCCCGACTTATTTTTCTATAGCAAGTAATATGTGAACTTGATGCCGCAACACTAGTTAGGTTCTCAACGTAGGCGATAATGCCCGCCCCCACGTGGGAGATTGAGACTCTCAGGAGGACAGTAGACGGTATTACGACTATATAACATTACACGTTTAAATATAGTCGTGGCAACAGCTACTTCAGTTTTGTTTTTTTTTAATTATAACCTAGCGCTTGACTGCAATCCCGCCTGAAGGTAAGCAGTGATGATCGTTGATGGTAAAGCGCGCTAGTTTATTAAGCCCATTCACTTAAAAAACCTTAGTGAACAGGAAGGAAGACGGCAGTTGAGCAAGGCAATGTTCGACCCAATAACACGACCAACGATGCTGTGCCAGAAGGAGATTGATGTGGAGACCCTCCACGACCAAACTCCAGGCACAACAACACGCATCGTACCCGGCACACATCGCAACACAACTGCGCAGACCCTTCCTCTGTACGGCTTCACCAGACATCATACCAGAACATGACGAATCGCTTGGCGGCAAGACTTTGTCTGGTGGGTGGTAACTTCTGCCGGCAGCCGATGTTATGGCCTACGACGGAGAAAAAATTGGGGGTCTAAAAAAAAATAGTCGCGCTGTTAGCGGTGGGAAAAAAAGGTTAAACCTATGCACTACTGTATCCCTATGTATTAGGCTTTACTGAGATGAAAAGAGTGACGGTTGGTCAGAAACCCAAAGGACTGAGAGCTTAGTAAGTAAATCGAGTTAAGTTAATCAGTGACTGGTTTTTAGAGGGCAGATATACAGTCACCCCGTCTAAAATATTGGTATTCAGCTGAATTTGGTTAGAGTGGAAGCTGACCCGATAGTTGTTAGGGGACATGTTCTTCTTCTTCTTCAGCCTATAGATGTCCACTGCTGGACAAAGGCCTCCCCCAAGGCTTTCCACGCTGACCGCTCTTGTGCTGCCCGCATCCATTGGCTTCCAACGACCTTCACCAGATCATCGGTCCACCTTGTTAGGGGCAAGTCAGGCAGTTTAATTTTACTGAGATAAAAGATCTATTGGTGTAAATAGACTCTCTTTCGGGTCTTTTGAGATAAAATGCTCATTTGGGCAAAGATAAGTGCACTGTAGTGCCTGGCGGTGGTAGGGGTCAATAATGAGGTCATGCTTGATGCTGATATGCAATACGTGATGTTGATATTTTTTAGTTTGTTATACTAAAGTTATATTACTTTAGTTATTTAGACAAGATTATAAACTTCTTCTCGTGTCGATGGGAGTCTTTTTTCTTATTTTATTGTATTTTGAAGGCCCGATAGGTGGCTATGTTGCATAAAAACTGAACTCTCTAGAACTCTCTCGTAACTTTCAAGTCTCTAAAAACTGGCACTTGAGATTTTTATCATTATTATCATTTCAGGTAAAAGTCGTCCATTGCTGTACATAGGCTTCCCCGAAACACCGCCACTCGCCTGGTTCTGTACCTCCAACATCCAACAGATACCTGCGGCCTTCACAACCTCATCGCTCCATTCTATGGGAGATTTGACCCTCAATATCTATCTAAATATTAGTATGTACTTATATGTTTTTATTTCTTCATTTTTGTTTGAAATTAGTTTGTATTATGTGTTTTTTCGTAGAACCGATGGCCGATGGGGCAGTAAGGTTCTGGAGTGGCGACCACGTACTGGAAGACGCAGCGTAGGGAGGCCCCCAACAAGGTGGACCGATGACCTGGTGAAGGTCGCGGGAAGTCGATGGATGCGGGCAGCACAAGACCGGTCATCGTGGAAAGCCTTGGGGGAGGCCTTTGTCCAGCAGTGGACATCTATAGGCTGAAGAGGGATGTATTTTTTAGCTGTCTATAGAACGTTACCCTACCTACGAATTACTCCTGTATCGTGGGTGCGTTCACAAACATTGAAACTCACAAACACAAACCCGGAACACCTACCAGCCGACCGCTCAGCCACTGCACTAAAGTCATTTTGTACCCATACTGTTTTTACTTCAGCTTCATAATTTTGTTTTCCTTTCTATGATTGTCGTGTATAGGTATTGTAATGAATTTGATTTGTTACACCTTGTCATATTCGTTACCTAGATGTTATAGTGAATGATGTGGATGTAAGCGCACCCTTGTATGTGGTCCTCTTTCGTGGCAAAATGCAATATTGGTTTCGCCTCTATTGACAATCAAATAAATAAAGTAATGAATTGTGTCCAAGTCCTAAGGGATTACTATCGCAATCAGATTCGTCGTGTTCCGGCATGATGCCTGGTGAAGCAGTACGGAGGACGGGTCTGAGCAGTTGTGTTGCGATGTGTGGCGGGTACGATGCGCCAAATATTGTTGTTTCGGGAGTTTGGTCGTGGAGAGTCTCCAGATCGATCTCTCTCTAGCGCAGCTTCGTTTGGTCGTGTTGGTCTTGGGTTTAACATTGCATCACCTCGCTCAACTGCCGTCATCCTTCCTATTCCTTAGTTTTTTAAGTGAATAGGCTTAATAAAGTAGTGCGCTTTACCATTAACGATTGCATCACTGCTTAACATCAGACGGGATTGCAATGCGTTCCACAAAGCTATGAGCCACGTTACGTGGAACTCCCATTTCCTGGAGGGAACACGTATTAAAAATCTATTTACAGGACTCAGCACGCGAATCAAACAACAATGAGGCAGTGACCCACTATCGGTGTAGAAAACAGATTTATGCGTGTCTGGGGGCTGGTCGCTGGTCGCGAGTCTTCGGTCGGCGGTCGTGGCCCCGTTACGACCGTTAAGTAATCATCGGACAACAGATTCGGCCTTCGTATCAAGTTTAATGAAAGTGAATGAGCGCGACCGTTCCTGTACTTGCCGTAATTAGATCGGCTTTGATTTTTTGTGGCATCCTATTGGTTAAATGATTTACGGATCTGCTTGAATGTTTATTGACTTTTCAAATAGAGCGGTTGATTGATTGTACACACATATGTCCATTATGTTTCGGGTGTGAGTGATTCTACGCTAGGTTTTAAACATTGATATAAATTTGATTTCCTTGGGAAGTATACATATAAATAAAATAAATATATACGGACAAATCACACAGGTTGAGCTAGCCCCAAAGTAAGTTCGAGACTGGTGTTATGGGACACTAACTCAACGATACTATATTTTATAATAGATACATACATAGATAAACATCCAAGACCCAGGCCAATCAGGAAAAGATCGTTTTCCATCATGACCTGGCCGGGGATCGAACCCCGGGCCTCCACGTCGCAGGCAAGCGTGTTGACTGCTGCGCCACGGAGGTCGACAAAACAAAACTACTACAAATTCAAGTCCTAATGCTAGCAGTCAACATAACTGTTATACCGCACATAAAAGGGCCTTCCCACATAGATAAAAACACATCGCAATAAAGGGCTTTCATAATTCAGTTATCATACTGACCCATTTATCTTACCAGCCAGTATTTATCGCGTTGTGTAACTCCACAACGTAGTACAAAGACAATGCTCGTTCTGTCACCGACGCAGTATCGATTCGTTAATCGATTTACCGAGTATTAGGTGCCGGATTACAAGTACACAATCGAATTGAAGCCTTTCTCTGCGCTACAATTGTAATGATCGTTCGAATAACCGAGCTAACAAGTACGGGAAGCCAGAAGGATATTGGATCTGTTATTTATTCATCTATTTGTAACAGTTTAACCGCAGATAGTTTGTTCGTTTTATACCTATACGTCAGCCTGTACGAGATTGGTATGGCCCTGAAACAGCTCAAGAACGATAAGGCAGCTGGAGATGATGGAATTACGGCTGAGCTTCTGAAAGTGGGTGGCAAACCGGTTCTTAAAGCGCTTCAGAAGCTATTTAATTCCGTCATTCTTAAAGGCGAAACGCCTAAGGCGTGGCACAGGAGCGTGGTGGTTTTGTTTTTCAAAAAAGGTGACAATACCCTCCTGAAAACTACAGACCGATATCCCTCCTGAGCCATGTCTACAAGCTGTTTTCTAGGGTCATCACGAATCGTCTCGCTCGCAGGTTTGACGACTTCCAGCCTCCCGAACAAGCCGGCTTCCGAAAAGGTTTTAGCACCATAGACCACATTCATACGCTGCGGCAAGTTATACAGAAGTCCGAGGAGTATAACAAACCACTATGCTTGGCGTTTGTGGACTATGAGAAGGCCTTCGATTCGATTGAGACTTGGGCAGTGCTACAGTCTCTCCAGCGGTGCCAAATTGACCATCGATACATTGAGGTGATAAAGTGTTTGTACAAAAACGCCACCATGTCAGTCCGTCTCCAGGATCAGGACTCGAAACCAATCCAACTGCAGCGTGGAGTGAGACAAGGAGATGTCATATCTCCTAAATTGTTCACTGCTGCGTTGGAAGATGTCTTCAAGCTCCTGGACTGGAAAGGACTTGGCATCAACATCAGCGGCGAGTACATCACTAATCTCCGTTTCGCAGATGATATCGTGGTCATGGCTGAGACCCTGGAAGACTTGGGCAAAATGCTCAATGACCTCGGCAGAGCTTCCCAACAAGTGGGTCTAAAAATGAACATGGATAAGACGAAGATCATGTCGAACTCTCATGCCGCACCCACTCCAATTGTAGTTGGTTGCTCTGCACTCGAAGTTGTTGACGAGTATATATACCTGGGACAGAAAGTCCAACTAGGTAGGTCCAACTTCGAGAAAGAGGTGTCTCGGCGAATCCAGCTCGGTTGGGCAGCGTTCGGGGAGCTACGCTACATCTTCTCGTCGTCCAAGATACCACAGTGTCTCAAGACGAAAGTCTTTGACCAGTGTGTGTTGCCAGTGATGACTTACGGAACTGAAACCTGGTCGCTCACAATGGGCCTCATACGAAGGCTCAGAGTCACACAAAGGGCAATGGAAAGAGCTATGCTAGGAGTTTCTCTGCGTGATCGAATCAGAAATGAGGAGATCCGCAGAAGAACCAAAGTCACCGACATGGCTCTGCGAGTCGCTAAACTTAAGTGGCAGTGGGCAGGGCACATTGCTCGTAGAACCGATGGCCGATGGGGCAGCAAGGTTCTAGAGTGGCGGCCACGTACTGGAAGACGCAGCGTAGGGAGACCCCCAACAAGGTGGACCGATGACCTGGTGAAGGTCGCGGGAAGCCGATGGATGCGGGCAGCACAAGACCGGTCATCGTGGAAAGCCTTGGGGGAGGCCTTTGTCCAGCAGTGGACATCTATAGGCTGAGGAAGATACCTATACCATCGCCTAGCTCCAGACATTGATTGTTATTGACAGCCTCCGTGGCGTAGCGGTAGCGGACGCGGCCGCTGCGCAAGGTGGCGCGGGTTCGATCCCCGCACAGTGCAAGTATTTGTATGCATGAATATGAATATGTGTACTGGTCTGGTCGTGCCTCGGAAAGCACGTTAAGCCGTTGGTCCCGGTTGCCCTACGAACATCTAGTGGCAGTCGTTACGGGTTGTTGGAGCCCTCAAAAGTCCTACAATTTGTCTAACTGCAATGCTTCGATGTCGCCTTCGGGTTTTGAAGGTCAGACGGCAGTCGCTTCATAGAAAATGTCGAAGTTTAGCCATATCAGCAGTTGGACTGGTAAGACGAACCCCAGACTCTAAAGCTGAAAAGGCTTCGGTTGCGACTGGGATTAACGCTGGGATGATGATGACCATCGCCTAGCTCCATAAGGAATAGAGGTAAACAAACCAATTTAGGGTTTTGCGGCATATTTCAATAGAATCACTAAAATATCATGCATAATAACTTGGTATTTCGAAAACCGTTAAAAAGTCGACATTAATTTTACGTGATAGCCCTACAAAAAAAGAAAGATGGATGAAATCCAGATATTAAACACATTTTGTGGAATTCAACCAATGAATAAACTTGAGGCATTTGTCAATACAATTTGCGTATTTTAATTACTTTCAAATCAACTACATAACACATGCATTGTAATATTTTCAAAAATGGACTAATTATAATATGTGTGTATCAACAAATTTAACCTATTAGGAAATTAGCTTACATGTATGTCATATTTCATTCAAATCGGTTAAGCATTCTATGCAAATCATAACTATCTAAACATAAATAAACTGTTTAGATTAGAAGGAAGTATGATTGCAGTAGGATTGGAGTAGCGGTGGGTGGGTAGTGATTGGAGTAGGATTGTGTCACTGCTTACCATCAGGCAGGCTTGCGGTCAAGCGCTAGTTTATAACACATAAAAAAAAGTAGGATTATCACTTTTATTAAAAACATCTATGTAGAAAAGGTTCTTAACATCTGTCTTTTAGGTGTTAACTACTCGTAGCCTAGCAACGGTTTGTTTACCTCTATTCTTTGTCGAATTTGGCTCAACTATAGAGGCACTGGTAACGTCCTTTTAACGTTGTGTCAAGTTAGGGCCTGCCACAGCTTACGCAGGGCCTACGCACTCGACGTTTTGTGTACCCATGTTGACGGCGTAATGTCAGCGCAAAAAGCAGGAAATTTGAGTATACACGAGAATCGGAAATTAGGTGCCATTTCAGCATAGCTAATCACACCTATGCGACAGGCTATCGTATCGGAAATGACACATTACGACAAACTAATTTGCCACGCCCCAACACCAAACAGCTATCGAAAGAATAGTGATCGCCTATTTGATTTAAACTGACACAAGTTTAGGGTACAATAACATTGATTGATTTTCGATACGCTACGGAAGCGTATGGAGTGGTTGTGATTACCTGTGCTGGTAAAAGCCGAACTTTTTTATTTCATAACTAGCGGATGCCAGCGACTTCGTTCGCGTGGTTTAGCTATGCTCCGCTCCTATTGGTCGCAGCGTGATGTTATATATGTATAGCCTAAAGCCTCCCTGGATTAATGGGCTATCCAACGGAAAAAGAATTTTTCAAATCGGACCTGTAGTTCCTGAGATTAGCGTTTTCAAACAAACAAACAAACTCTTCAGCTTTATATATTAGTATAGATGAGTTTTAAAAGTTTAAATTAAAGCCAAAGGGACACTAAAAGCGCCGTGTGACCTGTTAGTTTAAGTGGGTGGAATACTCCGAGCCATTCCAATTAATCATAAGCCTCTAGGATTATAATCACATTTTAACGTCCGTCCATAAGCTCGGTGTGGGCGAAAAGCATTAACTTTTTATGAGATTACCGCCAGTTACAACATGTTTCGAATGAGCGTGAAAGTGTTCAACTTTACGGTCTTAACTTGCTAGTCAAGGTTATAATGTAAAACATAAAATAGACAGTACTGAGTTCTCGGGTTTGCTTGCGTGGAGGTAGGATATTATTCCACGAGTGTAAAAGTATCCTGTATACGTCATGGTGATTACGCTCAATCCTTCTCTCTATGAGAGGAGACCTGTGACCAGCAGTGAGACGTTAAAAAGGTTGCTGATGATGATACGTCATAGTCTATACTAGTTATATTTTCTTTTATGCATGCTGTGGTCTCCTGTAAGTGAAGGAGTACACCTTTGTTATAATAGTGTCGTCCAATTTAATTTTTTTCATGATTTGTGTATATTCTTTGTTGGAGATCCTAAATAAATAAATATACTAGTCTACACTTGATATATTAGTATGCATCACGAATATCTATGGTAAGAATGGTTGGATGGAGTCAACTGAACTTACCCTCCGACTTCGACAGGCAAATGTAATGGCTGGGCTTCTTCCCGAACAGTCCATTCGTGCGCAGAAGTCCTGCGTCAGAGTCTTCATCATAGGTCCTGCTGACAGGCCAGTATCCCAGCGGGCACTTGGCTGCACTCTCCACAATCTGCAGCGATAGCAGGGGTCGCTCGTCCGGCAGAGCACCGCCGAGCGCGCTCAGCACTTTCGACATCTTCGGGCTATGTCATCACTCAGTCTTGCCAGATGTCTACACTTCTATAGGTATCAGTCTTTATTATTTAGCACCTGAAACAATATTTATTAAAATAAGACCGCTGCTTATTTGGGAAATCTTAATTAACTGATTCCTATTGTAATGCTCGTTTTGATCCCTACATTTCTTTCCTTAACACCACTGTATCAGGAGGAAAATATACGAACGGATGTTGATAATCCTTCTTTACCAACGTTTCGGGTAAATCCGTACTACATGATTAGAATTACGGAGACTGGGGGGCTATCACTTGCCGGCTTTCTCGGGTGGGGCAATGCTTTTATAAAAAACAAACAACCAAAGTTAAGAGTGTACACTCATCCCTGATTATAGATCCTAACTAGGCTAGCCGTCTGGTGGCTAGACGTTTGACGATACAAAGGAGATCGCAGACAAGCTGGAACAAACTGACAAGGGTCATAGACCTTCACTTGAACCCATCTAAACGAGGTCTACGCCCTGTCCTGGGTCAAAAAAGGTGCCAGACAGATAAAACTAGACTTAAATATTGATGAAATGTGAACTGAAGTTTTGAACCAATAGGAGTTGAAAAAAATAGTTTTATAAAGCCCGTCTTATAGACAAGAATAAATTGCCAACATTAATCTGATTATAGTAATAGATAAATCCTCTTTAAAATTTATGAATTTATTGCCACTATCGGGTTATATTCGGTAAATAAGGGCGTAAGCTGCTATAGGTTCTGTATTGTTTCGTAATTTCTCGTTGGACTCCAAACGTGCAGGCGGCCAACGTAGATTATAATCGGCTCTGCATAATAGACTGTACTGAATGCACTACACGAAGCTTATCAACGTCAATATTTAATCAGTTTATGGTATTAGTACTATCTTTATGTTACTTGCTGATAAACATGTCAACTTATTGACTGGGCATGCCACAATAGCGGTGGTAAGTCCCCTCTTTGAAGAGTGGCTAGAGAGACGCCGCGGCGCCCTCACCTTCCTCCTGACGTAGGTCCTCACCGGACACGATTGTTTCAGGAGGTTCCTGTTCCGGGTAAGGCGGGAGGAAACGCCATGGTGTCACCGTTGTGTGGATCGCCCTGAGGACACGGTGGAGCATACGGTGGAGGTCTGCCCGGCTTGGGTAGAGCACCACCGTGTCCTCGTAGCTGTGATCGGCGGCGATCTCTCGCGTCCGACCCTGGTCCAGGTCATGGTCCGAAGCGAGAGTGCATGGCAGGCAGTCACCTCCTACTGCGAATCAGTGATGCTGGCAAAGGAGGAGGCAGAGCGCGTGAGGCAGCTGGAATCCCAGCGCCCTCACGCCACTAGCCGCCGCAGGAGACATCCTGGTCGGGAGACATCATCGAACTCCTTGAAACGACACCATCGAAACTTGCGGGATGTTGATATGTTTAATAAAATTAAAGTTTGACTAGCGATCCGCCCCGGCTTCGCACGGGTGCAATGCTGATACTACATACATTACAGAAAAACTGTGAACGTCGTACATTAAAAAACATAGCGGCCCGCCGCTCCCGGTCGGCCCGGACGCGACGCCCCGCATTTTTAAACCTTTTATCTTGGAAAATATTAATTTAAATCATATACTATAAGGGGCGATATACATAGATCTATATTAAATCAACAATGTATTTAAGACATTAAATTGGATAAGGATTAATGCTGTATTATAATTTTATGTTTTTTTTATGTAAATGTTGTGTATTTATCCAAAGTTTAATGTAAACCGGTAAATAATAGTTTGATAAAGAAGTGTGAGTGTTATCTACAAAAATAAACCAGATAAACGTAAAAACAAAACTCAAATAGTGAAGTGTCAAAAAATTACAATAACATCGAAGATACAAGCATTATATTGAAGAGAAGTAAAATTAAATAAAGTGTATAGTAGTAGTTATACAAGTAAAGTGACTGAACAACACTTTGTACAAAAATAAAAAACGAAATTATTTCTTATTAGTCATTGTTTAACGACTTCGTCCATTCTAAAAAGTACCTTCAAGTATTAAAAACACACATATATATTTATTAATATTGTCTTAACTAAATACGACTTGACACTTATCGAAGTAATTTAAAAATGGAAAATGAGCAAAGTGATAACATCACATTCAGAAAACCAAAACGCTCAAGTTCGCTTTGTGAGTTGTCATCAAATGAATCATTATTCGACACAACAATGTTAAGCTTGCCAAATACATCAATCAACGAATCTCAAAACTATAAAGATTTAATTGACAAAATTAATCAATTACAAGAAGAATTACTAATTGCAAACCAAGAAGTTACTAATTTGAACTTAGAAAACACGTCGTTAAAGCATGAATTGGTAAAATGTAAACAAGTAATAGATAACTATAAAAAAGTCTGTACAGCTGAAAAACCTATCCGCACACCAAAACAAAAATCGGTCAAAAAGAAATGTGTTTCAAGAACTCCTAAGCCATGCAATACACCATCAATACTACAGCCTGTGAACAATGAACATCCACTGGAAGGATCTCCATGTTCAACATCACAAGTGAGTGTAAAACAGGGAGATCCATACCCTGTTTTAAGAAGTAAACAGCGAAATATAAAAACAAAATCTAAACGTAAGATGTGTTTACTTAGTAGTAATAATAAGAACGACATACTGTCAATAGCTGAAAACAAATTCCAAAACAACTACAGTCTATGTCATTATTTAAAACCACATGGAAACACAAAACAGCTTCTAAGCGGTCTGGAAACAAAGCTAAAAAATTACACCATGAATGACTTCTGTATTATATTCCTTGGGGAAGAAGACTTCAAGAGAACTAATGATTATTATGAAATTATTTTCCATATACGAGAGGTACTTCAAGCAGTGCAGCACACTAACATAATTATTTGTATGCCAACATATAAGTATCCGTTTGACACTAGCTTATTCAACTGTCGTGTAGAGACATTTAATAATCTTTTATATTTGGATATACTGACCCATGAACACGCGTTCCTTTTAGACAGTAATTTGAATCTAGAATATGACTGCAGCATGTTTAATAAATACTCTGGCAATATAAATAACCTTGGACTACGTACTATATTTGCGGATTTACTGGACTTAGTTACTGACATTATGCAAAATGTTGACATTGACAATGTGAAGGATATACATAAAACAGAAGACCAGCTTTTTCTTGACTAAACATCTATACATCATGCATCAAAACATCGCTGGTTTGCTAGCAAAATGTGATACTCTTGCTGTCTGCCTTAATGAATTAATTGAAAGAAACATAGACGTAGATGTTTTGTGCATTACGGAGCACTTTATGATGGAAACACATGAAAAACACTTTCATTTGAACAATTACTGTTTAGCCACCTGTTTTGGTCGTAAAGAAAGCAAAAGAGGTGGGGCATGCATAATAGTGAGGTCAGGTCATCAGTGGAGAGAGCTGACGCAAATAGCAAAAATATCAACAAGTGGTGTCTTTGAATGTTGCGCTATTGAACTAATAACTCATGGAATCATTTGTGTTTGCATTTATAGAGTGCCAAATGCCAATAACTTCTATGAGTGTATTGGTAAATTAGAACGAATATTACATATATTAATGAAAAAAGATCGTAAATATATTGTTTTGGCTGGCGATTTCAATATAGATGTACTCAAGAGATCTTATCAATCAATAGAATTCGAAAATTTGTTATTAAGCTTTAACTTGAAACTGGCGCTTTATCAACCAACTCGTCTTCAGAGCAAAACATGCATTGACAATTTTGCGCATAATTTTAGTGGGTCCTGTAAGGCTTCAGTATTAGAATTAGCATTATCAGATCACACAGCACAGTTACTGAAATGCCCAATTAGCACAGTATGTACTTTTGATCGGTGGAGTAGGAGAAAACGTGACTATAATGCCAATAACATTGATAAATTTAAAACTTATCTGCAGAGTCTGACATTTTCTGATGTTTATGAAACAAATGACCCTAACGTAGCATTTAACGCATTTTTTGACATATTTTTGTTGCTATATAGACAGTGCTTCCCCGAAACCATAGTTTCCGTCAATACCTACAAAAAACAAAAATGGGTATCCCGTGGCATCAAAAAATGCAGCAAGAGGAAACGACAATTGCTGTGGCAGTATCGATTAAAACCTACTCAGCAAAACAGGGTGCTATTTAAAAATTACAATAAAATATTTAAAAAGATTATTAATTTAACTCAGCGAGCTCAAAATATCTATAAAATAAAGACATCAAAGAATAAATCTAAAACAACATGGCAAATTATAAATAATTCAAAGTTAAATATGCCAAAGAATAATGTTAACAAACTTGGAATTAATAACGATGAAGTTATCTCCGATCCAAAATCTATTTCCAATGTATTTAATAATTATTTTATTGATAAAATCCAGCCTATAGTTAATTCCGGAGACAGAGTCACAAAATATATTTTAAACCGGAAGGATTCGATGTTTATGGCTCCAAGTTTGCCAAACCACGTACTTAAAATAACGTTGGCCCTTAACAACACAAATAGTGTAGGTTATGATGGCATTTGTACAAAAATAGTTAAAGCAGTAGCCAAGGAAATATGTTCCCCTTTAAGTTACATAATAAATTTATGTATAACAGAAGGTATTTTTCCGGATGCTCTGAAAAAGTCGGTAATAAAGCCATTATTTAAAAAACAAGATAGGGAGTTAATGGAATGCTACAGGCCAATTTCATTGATACCAATATTCTCAAAAATAATTGAAAACTATATTTATAAAGAACTCAATTTATATTTAGAAGTTAATAATATTCTTTGCAATGAACAAAAAGGATTCAGAAAAAATAAGACAATTAACATGGCTATTTATGAATTCTTATATACGGTTATGATTAATATGGACAAAAACACTCCAGTGTGTGCGATATTTTGTGATATGACTCAGGCGTTCGATTGCGTGCAACATAATATTTTATCAAATCAAATCAAATCAAATCAAAATATTTATTTGCCAGAAAATACAAAATACATTGTTCAAGGGAAGCTCTTAAAGCCCAGAAGTTAATTGTATTCTGCCTGCAAGCAGGCGTGCAAATTATAATTGAGAAAAAAAAAAGTTAAAATTAAACATTAAGATGACAGAACAGATTATAAAAAAAAAAATAGCCAAATTTCCAAAAATAGCACAATAACATGAAAAAAAAAAATATCCACATTCAAAATCTAAAATGTCATTCAAATAAATTAAAGTAAATGTCAATAACTATAATTAGAAAAGTCAATATCAAACATACAATATGAATGTCCGCATAATATGATTGATAATATAATATAAATGTCAACATAATAAAAAATGTCAATACAAGTCTAAAAAAAAAAAAAGAAACTATTAACTATATAAAAGAAAATTGCCATTACACACCAGAACTCATAAATCATATTTATACATCATAACTACATACTATCATGTCTATGTCCCAAAAATTCCTCAAGGCTATAATAGCAATTATTTTGTAACCACGCTGTCAATTTGATTTTAAAATCATTACCCTGCAATAATTTCAATTCATTAGGAATTTTATTATAAATCAAAATACACATATTATACACATTTTTCTTATATATATATATTTACTAAAAAAGCTTGATGCTTATGGCATAAGAGGAAATGTCCTTGAGTTCTTAATATCTTATTTAAGCGACAGACAACAAGTAACGGAAATAAGAAGAATTAATACACATACCAAAAGAGAAGAAAACTTCTATGACTCAAATGAACGTAAAGTTATCTATGGAGTTCCACAAGGAAGTATATTAGGACCACGGCTTTTTACACTTTATATTAATGACTTTCCAAAGGCAATCAAACATAAAATGACATTGTTCGCAGATGATAGTACTATAACGATACCGTGTGACCAAAGAAATTTTTATAAGGATGACATAAATAATACGTTAAAAGAAACCATAGAATGGTTAGACAATAATAATTTAAAAATAAATTTAAATAAAACTGTAATTATGCATTTTCGCCAGCGCGCGTTGACCTTTTCTAATTTTGACATAACATACAATGACATTATTATTGACAGAGTTGAAACAACTAAGTTTTTAGGACTTACAATAGATCAAAGTTTAAATTGGAAGGCGCATATAGAAGGCCTAACTAAAAGGGTTAGCAGTAGTGCGTACGCTTTGTATATTTTGTCACGCACTGTTAACATAGATGCGTTACTAACTGCTTACTACGGTCTGACTGAATCGATTCTCAGATACGGTGTTATCTTTTGGGGTAACTCGACTGATAAAGAAGTTGCATTTAAAGCACAAAAGAGATGTCTTAGAGCCATGTTTAAATTGAAAATTACCGATAGTTGTAAGCCCTATTTTATTCGATACAAAATTTTGACACTGACATCACTTTATATTCTAGAAACAGTAATGTTTGTTAGAAATAATTTTAATTTATTTTCACGAATGGCAGATAAGTTTCCCAGAAACAGGCGTGATCAAAGTCAGCTGTGTCTGCATGGGAGCAGGACAGCGTTTATGCGCAGGAGTGTTTTTTGCATGGCTCCGATTGTTTATAACAAGTTACCTAAAAGTTGGAGGGAGCTAGATAATGTACACTTGAAATGTCAACTAAAGTCATATTTATTTGACAAAGCATACTATAATATTAACGAATTTTTGACAGAAGCAGCTATATTGACATAGATTTTGATGCATTGTTTTTATTTTTCCTCGTGCTGACATTTATTTTTGTTTTGTAATGCCATTATATTTATATTTTTTTTGACATGAAATTTATAATTTAATTCCTTATTATTGATAATATTTGCACGCCATATTCGGTGGCAAACATGTCTGATCTTATTGATTTTATTATGTTATCCTGCATGCAATTATATTCTTGTATGTACACACATGTTTATGCAAATAAATTTATCTTTATCTTTTATCTTTGGTTAAAATCGCTTCGAAAATTAGCCGGTATTTGTCGTAAGAAGTAAATGACAAAAAAATGTTATGGGATATCGATAAGAGATAGACGTATACCACCGCGGACTTTTTATAGACCTTTTCAATGTGTACAATACTTAGTCCGTCCTCTCTCAGGGGGCATATTCTTCTCGGAATAAACCATTATTCTCTAATAATGCTTTAAATCCGATTCAATATTACAAATGAGATCGTGGTGTAGCTAATGAAGATCGCTTGGTTTACATAACCAGATACAAAATCGAACAGGTACGGGATAAATAAATTGGCAAGCACTGCGGTGATACAAGGCCATTAAAAACTGATTGGTGTACAAAAAGCTATGTGTAATCTAACTTCTCAGCAACGGTTATCAAATGGCGTACAGTTAGTATATAAAAAGTCCACTGGAAGCATTGACTGGTGGTAATTTTACACTTTGGCTTCGAGATTACTGTAATTAAAAATATCTCGAATTTTAAGAAAATAAGCGATATTCATAATATAAATACCAGGAACAAACACAATCTTGCTGTACATCACACTCGTCTCCACAGAGTAGGCAACTCGTTCATCTTTTACAACAAGCTTCCCATGGACATTCGAAACTTACCCATTAAACGATTTAAGATTTTAAGAACCATATAAAGGCCAAACTTTGCAAAAAGGGGTATTATAAAATCACAGATTATTTAAAAGACAAAAAAGCTTGGGACTGAGCTGCTCGCTCTGTTAAGCATTGTTATTATGCAATATGCGTAATTATAAGCTAAATTATTGTAAACATTTTCATTTTTAATGTCTGGACTTGAAAAAAGACGATGATCCCTGAGTTTGTTTCGGCTATTTCTTCTCAGAGGTAGTCAGTTAGGAAATGCCGGCTTCATCTAGTTAAAAAAATAAAATAAAAAATAAACATGACGTGTAAAAGTGATCAGTGATCCTACTTGCTTATTAAACGATTTCATTTCATTTCATTACCGCGCTTGGGCGGTTTTGTCGGAGTAAATGAATTACATGCAGTCTTGATTGGTATATCTATCCACTTTGTGATTAGAGATGTTATACCCCCGGCAAAGGGCGACGCCTTAAACCATCAGTGTTTCTCTAGCTGCTTATAAGTTTTCACTTCCTATCCTAAATCTGTGCATAGCAGACTCAAGACTCATAATTAAAAACCGGCCAAATTCGTGTCGGACTCACGCACTAAGGGCTGTACCATTTATTTATGAAATTAAAGGATTTAAGTTATTTGTATGAAAGATTACGCGGTAATAAACGACTTACGAGGTATTAAAAAAAACTACTTACTAGATCTCGTTCAAAACAATTTTCGTTGGTAGTTTTTATAGTAATGTACAGCAGTTTTTTTGAGGGGGGGGGACACCATCTTTTTTGCACTTTGGAAGCGTCTGCCACGCTAACTATTCGGTTTAGAAAAAAAGTGTTTTAGAAACCTCGATATCATTTTGATTTTGGAAGACCTATCCATACCCCACACGTATGTGTTAGATGACAATTGTTTTTTTGAGTTTTAGTTCTAAGTATGGGCAGCCCCCAATATTTATTTTTATTTTGGCATTAAAATCTTAATGCTGTTCACAGAATACATCTACTTACCAAGTTTCAACAGTATAGCTCTTATAGTTACGGAAAAAAGAAAATGGCTGTGACATACGGACAGACAGACATGTTGAATCTATAAGGGTTCCGTTTTTTTGTCATTTGGCAACAGAACCCTAAAAACCGTTCAAAATTTAGTCGCAATTTCTTCTCAGCGACAGTCAATGTAGGAATATTAGATGTTTAACAGATTAGGGCGGAGATCCGACTGTAGGTGTAGTCTCAAAATTACGAGATAGGCACAACTCGTTATGCAGGAGTTCTAGAAGCAATCTTATTCTGGCCGAAAATGGATAAGATACAAGAACACATTTATTTTACTTTACTCAATCCTAATGCCTTACTAAACACGTTTGGCGCGAATTTACCGCCGTAAAGAATTGCTCAGCAACCTGATAAAATTACTTCAAAGTCTTCACTACTCGGAACGACCGACACAGCCTTGCAACTGGAACCTTAACCTTGAAACTGTGTTATGTATCTGGTTGTTACGCACGGGTAAAGAACAGATAGCCGCAATTTTTACATTCACAGGCCCATTATGCAAGACATTGTGCGACAACCTTTCAATGTGTGAGTAGCATTGTGTTTGAAGTTGAGAAAATAATGGAAGAGAAGGAAATCGATTCAAATTTGCCTACCCTTTTTTTGTTTTGGATTGGAAATCATCAAATGACCTCTCCCGCTCTGGGCGCAGCGGAAGCGCGTCTCTGACTTTTGTTGACTAAATCCACCGTGTTTCTTCACTTGCCTGTGCGCCAGGGCCACGGTTTCTTTCTTAACCAACCCGCAACCCTGACCCAGGAGGCATCGGTCTTCGTGGACCCCGTCTCGATGCGTTGAAACACAACGCGCCGTCGACCCGGGCCTGGTTCTTACCGGGCGGCGAGCTGCCCAGTGCTCGCCTCCCGCAAGCCGGCGCCTTTGGTGGCCGGGAGTTCGAAGTTGTCTTCCGACCAGGGCGTCTCCTGCGGCGGCTAGAGCCGTGAGGGCGCTGAGATTCCCGCTCACTCACGCGCTCCGCCTCTTCCTTTGCCAGCATCACTGCTTCGCAGAAGGAGGTAACGGCCTGCAAGGGACTCTCGCTCATGGCCTGAACCAGGGCCGGACGCGAGAGATCGCCGCCAAGAGGACAAGGCGGTGTTCTACCCAAGCCGGGCAGACCTCCACCGTGTCCTCAGGGCGATCCTCACAGTATCCTCCCGCCTTATATGGAACAGTAATCTCCCTAAACAGTCATGTCTGGAGAGCACCTGCGTCAGGCGGAAGGTGAGTGCGCCGTGACGCCTCTCTAGCCACTCCTCAAAGACCCCCTCTTACCGCCGCTATTGTGGCGTGCCCATTACTGCCTATCCTTTCGTTAACATATCTTAAAAGACCAAATTAGAGCTAAGTAGTTAGAAGATTGAAAGATTTTCAGAGCAGAGGACAATTGATTAGTGATCATACTTCTATTTAGCTTATCTGCTATCAATGTTTTTCGTCATATACATAAACGTGACTAAGAATTGGAAAATGTAGGACATGGAGAAATCCCGACCACAGAATGTGTTACCTACTAAAACATTTTTTTTTCTTTATACTAATTACTATGCGATAATCAATGGATAGAATTTCGGATTCTCTAGCAACATGCAGACATCTTTTCAGTGCTCAATATAATATATTTATTTATTTTAGACTAGCTTTCCGCCCGCGGCTTCCCCGCGTGGAGTTCGGTTATATCGCACTTTTTAGATTTCCCTCGGGAACATCAAATTTTTCCGGGATAAAAGGTAGCCTATGTTCTTTCTCAGGGTCTAAAGATTGTCTATGCCAAATTTCATCAAAATCGGTTGAGAGGTTTAGGCGGGAAAGCGTAACAGACAGACAGACAGAGTTACTTTCGCATTTATAATATTAGTATGGAAGTATGGATTAGGTTTAGTTTACAAAGATATGATTATTGTGGACCCTGTAGAGCACAGAAAACCAGAATTCGAATTTAATCGTATGACTATCGAGTTCTGAAGAGTAATTACGTCATTGCCAATGAATGGAACCTGTATTATATGTATTATCATTAGTGATTCATTGAAGTATAAGGACATTTTCAATTTTGCTAATGCTTAGTAATAGCAATAGCTTCCTGCTTTGTGCCCGCGACTATTATGACGTTGTGTTACATTCTTTCTTTTGAGATTTTAATGGTCGTTTTTTTCACTTACAAAGACTTTCGTCCGTTAAATTCGTTAATGTTTCTTTAACAACTTCTTTCCTTTGTCTCGCTTAGTTTTGCGGTCAATCAATTGTAAACACGCAAACTGTTTTAGTATCTATCTTGGTTTTATCGTCACAGACATTTACCGTTATTTTGATACTCGTGGTACTCGGTTATTTTATAAATGACCTTTTACGTACATTCTGTACCTACGTAAGGCGATCGTGACCAACATTTTAATGGTATAAGTTCCTTAAACGATTTAAAAAATTCTCAAATGACTCAAATCGTATACCTAACTGAGAGCTAGACAAGTAAGTAAGGCACGAACCTTATTCGAAACCAAAAGTTACCAGTAAGTAGTAAATAATGGCAATGTTGAGTATTTATCATCTACCGAGCCTTTTCCCAATGTAGGGGTCAGATTCCAGTCTAACCTGATTCAGCTGAATACCAGTATTTTACATGGAGCGACTGCTTATCTGACCTCTACAACCCAGTTACTGGGTAATACGATACCCCTTGGTAAGACTAGTGTCAGACTTTCGGACTTGTGACGACCCGTAACGACTGTCAAAAATCGACACGAATGACAATGGCTTGCGTTGTGTATAGTCTTTGATAAATGCGAAAGTCAAGGTCAGTCATGTAGTGGCCATTACTTTGTTACGTTTGTACAATAAACTACGATTTTTTGCAGGGAGGTCACTTGGTTTGGCAACTGGAAGAGATAAGGTGTTTCGTTAAAAAACTGTAGGCTTGGACATTAAAAAAAATAATCAACTGGAACTGAAACTAGAAAGTTCTAGATTAGTTGGTGGAAAATAAAACAAAGCAATTTGGAACAGGCCCCAGGTTGGCTGTTGAGATGGTAATTAAAGTAGAAACAAAAGGCAACCACCAAACAAAATCCTAGAGGTAGCTGGCCCCAGATTTAGAAAATATAAAAACTAGAATGACGATACCTGGTCTCCAAATGAGAGATGGATAGTTAGTGGAACTCCACAACGGCTCCGAGTAAACTCCTTTAGTTTGGGCTCATACATTTATATAGTTACTAGCTTTCCGCCCGCGGCTTCGCCCGCGTGGAGTTCGGTTATATCGCGCATTTTAGATTTCCCTCGGGAACATCAAATTTTTCCGGGATAAAAGGTAGCCTATGTTCTTTCTCGGGGTCTAAAGATTATCTGTGCCAAATTTCATTAAAATCGGTTGAGAGGTTTAAGCGGGAAAGCGTAACAGACAGACAGACAGAGTTACTTTCGCATTTATAATATTAGTATGGATTATCATTTTTATTGCTTGATAAAAGCGTGCTTTTTCTTTATTTTTTTAAGCACCCTTTTATTAAGGCAATTTGACAGTTAAAGTCTTTAACCTGCTCGCATCTGTACTTGTAACTTTGATTTTTTTTTTATGGTTAAATGTATACCTGTTTCTCCTAATCAAGTCACACTATAATATTTAAAGAAATTGATATTCACAATTACATATCTGTTGCAACAGCATACAACAATATCTGTTGCCTCAGTACATTTCACAATAGTTTGATCATGTGAAGTGTAGTCAGCACCTAGCCAGTCTACAAGGCATGCTAATTGTTAACTAACCCAGATATCTTACTACTCACTTATAACGGTATTGGTTACCCACACTACATTTTGAGAGTAGATGAATCATTTGTTTTTTTTTTTATAGGTTGAGTTTTAAACCAATCTCTTTGGTATAAAATAAACTGGATTGTAGACTAGTTAACTTAATTTAGACTGTATTTTTTTAAATAAGTGTCTAGTTTTTTTTTTTTTATAAGAATGAGTTTTACGCCAACCTCTTAGATAAAAAATACATTGGATTATACACTATTTGACTTAATGTAGACTGTATTCTTTTAAATAAGTGTCTATTTCCTTCTCCATTTGTTGTGGTTGGAGTGATAAATTGTAGCAATGATTAGCTAGTTATTTTTTTAATAATAAAATAGGCTAAAAACTAAACAATAGTTACAATGTCATAACATATTCATTACAAGTTCTATTAGAAATATTCTAACTACATACATTGAGCTTGCTGTGTTATTAGATCAAAATTTAATACACCATATAATATAAATATGGAGCATTTGGATCAACTTCTATTTAACCCTAACATACTTGGTATAATGCCAAGTTGATAGTGGATGTATAAAGTATCAAGTTTATTTTAATAATTATAAACTAGTGCTTGACTGCAATCCCGCCTGATGGTAAGCAGTGATGCAATCGTTAAGTGTAAAGCGCACTAGTTTATTAAGCCTATTCACTTAAAAAACTTAGGAATAGGAAGGATGACGGCAGTTGAGCGAGGTGATGCAATGTTAAACCCAAGACCAACACGACCAAACGATGCTGCGCTAGAGGGAGATTGATCTGGAGACTCTCCACGACCAAATTCCCGAGACAACAACATTTGGCGCATCGTACCCGCCACACATCGCAACACAACTGCTCAGACCCGTCCTCCATACGGCTTCACCAGACATCATGCCGGAACACGACGAATCGCTTGGCGGCAAGACTTTGTCTGGTGGGTGGTAACTTCCGCCGGCAGCCGATGTTATGGCCTACCACCGAGAAAAACTTGTTAACAAAGGCTAAAGAAATTTGTTAACAAAGGCTTCAGAACTATTGTAGGATCTGTGTGTTCGACTGATATGATTGGATAACTTGCATCAGAATGTGGCACATCTCAGTACAAGGCTCACGGCTGCAGTTTATTTTGATTTATTTAAATCTGGTCAGAAACAAACAACTATGCCTTGCATTTAAATAAAATTAAATCAAGATGTGGGTTATTTATTTACTTAGCATTTATATATACTACAAAATATTTAAATAGCTAACAGGTCCATAATTTTAATATGTATGCACAAATGTAAAAAAGGAAGGGAAACAATCGAAATGCATCAAAAATGTTGTCCCCATTATCGTCAATTAGATTAAAAAAATACAAATCAATATTATAACTGCCTAAAAGGCTGGCAGTATCAGACTTCGGTTTGTATTAATATTTTGTAAGAGCTATTAAGCATTAATAAGGCACAATTATGTTATTATTAATGATAATTGCACCTCATTAGTGAAGATAGTTCATTCAGTAAAGCAAGATTACAATTTATAAGTTCGGACTTATACTTTTACGCTTGCCTAACAGACAATTGGTTAATCTTAGAATGATATTTAGTATGAAGAAAATTTAGTTTAAAGTTAACTTTCCCAAACAATTGCCTCACAGGTTTGCCAGAAGAGGTCTGGTTTAAGAAAAAAGCAGTTCTTTTGTGCCCTACATTCTCCTGCACATTCCATTTTATCTGTTAGCCTAACCATGATAATGGCTAACTGTTAATTTATTCCACAATCTAGTGCAAGGAAACACAAACAATATGTCAAATATTCATATCAAAGAGTCATATTTTAGTAGCACAAACATTGGGTAATTTATAGTTTGTTGATAGTGAGACTTCCTTGAAATGCATTAAATTAAAAAGAGACTCATTCACTTCTACTACAATAATTATCTAAAATTATTGTTTTGATGACAGATAATTTTTAATTTATATCAATTGTTTCAAATAATGGTTAGTTAAGGGTTTTCCCCATACAAGTGACAATGAAACATGAACATATGAATGGAATTTGGTATAACAATACAACTGTGGGAATGTTTATTGATAAAACAATGGAAACTATAGTGATAAAGATTGTAATAAAAGCAAAAACACACAAAGAATCCTTTGAGTTGTAGGAATTTATCAAACAACACTTACTTGAGGTGGATGTATGATGAGAACAGAATTATGAATCAAACATTCACGTTTTACGAAAAACAATAAGACACAGCAACTTGGGAATACCGTATCGGAAACTCGGAAATTCCACGATAAACGTTTGATCACAAGAAAACTCACTCTAGCACTGGCACAATCATAAATAATAAACTCAAAATAGGAATTTCAAGACGATTGAATGAAAACTGGTTACGCGATACGACCGACTTGGCAGTATTCCATATGATCAGTGACGGAGAGTACGCGCGCAGCGCCTTTGGTGCAACTCGATTCACTAATAATTAACAGCAATTGGCAGGCGCCCGAGCGACGAACACGCACAATGACCCCCGCCAGATGATTCAAGCCACAATCAACTCATAATCTATTCTAGCCTTTGCTCAGCAGTTAAGATTAACTCACCGTCATGACATCACGCGAAATAACTCGTCTCCTTGTCAGTCCTTGTCATAAAGACCCGAAAATGTATCAAACAATGAAGTCACAAAACAAATCAAAAACCAATAAAATAATCGTCTAATTAACAAACAACTTTACGCCCAGATTCATCACAACTTAACACCGTTCAGTTATTTAATTTTGTTTAAATTAAGCTATTGAATATTGTTTAATTATTTTTATAAAATATTTGACAACAAAAAACCATCACTCTTCATGGTATCGGCGAAATAACTGCAGCCGGGGTCAACTTTGTATGGAAGCCTTGAGAATACCTACAAGGGCTGAATTTTGGGCGATGTTGCTATATAAATTAATATTTCAATTTATTTGTATGGCAACACTCTTGAATCACGTGACCGATGACTTTTTGGCGGGAAGTCGACCTGAGCGGCAGCTTTAAATTTTCTATTTAAATAAAAGTTAATTTTCCTTGCCTTTCCTATCATAAACGTCTGAAAACTAAAAATAAACCAAAATGGGCCCCCCTAGTGATGGGGAGGACCCTGGGGACGGAAAAAAGAAACGGAAATACGACAATGTTTTCTCCAGCCCAAGCAACCAGCAAGATAAGTACAAAATATTTACCAAACCCAATTATAAAAGACAATTCCTAGAAAGCAGTACTGGTGATTTCACAGTATTTGTTCAATCAACCGAACAAGAAAAACTAGGCAACAGAAATCCGATATCACTTACGAAACTATTTACAGAAAATGTTAAGGGCATTACTGGTGTCCACCGTGTCAATGCGCACAAAATTGGAGTCTCTTTTAGGAAAGCCATACCAGCTAATTATTTTCTTAAAATGGATGAATTTTTATTAAAAAATAAAATGAAGGCATTCATACCGTCACACTTAACTGAGAAAATAGGTATTATAAAATATGTACCCAAAGACATGTCCAATGAAGAAATTTATAAAAATATCACGTGCGATGTCGAAGTTATATCTATCAAAAGATTCATGAAAAAGATAGATAACATACTAACCCCGTTGACCACAGTTGCCGTAACCTTTGCCACTACAACATTGCCACAACATGCTTACATTCAATTATTTCGTTATCCTGTACATCAATATATACCTCCAGTCTTGCAATGTTTTAAATGTCTTAAGTTTAACCACTCGGCCAAGGTTTGCAGAAGTCCTCAGCAGATGTGCTCCTCATGTGGTGGAAATCACTCTTATAAAGAATGTGATGTGGAAGAAATAACTTGTATTAATTGTGGTGGATTTCATTTAGCAATATCCAGAGATTGTCCAATAAAAAAACAGAAAATAGATGAAAATATGAAGAAATATACTCAGCAAACCTATGCCACTGTGGTGAGTTCTCCACCATCTAATGATTTGAAAGCCTATCCACCTCTGAATGTAAATAATGTAAAGAAGTCTCTAGATGTAGATACAATTGTCAACAATGACATTATCCTAAATGCTATTGTAAAATCATTATTGGCCCTAGGTAATAACAAAAATAATGAACCTTTAACAGCTAAGAAAATAAAAGAAATATTTATATCAAACTTAGTTTAATGGAGGATTATTTACATATAGTTCAGTTTAATATACAAAGTTTACAGAGCAAGAAAACATTGTTACATAAATTACTTGAAGATAAGAAAATAGACATTTGTTTACTTAATGAAACTTGGCTTAGTAATAAATCTATTATCCCTTATATTCCAAATTACAATTTTATTTATAAGAACTCGGCAAATAGATGCAATGGTGTAGGTATTTTAATTAAACATGGGTTGAAATATTCTGTATTGAACACTAACTTTCATGAAAATATCCAAAACATAGCCATAAATTTTGAGACAAAGTCGGGGAATATCAGTATACTTTGTGTATATTGTCCACCTAAAAGTGGCAGATTTAATACTAATAAACTTAGGCATATTTTTAACAGTATTCCCAAACCTTGCATAATTATGGGTGACTTTAATGCACATCATATCAGTTTTGGTTGCAATAGCAATAATAATAGAGGAAATAATATATATAACTTAATTGATGACTTAGATTTTTGCATATTAAATGATGGTACTCCAACAACATGTCCATATCCCAACAGGCAGGCTTCTGCAATAGATGTCACTCTTGTCAGTCCTTCAATTGCTCATTTGTGTAATTGGCAGGTTCAAGATGATCCTTTAGGCAGCTACCACTATCCAGTTTCCCTTTATATAAATATTCAACCATGCATGTATGAAGTAGGTCCTGTGGAAGAAAGATTTATTTATAGTAAAGCTAACTGGTCTGAATTTTATGCTCTATCTGAAAATTTGTTTTCCAATTTAACCATTGATTCTGAAGATTGCCTAGAATTGTATAATCGTTTTGTAAATACTTTAAATGATTTAAGAGATATAACTATTCCTAAGAGTAAGAGAAAAAATAGTAATGTTGTTCGTAGAAAACCTGCCCCATGGTGGAATGCAAAGTGTGAGGTAGCCGTGAATGCATCTAAACAAGCTTTAAAGCAATATAAGTCATGTCCAACTATAGCTAATTTTATAGAATATAAAAAACTAGATGCTCAAAAGAAAAGAACTATTAAAATTGAGAGCTCAGAGTCATGGAAAAATTTGTGTAGCAGCTTTAATAGAATGACTCCAGTTTCAAGGATTTGGGATTATGTCAAAAAATTTAAGAGAATTGGAAATAGTAGTCACAATAAGAACTTTGATGATACATGGATTCCAACTTTTCTAGATAATCTATCAGACAACCACAGCTTCAATGTAGACAGGTTGTTATCATTGTTTCATAGTGCTCAAGAAAATGCAGCTAATTCTTTTCTTAATAAACCTTTTTCTTTTAACGAAATGACTGCTTCATTACAAAGTAGAAAGGATACTACACCAGGCTTAGATAATTTACCCTATTTACTTATTAAAAGGTTACATCCAAATGCTCAAAAAATACTACTTTGTATATATAACAAACTTTGGCAAAGTCATATTATACCAAAATCCTGGAAAACTCAATGTGTCATTCCAATATTAAAGCTAAATAAACCTATAAACACTGCTTCTTCATACAGGCCTATATCGCTATCTTCATGTTTGGGTAAGTTATTTGAAAATATGCTTAAGCTACGTTTGGAATACTTTTCAGAAAGTAATAATTTAATTCCTGAAATTCAGCATGGTTTTAGAAAAGGTAAAAGTTGCTCTGAAAGCTTTGTGTCTCTGATTCATGACATTAAACAAGTCAAACTCAGTAATTCTAACATGGTTTGTGTTTTCTTAGATGTTAAAGGTGCTTTCGATAATGTAAATATAGAACAGCTTATTGAAGTTTTATGTGACATTGGCGTTCCAGGAAGTACTTTGAAATGGTTATTTGAATTTTTAAGTAATCGAACTGTTTTTGTAAAGTACAATAATAAACTACATGGCCCTAGATTTGCTAATAAAGGAACTATGCAAGGTGCCACTTTGTCGCCCTTGCTGTACAATCTATATACTTCAGAGATTTTGAAATATGTCAATACTGAAACGGTCAACATCTTACAATTTGCAGATGATTTACTATTATATAGTATAAATCAAAATATAGATATAGCTAAAAATAACATAAATAATGCTTTAAACCAATTGTATAGATATTATCATAACAAACTTAAATTAGAAGTGAGTCCAGAAAAGAGTTCACTTTTAATATTCAGTAAAGAAAATACAGTAATGAAAATTTATTATAATAACACAGAAATTCCCATTGTTGACCACCATAAATTTTTGGGTGTAGTAATAGATTCACATTTAAAATTTGATAAACATATAGACTATATTAGTAAGAAGGCTATGAAAAGTATAAATATCTTACGCCATTTAGCAGGTACTTACTGGGGATCAGACCCCAAAACTATGAGTATGTTGTATAAGAGCATAGTCAGAAGCCACTTTGACTACAGTAGCTTGGCTTACTTAAATGCTAATAATTCCTACCTCCACAAACTGGATGTAATACAAAACATAGGGTTAAGGCTAATTTGTGGAGCAATGCGCTCTACTCCTATAAACTCATTAGAAGTGGAAACTTGCATACCTCCTTTGTTCCTTAGAAGGCTTCAACTAGCAGAAAGATTCTTTTTAAAGTTAGTATCTTCAGATAATCCTCTCAACACTAAACTTCACAACATGAGAGAGGCTATGCACTTCATGACCATGCTTACTATATCTCCTCAGTCACTTCTTTCTGGAACTGAAATTATAACTATTTATAGTCATGTTAAAAGTAAAACGCAAGATGTACATAAATGTAAGAAATGGCCAATTTATGAATGCTCATATAACAGTCTCATAAACTATGATAGAAATAAGTTTCATTTAGATTTAATAAAAAATAAAACAGATTTCTTAGAATTCAAACATAAAAGACCTGATTGTTATTTTATATATACAGACGGATCTAAAAAAGAACAAAATGTAAGAGCAGCCTTTTATGATCCACAAGCCAATTACAGTGAAAGCATTCAGTTAAATAGCAATTTTAGTATTTTTTCTGCAGAAAGCTATGCTATCCTTAAATGTCTAATGTATATAACTAGTAGTGTAAGTAATGTAAATATTGTTTTAGCCACTGATGCTAAAAGCGTTTTAAGTTCATTGTTTTATGGACTTCGGTCCTACAAAACTAACTACATTTTATTTAAAATATGTACTCTCATAGAAAATTTACACAACAGGGGCATTAATATAGAATTTATATGGGTTCCCTCCCACAGTGGTATAGATGGTAATGAGATTGCTGATACTATAACACATACAGATTCTAATCGAGATGACAGTCAATCACAGCGAGTACCATTCTCCGATTACTATGTTTACTTCAAAACCAATTTGCGAAAGCTTTGGAAAGAGCACTGGGACACTACAGTTGAGACCAAAGGAAAGTGGTATGCTGAGGTGCAGAAAAACTTACCAATAAGACCGTGGTATGATAAACTTGAAGCAAAAAGAAGCCGGAAATTCATAACGATTATATCAAGAATGCGGCTTGGTCATTGCCTTGTTCCTACACATCTCCATCGAATCAATATCTATCAGAACAGTCACTGTAAACATTGTCCTGAGGAATCTTCCGATTTGCAACATCTTGTTTTCTGTTGCCCAAAATTCAACAACCAGCGACAGCTACTCTTCCAAGAAATAACTGACATTGACAATAGTGAGAGTGATAGTGACAGTACTCGTCCAGCAATACATATTAGTTTACCCCGCCACGTCAAAGATTTATTAAATAGACCGCAGTTTTTTGTTCATCTCTTTAAATTCATTACAACAACAATAGAAAAAATTTAGCTTAGTTTAATTGTTTATTTGTAAAAGTTTCGTCATTTATTTTAGAAATTAACTTTAATTTTAATATTCATTGTTATCCCTCGTATTATTGTCTGTATAGTTTGTAAGATTCCATTTTTTGTTGCTTTTGTATTAGGGTTTATATTATAATGTATACGGCTAAAGGACTTTGAATCCAGGTCAGAAATAAATTTAAAAAAAAAAAACGTGACCGATCATGGCGTCCGCATAAATAATATGGCGTCACACGATGTAAACACAATTCCATATTTCATCGATTTGCTTGTAATTAAGTGCTATAAAACAGTTGAGTCGAGCTCTGCTCCTCCGTTTTATGTGTTACAAAGTTCCGCGAATCGTGGTTAGTGTTAGCGCATTGTGAGATAGTGACTAACATTACTGTTGTTTTTCGTGAGACATTGACTCTGAACCAATGATCCTGAACCTATTTATTTTGTGGCTGTTGTGACCAGTGTTTGTGAACCTCAGTTCTGCCATGGCAGATGCGATGATGATGATGATACGAAATTTATAAAATTTATCATGTAATATATAAAATATTGGCTAAACAATACTTTTATTTCCAATCTCTATTCCCAGATAAAATAAAGGGACTAGAATTGAATCTAGCACGTTGATAACGTTTTACAATTTATGTTATATTGTTATTTCATATGACCGGCCGCACATTGCATTCTGTATGAATGTAATTTGTATGGACGGCGCCCGTTAGATTTTTTTCTATTACAAAGTTTTTTTCTCTATGCTAGATTCATTCTATTTTCCGTTTCTGATACATTCAGATCGGGAGGGTGGTCTCGAGAGGAGGAAAATATCTCGAGGCTGCACTCCTGGTCTGAATAAAAAATGTTAAAACTTAAAATACAATAGTCATCATGAAGTGGTTTAAATTTCCCGCCCTACTACGCCGACATAGTTTACTTGGGCTAAAGTAAGATGGCAGCACTTCCAAACTAAAATTCGTTCCTACTTTTTTTGTATGAAGTTGACCTTCTTCTCCGCTAGGAGTAATTGTGTTCTGTGAATAACTGTGTTGCCATATATTTCTCAAATGGTAAAAGCGCGAAGACAGCGAGGACATTCGGATCAAAAAAGTACTCTGTGATTCGGATCTCGTGTTGTCTGTTCTTTAGTGCAAAATTAATCGAATAAAGCAAAATGTACAAACGACAGCACGTCAAGCTACTACAATCTGTCATATATCTTTATTAAATCAACTTTGTTGCTGAAGCATTAAGGCCTAAGATTGATTGGGAATATTTGATAGTTTAAACTTGATAGCTTGACTTACTGTCGCCCGCATATTGAAAAACAGCTACATATTCAAATTATATAGTAGTACAAACAAATATGAAGGTATTGTTTCCGTCTTAATTAATAGAAATGGTAACACCATGATATACATAAAAAAACAAGTTCACCAAGCAGTTCTTTTTCGAAATTGTGAATAATGAGTTTCTATGGCAACTTTGTAAGCCAGAGTTCATCCGTACTTAGATAGGAGGAAGGGAGTTTTGGCGGGAAAGTCAAACTTTAAAATTATTTATAGTGTTGTTACTAAATAAAAGTGCGTGATTTATGTAGTAAAAAGTGCATTTAGTAAATAATTCATAACGTTGTGGAGGTCAGACGGCAGTCGCTTCACGGAAAATATCAAGTTTAGCCAAAATCAGCAGTTAGACTGGTAAAGTGGACCCCAGACTCCAAAGCTGAAAAAAGCTGCGGATGCTACTGGGATTAACGCTGAGATGATGATGAGTAAATAATTCGCAAGAACAGTGAAATATCGCAGCATAGTGGCCATATCATGACTTTGTTCGAAACCTCCCTCGTAAGACGGGCCACGTGGACGTCTTTTTGGACATGAGTAATTCATAATTATGTGACATTGGCTCAATGCACAAAACCGTGCGAAGTCAAAAGAAAGATAGAAGAAAGATAGGAGGAAAGGGATGATGTTTTGGCGCGGGGCGTATATTATCAAAACACTTAAAGTTTGTGATATGATTTAGTTTGTAAATCCGTTCGCCACTGAATTTTCGGGTCCATTTGGATAGTAGGAATAAACTTTGAGAGAGATGAGAAACAGAGTTAACTTTCATGGTATTCATGGGTGTTGAGACCGATGAGTAAGCCAAAGTGAAAATCAAAGATGGAGAAAGCAAGTATTTTCAAATTTTCGCAACCGCTATTTTAGGTAGGTTGTAATTTTGAAGTTCGTTCCTACCTTGGCACCCTCGAGCGACACGATTTTGTACTTGAGGTGGTAGCATCTCACTGCGAGACGCTAAATGACTAAATTATAGTGTAAACAAATAAAACCACACTATAATGAACATAATTTTATTGTATTATAGCAATACATAACATTATCTATACAGACTAATACAAGGCATTCACAGTTATCAAAATATCACTAGTATAATTACTTCGCACTGCAGAAATTGATACGTATGCCAGAACTAAATCTACTGCAAAACACGGACGCAGTATGGAGAACAAAATTCATGTTAACAAAATATTCGTAATACAAATAAATAACAAACTATAAAAAACTGGTATCGAAATTAGAAAAATAATTCAATTTCAGATTGGAAAACTCAATTGACGTCCATAAAGTAGTGAAATGCGGTACAATGGAAACTTTCATCATGGTTAAGGGCTGTAATATTGTGTGACCTCCATGCTATAGACAGTAGCAAGCTTTGGAAAAACTACTTTTAAAATAAAGCCGTGTCAGCGACACGAAGACGAGACATTGACAAAGGCGATAATATTAGCAGACCATTAAATATGTCATTTTAAATAGATATATACCTTATACCAACCAGTGAAAATTTGTATTCTTATAGGGGGAGCAAGTTTGAGGAGTTTAAAAGTCAAAATGCAGTAAGTACAGTACGGCCGGTGTATCTTGGTGAAGGCGACCTTAGTGCAAAAGGACGAACACGAACGTTTTTCAGGAACCCAGTGGTGAAACAGGCGGCATGCGCGGGGTGGAGTCTATGTTTAGTGGATTAAAGTACACAACGGAAAGGCACAGCTTCTTTAAATGATATCAAACGATACATAAAGGGTATTTTAATCCTCTCTCTATATGCTTAAAAGTTATGAAAATGAAACATCCCCTGCGGTAGGCTACTAGTGGGCGTACCCAGCTTCTGGCCTAGAGAGGGGGGGGTCAGGCATAGGGGGAGGGCAAGATTCAAATTTTTAGAGTGGGTAATCATTGTACGCTACAGTCGCACGCGGTTTTTAGGCAATTACAGCGTACATTTTGTTAGTGTCTACTGCGTGGTTTCTTTAAAACTTAGGGATAAGTCCTCGTTTATATTTTGTTTATGGGAGTTCATACATTATTGTGATATTGGCAAGCAACATGACGTCTAACATGTACCGACGACAGCACGTCAAGATACTACAATCTGTCAGATTTCTTTATTGGATTTTCAATTTTATCTCTTAAGCGTTAAGTCTCAAGGTTGATTGGGAATATTTGGCAGTTTCGGGTAGCTTGACCTGCTGTCGTCCGTACAACTGAAAATTTAGTAGGAGTTTTAAAAGTTAGAGTCAATATCGTCTGATATAATCCAAATCAAAGCCGTACTCTCTGTATGTATATAAAAAGTACCCTTTCCATTACATGTTGTAGATCTATAGCGCAAACTAAAATATGAGCTATGTATAAGCTAACAGGGCCCATATTTATGTAAGACTATTAATTGCACCCAAAGGCCTGGATGAAGTTTAGTCGATTCTTAAATTTCATGATCGGCGTACTGGTGTAATCATCCTCTAAAATTGACTGTCTCCCCTATTGGGGAAGTATCTAACTGTGGAAAAGACCATCTCAGTATCTTCCTTCAAAACATTATTCACTGATAACCTTATATTTCCCACCCATGACGTAATTCCCGATATATTAAGCCGTGCTTTATTCTAGCACTTTGAATGGCAGCGGTGTGCTGTCGGCGGTGCCGGCGGACGAACTGAAATAGGGCGATACATCTGACAGATAGTTTCGCGGCAGTAAGCCAATGAGGAGCGCTATTTTAGCGGCTATCGGGGCTTTTTCTTCGTCGTCGATTATTGTGTCTTGATCTGGCATCATCTGGAAATATAATAAAGAAGGTATGAAAAATGGTTTCAGGTGGTAAAATTGATCGACACTGACAGTAGATCTCGTATACCGATCAGTGAACTTTCGCATCTTTAAGGAGGAGATGGGGGCAAGGTTGAGGAGTTTAAAAGTCAAAATTCATGAAGTCTAAACTACAACTTCATTTTTTGTTTATGCGAAACCCGAAACACGTGTCCAGTATTTTTAAGTAAAGAACCTATTTACAAAATTTCAAAAGGATATCATGAAAACCCACAAAGTTACGAGCTTGTTATCCTACTTGGTTGTCCCAACAAAAATATAGTCAAAGCTCCGCTCGGGTGGGCGAGCGCTGTGCGTTGACCTCTGGCTTCAGCTGTTGCGCGCGCAAGTACTATGATCTATCGTAAGCTGCGTGAGCGCGCTCGGTAACCACACTGAAACATTTTCTAAATGTATTTGGGAAAAAACATAACATTGTGTAAAAATGATTGGAATCGATTCAGTTGCTTATTCTGAACAAACTGTATTCAGATTTCGCAGAAACAAAATATAACGTTGTACATAGCTGAAATATAAGAAAATCTACCTTGTCTACAATGTGCTTCTGTATCAAACCATCTGACCCTACGTAGAACGTAGAGAACCCGTCATACCATCTGCAAAATAAATAAAAATAAATGTTTATCTCTGTCTGACCTATGTATTATGGAAATTATATTAGGTGTACAAATAAGTTTCCGCCGTTTAACAAAAGATGACCTCACTAAGAGGGTTCGTTGAAATAGGGATGTTTCCTGGACAAAAAAAAATATTCTATTTAGTCCGTCATTAAAAAAACAAATATAAAAGGCATCAAAGATCAGGCGTGGTGGCGTGGTGGCTGGTGACGTCACACAAGTTTTCATCGCGCTGTGTTGTCTTCATTTTTGTTTATATGAAAAAAGAAAAAATACGCGTCTAGTATTTTTTGGAAATCTGACTGACGTACTAATTAGTTTTTTTTTAGTCAAATACCCTATTGTCAGATGTAAAATGTGATATCGTAAGTTTGGACATCTGGTAATAACATACACTTAAAGTATTAGTGACTGTATATTTTGTGCCGAATAAACGTCATTTGCCTGAACCTTTGTTACTTCTTTAATTGGAAAAATCTGTAGCTGAGGCCCATCGATTACTTGTAGAAGCTTATGGTGAAGCTGCTTTAAGCGAGAGAAGTTGTCGTGAGTGGTTTTATAACTGAAAAGTTTAATAACAACGTAGTGGAAGACCGAAATCGTACAAAGACACGGAATTAGAAGGATTATTGGAGGAAGATAAAAGGCAGAGGAATAACGCGCCCATTACTACAGCAGATATGACAAAATTATTACCAAAATTATTCCTACGTGATAATGCTCGTCTGCATGTTCAAAAAACGGCGGAAACTTATTTGTACACCTATTAAATAATCTGATGTATACATTGAGGTTGAAACGAAGAAACAAGAGACCATTTGGTAATTTGCTTAATACATAACCGTAGGTCATATCTCAATAGTACTCATTCCAGCCAAGTCGTGTTACAATGACCATTTCCACACTGGTAAACCGTACTACAATGAAACTTTTTTTATTATGGCTATGACATCAAAACATCATACATGATTATGTCAAAAAGCGCGCGTATTTGCGTCACGACCAAACACGCATGTTATTAGGTTGTATGGATGAATTGCCTTTTCTGCTCTTTTGTGGGATTATAACAACAAAAAATGATCATATTGTTACGGGCTAGGGGTACTAAAATGCCGGTTAAGGGTTACGAACTTTATTGGCAACGAAGGTACAGACGGTAGTAGGCAATGACAAGTAGAATGTAGCTGACGTCGCACCGAAGTCTTCACTTAAGTCCACGAAGTCCGTGTCGTAAACACACAATAACAGTACAGATGTTACTTCACGTTGTACTCACAGTCCTTGTTACAGTTGTCGCAGTAGGTATTCTCAAAGATCGCTTCTTAACTGTCGCTGTTTTCGTATCGCTAGTCGAGTGTAGACTGACTGTGTGCCGGCGTCGCGACGCCTTATATAGCCCAGCTGATCGAACATTCCAGATTCCTCTATACGTAATAATAATAGCACATAACTTCGAGGTCACTCGGAAGTACCTACGGTAATTCCCGGAAACGGGTTTCTAGAAATTTCGATGTCGACACTTTGTTGACAAAACTGTTGAAACCTGTACCATTCGATAGGCCGTCCTAAGTCTAGCAATGCGTTTTATTATTGTACCTAGAAAATGTCTAGATCTGGCGAAATAGGGCTCAAAAGTGACACACTGCATGTCACGCGATATTGAACCTTATGCCATCGACATAAGGTCCATTCGTAACATTGCCCCCTTCTTAGTCTTGCTCGTCCCGAGCATGATTTGATCCATAATAGCGAGCTAGGCGGTCTACGTGTACGACTTTCAGCTTCCCTCTAGGTCCTTTCTTAATCCGGTAGGTGACATCGTTTATTCTGGTTACTATCGTGTACGGACCCTCCCATTTGGCTTGGAACTTTGGACTCTTTCCTTTTCTTCTAATGGGATTATGTAACCATATCAAAGTTCCCTCTTCAAATCCGGGCACGTTAGCTTTGCGGTCGTATCGGATCTTCATCTTCTCACTGGTTTTCAGACCATTCTCTCTCACTAGCTCATGTATTCCATCTAATTTACGCCGCAGGTCGGCCACATAGTCGACGGCTAGGATAGGAGCATCGGGAGGTGTTCCGGTTAGTGCATCTATGGGTAGTCTAATTTCTCGGCCGAAGTTGACTTTCGCCGGTGTGCAGTTTGTGCTATCATGTGTTGCGGAGCGGTATGACATTAAGAAGAGTGGAATGTATTGGTCCCAATCCCTTTGATGTTCTTCCACTACTTTGGCCAAATGATTCTCCAACGTCTGATTGAATCTTTCGACCATTCCATCTGACTGTGGGTGATATGGTGTTGTACGAGTCTTATGTATCCCGAGTAGTTGGCAAACCTCTTGAAATAGTGAAGACTCGAAGTTTCTACCCTGGTCAGAGTGTAACTCCAAAGGAATGCCAAATCGACAGAACACCTCGTGAACTAGCTTTTTGGCGACTGTATGAGCTTCTTGGTTAGGTACTGCAAAAGCTTCTGGCCATTTGCTGAAATAGTCTTGCATGACGATGATATACCTATTCCCTTCTTCAGTAACAGGGAATGGCCCAGCTATATCGACAGCAACTCTTTCCCATGGTGCACCAACATTGTACACTTTCAGCCGACCTCTGGCTCTCGTTTGCGGTCCCTTTACTGAGGAGCAAGCTACACATTTTCTACACCAGTCCTCAACGTCTTCACGGCAATGCACCCAATAGAATCTTTTTCTCACCTTCTCCAGGGTTTTCTTAACTCCTAGATGTCCTCCGGATACTCCGTCGTGCACCTGTCGTAGCACTGACGCGACCTTATCACAGGGGACAACTATCTGTAAGGTGACCTCCTGTCCACTGGGTGATTCCCATTTCCTCTTGAGAACTCCATTATCAATTATCAGGCTGTCCCATTGAGCCCAGTAACTTTTCGCTGTTGGGCTGAGCGCTGATATCTCACTCCAAGTGGGCCTTTGGCCACGTTTCCTCCATTCGATTACTGTCTTCAGGTCACTGTCTTCCTTTTGTGCGTCTTCCAATGATTGATTGTCCCAGTCTCCGTCCAAAGCGTTCACCTGAATAATCCTTACGTTCTCTTTCTTTTCCTGTTTGGCACAATGTCGGCAAGATTCTTCGCAAGGTCGTCTAGACAAAGCATCAGCATTATTGTGTGACTTGCCTTTTCGATGTTCAGTGACAAAGTCAAATTCTTGCAGTTGCTCAATCCACCTTGCTACTTGTCCTTCTGGGTCTTTGAATTGGAGGAGCCACTGTAAGGCGGCGTGATCGGTACGAAGTGTAAACTGTCTCCCAATCAAATATTTCTTGAAGTGTTGTAAGGTCTTAACAACGGCTAGAAGTTCTCGGCGGGTAACACAGTAATTTCTTTCTGGCTTGGAAAGGCATTTGCTGAAATATGCAATCACGACCTGCCTATCTCCTTGTGTTTGAGAGAGAACTCCTCCAATACCAACATTGCTGGCATCCGTGTCTACCAAAAATCGACCTTCCCGACTAGGGTAACCTAATACAGGAGTCTCGCACAAGTGAGTTTTCAGTAGCGCAAATGCCTGTTCGCAGTCAGAGTTCCATTCAAATTGACACTTTTCCTCTGTTAAACGATGCAACGGCTTCGCTAACTCGGAGAAGTTCTTCACAAACCTACGGTAATATGCACACAGACCCAAGAAAGAGCGTACCTCAGTTTTATTGCGAGGCGTAGGCCACTTCGACACGGCTTTTATTTTTTCAGGGTCTGTTCGAATTCCTTTCGCCGAAATAATGTGTCCCAAGTATCCAACCTCTTTCTGGAATAGTGTACACTTACTAGGACTGAGTTTTAAATTCGCGTCACGCAGTTTCTGAAAGACTTTCTCCAAATTGCGTAGGTGCTCTGCGAAGTTTCGTCCCTGTAAGGGTTTGGTGGGTATGTACACAGAAAATATAACAGCAGATTTACTTGTACCGCACTTAACTGCTCGGCCGCTCCACAGTGACTGTGCGGCTAGCGTCTCGTTACTCGCTAGCCGCACTCCCCACCACTGAGCGCCCCACCAGCCAGCGTGCTACATTTATTATACGCTATACACTACATCTACCTTTTACAAAATTTGAAAAATAAAATTATTACTGTAACATATGCTCATCAGAATCACTATACTATAATACTAACACCTAGATATACATTTTCTCAGACTTCGTTGTTTGATTCCGCAGCTTGTCTTTTCTTTCAGCATATTCTTTTCCTTTGTTTTCATTTCCACCTCTCTGTCCTTTGTTTCGAGATTTGTTTCTGTGAATTCAATATCTAACACAGAAGGTAGCTTATCTCTGAATATACGCCAGTGTTTAAGGGGTTAAGCAAATATAATTTCTCGGGCATCAAAATTGTCTTGTGAGGGAGTAAAGCCTTTAGACATGTATGGGTTGCTGCTAGCCCAGTTGGTTTAGGCACCGTGCTCGTTCAGCATGGTATGAATGGGCCGAAAAAATTGCTTTCGGCAACAAAAGACTATCAGGTCGCATTAATCTCAAATTGAGAAAGAAGCTCTCTCTCTCTCTCTCTCTCTCTCTCTCTAATAGGGGAAATAGTACATTTAGACATGTATTTGTTTGGAAAAGTTAGTTTCGAACTTATTAGTGACTTAGCCTTCAGAGGTAACATGCGGGCCAGATTCTAAACAATGTGCGAGAATCGACCACTGGGTAATCCGTCTACAATCGTATAATTTTAAAATCGTCTATAGTCCGAGTAAGAAAATATCGCGGATTCACTGTCGCGATTGTGTGTCTATAATAGTCTAGTCTCCAGAACCTTTCGATGATGATAACTATTTAAATCTAGTTGTTGATGAATCTCGTCCTACCGCAATCACCTTGCGTGAGCTGACGCAAGTACGTGAAGCGGATCTAGAAATTTAATTGGTTAGAATTGGAATCTATAATAATAACTAGGAACAAAGCGTCTGCACTTACAAGATCTTCGGACATGGGTTACGCTTTCAAGATAATTTGCTCTCCCGAGGCAATAAAATCGTTACCCCATCTAGTTTGAGGTAGAAAGTTTTTATGTGCAGCTCACGAAGGTCATCCGGGCATCGTAGCCATGAAAACACGACTACGTTCTAAAGTATGGTGACGAAAATCGATAGCAATGCATAAAAAATTATAGCAGATCTTGTAAAGGCTGCACTCTAGTTTCTGTTAGTATTGTATAGATTAGTATTCTCGTTTGGATTGATATAGCCAAAGTTTATCTTGGACCTATGCCGACTGGACATTACCTTTAGTCGTTATTATCTATATTATCTACACTGATATATAAAGCTGAAGAGTTTGTTTGAACGCGCTAATCTAAAGAACTACTGGCCCGATTTGAAAAATTATTTTTGCGTTGGATAGCCCATTAATCCAGGAAGGCTTTAGACTATACAATATCACGCTGTGACTAATAGGGGCGGAGCATAACTAAGTCCACGCGAACGAAGAGAATTCTAATAATAACATCACTGCCTCGCTGAATCAGAGTCTATTTAGCGAGTTGTTGCCTATCGCCCCCACAATGGTTTCTGCAATAAACCCCTCTTACACTATAGATTTGACTGATGACAATGATACAAAGTCATCAAATTCAGTGAGGGTAGTAACCAGCAAAAATAAATTTAAAAAATATATAAAAATTAATAAGTACATTGTCAAAACTCAAAAAATGGTGAAAAGACAAAGGTACTTTATAAAAAGTGTTAAGATGAACAGGGAAAGAATCAATTTGCTGAAACAGTTAGATATGTATTCTTATAACTTAGAGCAAAGTAATAGGAGGTATGACATAGACACGGAGTCATTGCAATCTGAACTTGACCGTCTGCAAGATAAACTTATTTCATTGACTAATAAGTATAATACCTCAGAAGACCTAATGAGAGAATATGTGTTGGCGATGAATGAGCTGGTTAACTCACAAAAAACCAACTGTGAGTGCGGCCTAACATCAGATGTGCTTACACCGGATCATTCGTTGACATCATGTAATACCACCTTGCCGCAGCCCTGTGTTGATGTCATGGTTCCTTCTGGTAATAGTGCCAATAGCCGTGATTGTAATGATCTTAATAGTCTTAAACAAAGCTTGACTAATGATGTTGTGTTGTTCTGTGATGAGATAGGTAAGGGCTTGGGGCGCTTGTTGACTGATGAATGTCCAGGTCACTCAATATTGAACTACTGTATGCCTGGTTGTTCTTTATATAGAATTATGCAAAAAATTATTAAATGTAACTTTTCCCAGAATACAACATTGTTAATTTTTGTGGGTAATAGGGGAAATTTGAGCAAAAGAGAACTGCTTAAGAGTTGTGAAACATTAAGCAATCTGAATATTGGAAAGGTTGTCTTGTTTACATTCCCTTACAGTGACCAGTTGCCACAGGAAGAAAATAGGATTAGATTTGAACTAAATATGACAATGTCCAACTTGACATTTAATAATAAAATATTACATTTAATTGACATAAATAATTATTTTAAGAATTTGTATTTGACAAGAGATAGACATAACAATGTTATGTATTATCTTTCTAATTACTTTAAAAGACAGGTAGCTGTGTCGCTATCATATTTTTTTTCTATTACAGCCAAGAATTTGGCTAAACAACTTGCTTCTTTTGAGCAATGCAATGACATTCTAATTAATTCTGCCAATAATTTGGTATCAGTTGACATCATTAATAATTTAAATTAGAAATTAAGACAATAGAGCCAACCTCTAGCTATAACAATATACAGGATTACAAAGGTAACTCGGGAGGAAATTTAAAGTCAATAGATAATATTAATTTGGTGCATCAAAATATTCAAGGATTTATGAACAAAGATTTAGAGGTAGATTTATTCATGAACCATTATGGTATTGATATTCTTTGCATAACCGAACATTGGCTAAAAAGTCACCAGTTCTTGTTTAATTTTAAGAATCACCAGGTTGGTAGTTCGTTTAGCAGAATTAATGCTATACATGGTGGCTCATTAATTTTAGTTAGTAACCTGTTGAAATTTAAAAATCGTAAAGACATTGTGGGCCTGTCTGTTGAACGAACAGCTGAAATTGCCTGTGTAGAGTTGGAGGGCTCCATTGTGTTAAGTGTGTACAGACCCCCTTCGGGATTGTATGACTGCTTTGAAAAGGTAATGGATGAAGTCTTACATAAGATTTGTGTTTCAAACAAAGCCGTTATCGTTTGCGGTGATTTTAATATTAATTTATTAGAGAACTCTGGTTATTGTAATAAAATTATAAGTCTATTTCAGTCCTACAATCTTGCAAACCTATTTTTGGAGCCCACAAGAATAACACCTACTTGTGCCACGTGCCTAGATAATATTTTTACAAACATAATACCAAGCCACAAAGAAGTTTTAAATTTACTTGATTCTGATCACTGCGGACAAAGGATTACTATTCCAAACCATAGTAAAAAAGTGGCCAAAAAGGATATCACTGTTAACCCCAAAACTGAAAGCCGCTTGGAGGTTTTTAGACTTGATCTCATCAATAAATTGCCATTCTTATCCAGTGCTGTTACTGCTGACCCTAATCATCTCTATGACAATTTTTTTAATATATACTGTAAGCTATTTGATTCCACCTTTGTTCCCAAGACTATCTCTGTTAATAGTAAAGCATCTTTCTCTGATTGGGCTACCATGGGTATTCATAAAAGTAGAACTCGGCTTTATGAACTGTACAATGAGAGGATTTATATTAACACTGTTGAATTCAATTTGTATGTTAGAAAATATTCAAAATTATTCAAACAAGTTTGTTATATGGCCAAGTCACGTTACTTGAGTTCAAAGATAAAGAACAGTGGCAATGTAATTAAAACGACTTGGAAAATTATTAATAGTGAAACGGGAAGGTCCAGTGATAGAAATACTGACTATAGCCTGTCTATTAATGACAACATAATTAAATCTGACTCGCAAGTCTCTGAGGCATTTGAAAATTTCTTTTCGGATATTCCTGTTTCCACTACTAAATCCCTAAACTCATCGCCTTCTGTTGCCGAGTCTTTGCTTAAAGAAAATGTTAATGTTTGTGATTCGGAGTTTCATTTTGAACATGTTATCAGTAGAGATATAATTAAAATCTTTCACACTCTAAATGTAAAAAAGGCTGCTGACCTATGGGGTCATTCGGTGGAAGTTGCTAAGTCTATTATTGATATTGTGGCACCCACTCTAGCTGTTATCTTTAATGCTTGTATTGACTGTGGAGAGTTTCCTGATCTCATGAAAAATAGTAAAATAATACCTTTGTTTAAATCTGGTAGTACATCAGACCCCACAAATTATAGACCTATTTCTGTACTACCTACCTTTAGTAAAATTTTTGAGAAATTAATTTTAAACCAAATGCTAAATTTTTTTAATAAACATAAATTATTACATAGCAAACAGTTCGGTTTTACAAGGGGTCGTTCAACTACTGATGCCGGTGTTGAACTTCTAGGTCATATATATAATGCATGGGAGGATAAATGCGATGCTTTGGGCATCTTTTGTGATTTGTCCAAGGCATTCGACTGCGTTCTTCATGATACGTTAATCAGGAAACTCCGCCACTACGGGATCCGGAACTCTGCACTGGATCTTATTACATCTTACTTGAGTGGTAGGATTCAGAGCGTTGACGTTAATGGAAAAAGATCTTCCGGATCTTTAGTAACAATGGGAGTCCCACAGGGGTCAATTCTTGGTCCTTTTTTGTTTCTTATTTACATCAATGACCTGCCGTACCTAATAAAGGATAACCACGATATAGTGTTGTTTGCAGATGACACTTCACTTTTATTTAAACTGAAACGTCAGCAGCAGGTTACTGATGATGTAAATAGCGCGATCTCCAAAGTAGTCCATTGGTTTAATGTTAATAATTTACTCTTAAACGAGAAAAAAACCAAATGCATTAGGTTTACTCTACCTCACGTGAGGCAGGTGGAAACTAAAGTGTTGATAAGGGGCGAAGAATTGAAATCTGACGACAGCACAGTGTTCTTGGGTATAACTCTGGATGCTAAGCTTCAATGGGGTTCACATATAGAAAAATTGTCGAAAAAGCTAAGTTCTGCTGCATACGCAGTTAGAACAATTCGTAATTTGACTGATGTTGAGACGGCCCGTTTAGTGTACTTTGGCTATTTCCACAGCGTAATGTCGTACGGCATTCTGTTGTGGGGAAATGCCGCCGATATTCAAACAATATTTGTTTTGCAGAAACGAGCTGTTCGTGCAATTTATAAATTAAGTCCGAGACACTCTCTCAGAGAAAAATTTAAAGAGATTAATGTACTGACCGTGCCGTCTCAATATATTTATGAAAATCTTTTGTATGCTCATAAAAATATAAAATTGTTTAAAAAATACAGTGATGTCCATGATATAAATACTAGGAACAGGCACAAATTTATTGTACCTACAACAAGGCTCAAGAAAATAGGTGGCTCTTTCAGATGCCAATGTATACATTTTTACAATGGACTTCCAGGGGTGGTTCAAGATCTGAGCCTGAATACATTCAAATCCTTCATTAAACGTAAGTTGTGTCAGAAAGCATTTTATAGTGTGAAGGATTATATTGAGGACAAAAAGGCTTGGGCTTGAGCTGCGTCCGATTTCTATACAATAATTGTTCTTTGATTTTTCCTCTTGTAGTTTTAATATGTAGTTGTTTATGTTATTTATTCAAAGCCTGTATTACACATATGTAGCCAAGCATATTGTACGTTACGGAATTGTATCGCTGACAGAGGTGTTCGGCACTTGTACAGCTGCACAGGAGCTAAACTTTCCACAGATTCGGGAACACTGTTGGAGCTGCTGAACCTTGGACAAAACTATCTTAGCATTGTGTAGATTCAATTTCTTAGTATTGTATAATTGCATGGCAAACGTGTGAGCACAATGTACGAATGTGCTGTAAGGCATTTATTTGTTGGGTTAGTCTTTTTTATTGACTTAATTGTGCTCTGGCTGTTGAGAGTATGTCATGCTCACTCAAATGTCTCGCTGATGGTGGCGTGTGTTTTGGGTCATTGGGTTCCCTTCGATATGGTTGAGCTGAATGATGCTGATCCATACGTCATGTTCGTGAACGGACGCCGTCAGAGGGGACTGGTCATCTCTTAGCTGCCACGGCGTATTTTAATTTCTGAATTGATTTTTGTGTGTTTTCCATAATGGACGCTCTCGGCGCACAATATATTTCTGCATCGTTCTCACGCGGTTGATTTCAACATGAATGATGTAATCAAATATTTGTAACAATAGCTTAAAAATTTAAAAGAGTGTCCATGGAGTTTCTTGCCCGTTCTTCTCCATAGGTACCTACTCTTTGGAATGGGCGACTAGCTTCATCTTATTGACTGACCGACCTTCTGACAATTCAAAAGTGCCTGTAACTGGTTTATTTGAAATAAATGATTTGATTTGATTGATTTGATTTGATTTGAAGTCGCTGGCGGTTGCTAGTAGTCTATCTAAGGAAGTAAAAATTTGCAAAAAAATATTGACTCCACATACACAATAAACATACTGAAAGATAAATTTTCTCGACTAAACACACCTGTCACTTGTCAGTTATTACTGCTGGTAACGGTCGACAGTTTGTTAGTGGAGAATTCTATATTTTTTGCAAAGTATTGGTATTTAGTTATTCCATAGCATTCCTTATTGCCCACAACAAAACAGATTAATTGAGAGACAAAACAGGAATATACTTTAACGGTTACGAATAACTCAAATATTAGCCTAAATATTTAACCATGTTCGGACGGCAGCTAGTCAAGCTACTCGAAACTGTCAAACATTCCCAGTCAACCTAGAGCCTTATTGCTTTAGTGATAAAGTTGAAAATCTATTAAAGAAAATTGACAGATTGTAGTGGCTTGATGTGCTGTCGCACCCATCATTCTGTGACCGGTAAATCTCCTTCTGAACTTTTTTCAGGCGTAAATTCAGAGATAAGCTACCTTCTGTGTTAGATATTGAATTCACAGAAACAAATCTCGAAACAAAGGACAGAGAGGTGGAAATGAAAACAAAGGAAAAGAATATGCTGAAAGAAAAGACAAGCTGCGGAATCAAACAACGAAGTCTGAGAAAATGTATATCTAGGTGTTAGTATTATAGTATAGTGATTCTGATGAGCATATGTTACAGTAATAATTGAAATTGTGTGTTTTTACCATAATCACTTTGAAAAACACTAACGTTCAAATCATTAACACATTTAACAGTTTTGTCACAGTATAATAATCATACAGTAGGTCGACGCCTTTGATCTCGTGTAAAATGCAACCAGCACCCCAATCCACGTCGGAATTAACACCCATATCATAATAATGTACATTTAAATTGGCGTCCGCCATCTTGGATTTCAAAAAGGATGGCTTTTTCTTAACAAGCACCCCAATTATACTCGAAATTGACACTCATATCCAATTAAAAAACAAACAAATAAAAAAAACAGACACGCGTTAGCCCTTAATGATAGATTCACTACGAGATGACAGCTACGAACATCGTTTTGTTTGCAGCTCGGGTGCCGCTTACCCGCGTCTCGTCCTTCACACACCGCACGATTGCTCTGTCTAGAAGTCTTCGTTGGACGACTGTATGATTTTTAGACTGTGGTTTTGTTCTGTCAACGACTTTTATATGTGGTATTTTATCAAGTAAATCAGATTTATTTTGAAATATTCCCTTTGTGATCCCATCGCACACAAATTACGTAAAATTAATCAGAGTGCGGGTTTCACTATATATCATACGTAAGCTAAATAAGCCAATTACTTTAATTTTTTGTGACATAGCTGAAATTTTATTTACGTTATTTTATTTATAGCTACGTATCAATTTAATATAATAACAGTATAAAATTCATATTAATATACGGTTAAGCTACACGGAATATCTCAATGAATAAAACCGATCAATCACTGATTTACTTCTTAATTCTTTAGAATTTTGGTACATACCTTACACTTCTGTGATCCTGGCAGGGTCGCCACTTGTAAGGGTTTGGTGGGTATGTACACAGAAAATATAACAGCAGATTTACTTGTACCGCACTTAACTGCTCGGCCGCTCCACAGTGACTGTGCGGCTAGCGTCTCGTTACTCGCTAGCCGCACTCCCCACCACTGAGCGCCCCACCAGCCAGCGTGCTACATTTATTATACGCTATACACTACAGTCCCATAATGATGATGTCATCCAAATAGACCAGGCATGCATCACCAAGCAACCCCACCAAGATGCGCTCCATTAGGCGCTCAAATGTAGCTGGAGCATTGCACAGTCCAAAAGGCATGACATTGAATTGCCAGAGACCGTTCCCAGGACCAGTGGTGAAAGCGGTCTTTTCTTTATCCTGCTGACAGATTTCTACCTGCCAGTATCCACTTTTAAGGTCAACTGTGGAGAACCATTTCATGCCACTTAGCAAGTCCAAAGTGTCATCTATACGTGGCAGGGGATAACTGTCCTTTTTCGTGGCATCATTCAACATCCTGTAGTCAACGCAAAACCTTGTACTGCCATCCTTTTTCTTGACTAGGACAACTGGAGATGACCAAGGGCTGGTAGACGCTTCGATAATCCGATTTTTCTCCATATCTCTTAACATTTTCGACACTTCCTGTTCTCTTGCAAAGGGGATACGACGTGGTCTCTGTCTTATCGGCTGTGTATCGCCCGTATCTATATGGTGTTTGACGAGCCCGGTCCTTCCCACGTCACTGTCGGTCTTAGAGAAGATGTCATGAAATTTATACAACAGTTGCTTAACTTTGTGACTTTCGAACTTGTTTAAATTGCCCTTACAATTTTCGAGTAGTGTCGATACATGTTCCTGCCACTGCTTATCACGTTCCTTTTCGTGCGCCTCTGTTTTTCTCAACGATGCTACATGGTCGCACACACCCACGATGCAATTCTTTTCAAGAATTATTTCTTTGTTACTAACGTTGATAATGCGCACTTTTGGTTTATCGGAAATCATCATCAGTGTCCTTGCTGTTATCCAGTCTGGGTGATCTCCAGAATCTTCAATTATAATGCAACGTTTACGGCATCCTATTGGTGATAGTCTAATATCTACTAAGGTTTCTGATCTTGGTGGTAATGCCGTTCTCCTTAAACAGTACACTGACCCTTGTTTTCCACCTTGAAGAAATACTTCTTGTTCTGGGAAACTCAATACTCCTTTTGCTACATTAAGGATGCACTGTTGTTTCTTCAAAAAGTCCAGTCCTATTATGCAATCATCTGTAATATTCGCTACTAAAACAGGGTGCGTAAATGTCTTATCACCCATTTTCAAGGTCACATTCGTTTCACCAAGGACGAGTACTGGTTGGCCGGTGGCGGTTTGTAATCGGCATTGTGAAAACCCTCTTTTCCATGCTATGGTCCGAGGAAATAGCTCCGGTCGTGCAATAGTTCTTGATGCACCAGTATCCAACGTGAAACTGCATGACTTACCATTCAGTTCTCCTTCTATAATAAGACTGTTTCCATCGCCCACTTGTGATACTGTTATAATGGGGGCTTCAGGTCGACCAGCCAGTACTCGCCCCATAGCCCTGGCTGTTCTTAGTTTAAATCCTCGGCTTCCACCTGTGTCCCAGAAGTACTTCTTCCCTTAGACTTCCTGGGACAATTGATCCGAATATGACCCTTTTCGCCGCACTCATAGCAGGTTGGTCCTTGCCGAGTTTTTATTATTGGGGTTACCTCGCGAATGCGGTGCTGTTGTCGGCCGTCTTGGCGTACTGCTTCCACCTCCAGAGCGTGTGTCAAGGCTGCCTTCAGAGTCTGATGGTGACCCAGACGAACTGCAGCCCTGACTTCTGCATCTCGGATTCCATCAGTAAAAGCTTGCACCGTAGTAGCATCAATTGCTCCCGGCGTTGAAGCATACGCCCTCCGAACAATACGTTCTATTTCCGATGCCCATTGTTGCAAACCCTCACTGCTTTTCTGTGTGCGGTCGCGGAGTTGAGCCCTGTAAACATGTTCGAGGTGTTTCTCCCCGTATCTAGACTCCAACGCTTCTAGCAGACAGGCTAGGGTATTGCAATCGCCGGAAATATTTTCGAGAATTTGTACCGCATCACCACGCAGAGCAAGCGTAAGAGCGGTTACCGCTTGATCGTCATCCCAATTGTTGCCTTTTGCGACTTTTTCAAACTGTAGACGGAAGGCCACCCATGACGTTGTTCCATCAAAATGAGGTACTTGGAACGTCGGCAAAGCACTAGGTATCACCCCTTTTTGTACCTTCTCATGCAAAAATTCTACTTCCTTTCCAAACTCCATGATGGTATTGTCTAGTTTATCGAAACGCGCATCATGTTTGTCTATACGAGCATCTTGCTGGCCTATGCGCGTATCTTGCTGGTCCAGACGGGTATCTTGTTGTGCTGTTTTTATTTTAAGTTCGTTGACCTCTTCTTTGGTTTTTTTCCATTTTTCATTTAATTCTAATACCAGTTGCTGGGATTTTTCTATTTTTGCTTGAGTTGCTGCTTGGGATTGTTTTATTTGTGCCTGGGTTTCTGCCTGGGATTGTTTTATTTGTGCCTGGGTTTCTGCCTGGGATTCTGCTATACCTTTTATTTGCAGCGTCAAGTGAGCCAGCAACGCCGATAAATCGCATCCACTGCTTCCGGGAATAGTGGTGGTAGTAGGCGCACTCACATTCGTCGGTGTTACGACGGCCGCATCTACTCCGGGTGCAGGGACACCGACCGATTCTTCCTCTTGACGCGCCAAATCCATCGCTGCTTGTCGTCGCGTGCGAACCCTTTCGTCTTCCCTTGGCGTGACCGGCATGCCGCTTCTGACACCAATTGTTACGGGCTAGGGGTACTAAAATGCCGGTTAAGGGTTACGAACTTTATTGGCAACGAAGGTACAGACGGTAGTAGGCAATGACAAGTAGAATGTAGCTGACGTCGCACCGAAGTCTTCACTTAAGTCCACGAAGTCCGTGTCGTAAACACACAATAACAGTACAGATGTTACTTCACGTTGTACTCACAGTCCTTGTTACAGTTGTCGCAGTAGGTATTCTCAAAGATCGCTTCTTAACTGTCGCTGTTTTCGTATCGCTAGTCGAGTGTAGACTGACTGTGTGCCGGCGTCGCGACGCCTTATATAGCCCAGCTGATCGAACATTCCAGATTCCTCTAGACGTAATAATAATAGCACATAACTTCGAGGTCACTCGGAAGTACCTACGGTAATTCCCGGAAACGGGTTTCTAGAAATTTCGATGTCGACACTTTGTTGACAAAACTGTTGAGACCTGTACCATTCGATAGGCCGTCCTAAGTCTAGTAATGCGTTTTATTATTGTACCTAGGAAATGTCTAGATCTGGCGAAATAGGGCTCAAAAGTGACACACTGCATGTCACGCGATATTGAACCTTATGCCATCGACATAAGGTCCATTCGTAACAATATTTTCGAGCCATTGTTAACTTTTATCTGCATTTATAAATAAAAAGATCGTAGAAAAAGTTTTATATACCACTATCGCAAACAGCTATTGTAAAACTCGTGCTGAACTATTGGTATCACTCGTATTGCTATAGCATTGCATACAGGAAGTTGTTGTGGGCTTGGCTGTACAATTCAGAGTGAAGTTACAATTTAAAAATTGTTGATTATGTTAAGACTACACCTTAACAAACACAACTACATCATCTTCAACCTGTTTATCGGTCCACTGCTGGGTACAGGCCTGACCTGGAATCGAACCTGGTGTTTTAACCACCAGGCAACCAGGACATTACAAAATTTAAGTACGCCTTAATTTTCATGTGTATTAATGATTTAGTTAAAGATTTAGCATATGTGGCTGAATGCTTATTAAATAAATAAGTCATTTGTAATGCTAATACTCACAGTTCCTGGTCTTTGAACGCCTCCTTCATATTCCATAGTTTGTATTTCCAGAACATGAAGAATACCTTGAGCCCCGATATGCCCTTGATGCGCCACCTCATCCTGCAGACAGATTCAATAGGATGGTAACTATGATACGTGTTCAATGTTAAGGGTTTCCACACGAGTCCTCCCAGTGGACCATTGTGCGTGAAATATGCTACATTTTTTTTTTTAGTAATTTAAACTGGTGCTTGACTGCAATCCCGCCTGATGGTAAGCAGTGATGCAATCGTTGATGGTAAAGCGCACTAGTATATTAAGCCTATTCACTAAAAAAAACTTAAGAATAGGAAGGATGACGGCAGTTGAGCGAGGTGATGCAATGTTAAACCCAAGACCAACACGAACAACGATGCTAAGCCAGAGGGAGATTGATCTGGAGACTCTCCACGACCAAACTCCCGACACAACATTTGTCGCATTGTACCCGGCACACATCGCAACACAACTGCTCAGACCCGTCCTCCGTACGGCTTCACCAGACATCATGCCCGAGAACGACGAATCGCTTGGCGGCAAGACCATGTCTGGTGGGTGGTAACTTCTGCCGGCAGCCGATGTTATGGCCTACCACCGAGTAAAAATAAACATAAATAGCTATCATGAAGTTATAGAGGAAAACAAACTAGAATAAGTACAATATTAAAACATAACATAATAGGCCTATATCGTTCGCACTGTTGGGACCCAGGTCACCTCTCGATGAAAAGCAGTGGGCCGTAATCTACCACGCGAGCCCAGTGCGTGTTGGTAGATGTCACATGTCTTCGTTTTTGGCTCTAAGACATGCCGGTTTCCGATGTTTTTCTTCACCGTTTTGAGAGCTGGTGATGAAATAATTTACACACAGTAAACCGCCTAACAGGGTTCGATAATACGATCTACAACTTGTAAGTCGCAGCTGCTACCACTACATGACATTATGATGAAAGTTACATAAATTTCGCAAATAAAACATCGAAACGTATAAATCATCAATCTCGAACTCAAATTCGTTGGGGTCGGCGCATCATCAGCCTCTACTCGTCCACTGTTGGACATAGGCCTCCTTCATGGCTCTCCAACAAACTCGATCCTGAGCAGTTCTCCGCCAGGCACTACCAGCCACCTTTATGATGTCGTCGCTCCATCTCGCCCAGGGGCGTCCTACGCTACGTTTGCCGAGACGCGGTCTCCACTCGAGGACTTGTTTACCCCAACGGTTGTCGGTCCTGCGGCATATGTGACCAGCCCATTGCCACTTCAGCTTGCTAATCCTCTCAGCTATGTCGGTGACTTTGGTCCTCTGTCGGATAACCTCATTTCTGATGCGGTCCTTCAGAGAGACGCCCAACATAGCCCGCTCCATAGCTCGCTGAGAAGCTTTAAACTTATGGGCTAGTCTGACCGTTAGTGTCCACGTCACGGCTCCGTAAGTCATAATGGGTAGGACGCACTGGTTGAAGATTTTAGTCTTCAAACCTTGGGGTATCCCAGCTGGATCCTTCTATTTGAATCCTTCTCGAAGTTGTTTTTCCCTAATTGTAACGTTTGCCCGAGGATTCAGCGCATATTCGGATTTGAGGTTGGCGTAAAATGTATTTTCTTGACGACTGATAGCGAAATTAGTGTAGTAAGACTTCGTTAGTCGTCATCGGAAGTCCCCATCTTTTTAATGATATCACCATTCATACAGTCCACCCATCGTTGCTTTGGTCTTTCCCTACACTTATAGCCATCAACATTCAATTCCCCCACCTAACTTTTTATCATCTCATTTCAGGATCTGAATGATTTAATTCCCCCCATCTCCGTTCCATCATGGGACGACCCGTCGTATAGCGAGTTTCTACCCTTCGTTGTTGACACCACTACGATTCGGACGAAGAATGTCTTCAAGGCTAGAGTGAATAGGCTCTTAATAAACTAGCGCGCTATACCATCAGGCGGGATAGCTTATAATTTGTAAATTAAAAAAAAAAACATTTGTATTTGCTCAAAACTTTCTTCACGTCATTTTCTTAATTTCTCCGTATCACATACGTACACCATCGTCCCTTTGTGAACTAGTCCGACTCGCACTTGGCACGAGTCAGACGGTTTTTGTTAATGTACACCTTACAAAATTACTATGCCCATTTGAAAAATAGGTTAAATAGTCTGTGGATCATCTTTTTACCCGACTGCCAAGAGGGTTATCTTTAAAGACTTCATCAAATGCTATGCCGTCATAAGCCGGAAATCACATAAATAATGGCTATCAGTTGTTTTATAAGATAAGAACACTAAATTGGGATACTATGTTATCTAATGTTTACTTGTACGTGACCTGGATTACGAATAGTTTTCAATTTTACATATAGAAATTATGCTTTCCGTGTTATTATTAAGTACATTAAACATTTACTATATTTACAAAATTTAAAAGCTAACAGTTTAAAAAAATAATATAAACATTAAACATGTATACATACACAGGTGAGGAAATAATCAAAGGCCATCAAAAAATTCGTCTGCATCGCTGTGAATATAGGTAACGTGACCAGAACAGACTGGATGACTAGTTCAAGGACAGGAAGAAGAGCCCACGGACTGTAAGAAGAGTTCAAGTACTAGAGGAAGAGTCCAAGGACAACAAGAAGAGTCCAAGGACTAAAGTAAGAGATGAGTCCAAGGACTGTAAGAGAAGTCCAAAGACTAGAAGAAGAGTCGGACTGAAGGTGATTATCATCAGGGTGTCACCACTGTGGGGATCGCCCTGAGGACACGGTAGAGCATACGGTGGAGGTCTGCTCGGCTTGGACGGAGCACCGCAGAGTCCTTAGGGCGGCGATCGGAGGGGATCTCCCGCGTCCGCGCGTCCAGGCCATGGTCCTGAGAGAGAGTGCACACGCAGGCCGTCACCTCCTATTGCGAAGCAGTAATGGTGGCAAAGATGGAGGTGGAGCGCCTGAGGGACCGGGAATCTCAGCGTATAAAATACCGTGGCGCACAGGCAAGTGAAGGACACGGGTGGGTTTTAGTCAGTAAAAGACCGACACGCCCTTCCGCTCCGCCCAGAGCGGTAGAGGTTATTTGATAATCCCCAGCTATTGTCATGATGATGCATTCAATTTAGCTTCACTTTTCTTGGGCTGACCGACATTGACTATTCAAAAGCACCAACTGTTGGTTAATTTGAAATAAATAATTTTGATTTGATTTGATTTGATGAGGCCAAATAGGTCAGTCTTCAGTATGGAACTCACTTGATAGTAGAATCCTCAGGATGGACAGTGATCTTCATGACCTCCAACTTAACGTAGGCGAACTTCAAGTGTCCCACCGTCCGCAGCAGCGCCACCTGCTTCACGTAGTGGAACAGACCTCTGTGGAATAACAAACATAATATATTACGAATATTACGATACATACGAAAGGAACTTCAACCTACTTTCGAGATTTAAAGTGATGGAAAAATTACTTATTTTCGAAGAATAGTGAATACGCAGTTCTTATATTTAAATAACTTAGTTTAGAGGCAAGAGGAACAGGGTGTAAAGTTCACTCATCCTACATAGAAAAGGGAGGATCCTCCGACCAGACGGGTGTTGTGTACGGTGGTGCACGATAAACTCTGCTTACGAGATGTAGAATTCGTAAAAGGAGGTAACTTAATACATGTGCGGTATGCAATAAATGTGCGGGCGAAGGGGGGCAGGGCACGCGGCACGCGGTCGCATCGCTCATAATAATACCGTCAAAAATAGTGCAGTCACTTTAAAAAAAAAATACCCAATTTTGGGGAAACTGGAATTAATTCGCGGAAAAAAAAGATTATTTCAAAAATCATTAGTATTGTTACTATGATGATTATGTAAAATTTCATATTTTATTTGGTCATGTGTTTACCTAACCTTTATTATCCTTATGGGTCGGACGGGGTTTGTTTACATACTGTATATATGCACATAATATATTGGTACACTTTAACACACGCATACAGTGGAGTGTTGTCGTTTTATGGGCATGTTTTAATTTCATTATCATTCTAAAGCTATTATTATTAATTTATATATTTTTAATAGCACCTTGGAATAACTTGAGTAAAATAATTGTGGCCCAGACTCCCAGAGGTTAATTGTCGGGGTTTCAGATCATAACATCGCAACAAAGAACTTAAAGCGATAAAGCACTGCGTGTCGCGGGTTTGGGTCCCGCACGAAACAATTGTTTGTTAGAGGATGTTTATGTAACCCACCATTATCTTACTAGTGTGGGACAATGTTAAAAAATAAATAAAAACTCTTTGATATATTTCATTAAATCTTTGTATGCAGTCATAAATAACAAGAAGGCAAAGAAATTATGGTTACTTACACAGATGTAGTTCCCCTGATGTTATTTACAAACACCATGTTTGGGTGATAGATGGAGTAGTCGAGTGGTTTCACGAACAAATTCGGCATCTGGAAAAAGAAAGAGCATAACTTGATAGATGAAAAGCCTTTGTTTTGACATTGTCTGAAACTGTGTTGCTATAATAAAATATCAATAATAGATTATAAGTTAAGATATTTTATTTGCTTAAATTGGATTTTTAGATTGTTTATTAAATAGGTACAAAATGCTTACACTATAAGCCCCGCACGATGATATTGCGACGGAACCTTGTCACAATAACAGCGTTGTGACGTCATCTGTCACACAAAAGGACAGCTAGCAAAAGAATGTTAAATGCAAAATTAATATTAGGGTTAAGGGTTTACTTATATTTTATAATTTTATTACACTCTTTATAAAGAGTGTATGTATAATAAAATTCATATTAATTTTGCATTGCATTCTTTCTTTAGGTATACCTATCCCCATATTCTGACAAATAACAAATAATTATTAAAATTATTAAAAATTTCAAGGAAATAATTTTTGTAGACGTAAGAAAAATATACTTATTCGTATATCTTTCTTACATGTATACTATTTTTTTCTAACTACATTTCTGTTAATTTGCGAGCGGGAATTGAACCAGAGTCCACTGTGTAGTAGTCATGTTTTAATTACTACCTACATCTATCAGCTTATAAATAAAACCAGGATAATATGTAAAAAAATGTATATAGTCTTCCGAATCAGAACTGCTTTCTGTGTCTGTCGTTTCCAATTCACTGTCGTCGTCGTATTTATGACAAATAACTCGTCAGTTATTCGATCTTTATTCCAATATTCCTCTTCAAGCCGTTTAACATGATTGACTTCCTTTCGCCAGTCATCTGGAGTTATTGACGCCAACGCCTCCAACGTCAGAGCTTCAATGCGACTTTCCAACTGCTCCACATTCTTTTCTGACACCCTCATCTTTACCAGGTTCCAGATGTACTCAATGGGGTTGAGGTCGCAGTTGTAAGGTGGTAATCTAACGACTTCATGGCCATTGCCAGCTAATAAATTGTCAATTTTATAATTTTTCGGCGGTCTGTGCCGTTTAAGAAAGTCGATGTTGTGAGCTTGTAGCCACTCAACAATCAACTGTTTTTTATTGTTCATACTTGGTGGCCTATTCTCATCCCTACTGTGATAAGGGGCGTTGTCCATCACAATTTTGGAGTTGCGTGGTATGTTGGGTACTATTTTTTCTGTAAGCCACTTGGTGAAATTCTCAGCATTCATTTGGTCATAGTAATCCCCCGTTTTGGTGTCTGCTTTAAACATTAAAAGGGCATTGTCAACAAAACCGCTTTAACTTCCCGCGTGAACTATTATCCATCGGCGGCCGGGGCTGTCGTTCCGTCTCACTCCATCGGATGTTGTTTGCCAACATTTTTCTACCGTGTAGTGTGCGTGTATCCACGTTTCGTCGAGATAAATAACGAGCCTTTTGTTATTACCAAGCGAGTCATTTTCTTTCGTACGTCGTAAATATTTAGCCCTCCACGCTTGAATTTGGGGTCTTTGAATTAGGGCCAGTCTTTTTTGGTAGCATCGTTTAAATTGGTAGCCTAAATCACATTTAATTATTTTTCTTAATGTAGTTTCACTACCAGTATAATTAAGGTCTACTTTTGAAGCCGCCAAGATTTTGCGCATTGTGGGTATTTCTCTCCTCACCGTACACATTGAATCTATAATATTTCTTAAAGCTGTTAAGGAAAACCCGGCGAAATATTTCTTCTTTTGTCTTTTTCCTTTAGTAGGAGTTCTCATTTTTCTGCCACTGGCTGTTGCTGACTCATGCTCTCGTCTCAATTTCGTCACAGTATTTTTTGCAACGCCTGTGGCACATGCCACACACTCCGCGACTTTGATAGAATTTTGCAAAATATTTTTAATAACTGTAAGCAGTTGCTTCGGTATTAAAATGTCCGAAGCACTTTTTAAAGCACGGTTTATACTTTCAAGAACTAACTTACAATCCTCTTTCTCTTGTAACAAAATAATTGTCCACTTTAATTATAATTTCACGAGCAAGACTATTAATTAATTTCTTACTCATTTTAACGAGTAACAGCTAACAAAACTAAACAACAAAATTCAAGAACAACAATAAAACAGGATAACAAAAACAAAAAGCTAACAAAAATATTCGATGTGCGTAAGTGGGTAAGCGCGGACTGAACTTGCGAACGGTACCGACGTTGCGAGTTCGACTACGTCACCAAGATGGCCGCCAATCGCAATATCATCGTGCGGGGCTTATACAATGGGGTTTATTCATAAATGATAATTACAGTTAAGTGGCATTCAAATGTTAAAAATGTATCGTTAAACAGGCACTAATCACTAGGTAACTTTAACACTAGAGTACACGCGCGGCCTACTATAGTAGACCAGGGTAACTTTTTTGTATTATCTTTTTTTCTGAGGGTGCTAGAATCTTGGGAAGGTAATCAGGTAATCTTCAGGTAATCCTCGTCCGATACATTTATCACAAGCTCAGTACCCCCTGTGACCCCAGCGCGTACGCATCACGAGCAATTTGGTGCCAAATCTGTGGGACTACTATAGTAGTCCGCGCGTGTATTGGTGTACCAAATTGAGGTTAGTAATTTTTGGTGTATTATCGGTTTATAATGCTATTACAATGTATTTTAGTTACAAATTTATATTGTAATGTATGTATATTAAATTGCAATGAATTATTATGCAATGAATTATGTATTAAAAACTATGAATTATCTAATCTTTTTTTCTTTTTTTACAGATTTACGTCATGGATGATGCACCAGTAGAAAGGCTGCATGAGCTAGACTCTGATGATGATGAAGTGATAGATAGTGAAGATGATGAATTTCAGGCTGAGCCCGATATGCCGGCTCTAGTACGGGAGTCTGAATTTCATGGAAAACCCAGACACATCAAGTTCAGATTCTGAAGATGTTCCACTCTCAGAACTAGCGGCCAGAAGACGCGGTCCAGTCTACAAAACGACGAACGGAACTATTTGGCACAAAAATCCCACCAGCAATGCGAACTCGTCCCCAAAATATCAGAATAAGACCACCAGGTGCAAAAGGAGATGTGGCTAAGAACGCTAAGGATCTGCTTTCTTCTTTCCAACTGTTTTTCACTCAAGATATTTTGGACATAAAATAAAAGACAATTAATCAGAGTAAAAGGACTTTAGGGAACTACAACACAAGAAATCCGAGTGTCCCAACACGATTTTAATCTAAAGATAGGACGTGTTGGTCGATGTGCATTGTGCCAGAGAGCCCGAAATCGGTCGACAAAAAAGTGGTGCAATTCTTGCAACAAATGGATTTGTCCCGACCACCAAGTAGTGGTGTGTCCCGAATGTCACGAAAATAACGAAATTCATGACTAAATTTGATTATAAGTAAAAAAGAAGATATGTTGATCTCAGAAGTGCCATTTTCGTTTCTTTTTTATAGATATTCACAAATCTGTTGATTTTTCAGTTTTTTTAATAATTTATCTAACATGTAAGAATAATACAACTAAGAATATAAAATATTTTTTCTATTCCACTTGTTGTTTCATTATGATTATAAGAAATTTACAATATACATATAGACATTTTAACCTTTTGAACGCCAATCACTTCTATACAAGTTCGAGATTTTCGTGCCCTCAGCGCCACTACTTGATTAGAAGTAATCACAGTATAAAATAAATTTACGACTTTTACAAGACCTTTTATTTTGTTTTTATGGAAATTTGCCCTGTTATCAACCATATTTTTAACTTTTTCACGCATAATAAGTTCTTATTTGTTTAATTTTCAATAGAAACAAAAACGCCAGAAAATATTTTAATGCCCCCAGCGCCAATTACTTGATATCAAGTAAGCCAGTGATGGGACACGACGAAGACCTCGCTATATTTCATCTCGTCGAAATGATCATAAATACTATTATTGCAAGAAAATGACGTAAATATAGAATATTTTATAAATATTGTACACTTTAAACTAGGTTTTATTTACCTTAATCAAGAATTAATAGGTTTTCTAATCATTGTCGATAGTGAAACCCCGTTTGAAAAACCCCATCCCTACAAAGTTAGTTAGTTGTCGGTCTGTACACGCCACCGACGTGTATAGAAGGAAATCTGTGACGTCATAAGCGGACGGGTTTCAAGGTCATAGTGACCTTGTGCATTTTAGTGTAGTGCAATGTTTACATCTTGAGTTGGCGCACGTGTCCTTATAAAAAAAATTGTGACTGTGAATATGACGAATTATTGCGAGTTGTTCAAGTCTGAATCAGAATTTTGAAATAGTTCGTCGTCTTGACATTCCGTTAAGTCGTCAACTTCCGTTTCAGGAATTTTCTTCAGTTTTCTATTAGTTTCTACAAACCAGAAAAATAATTGCGAGTATTTAGCGACACCATTAAAAAAAAGGTCTTGTGTAAAACAGACACTTAACCTCCATTATATTTTATTTTTTAAAACGTAGAAAACCACGTATTTAGCTTCTATTAATTGTATTTGTTGTAAGTAAACGAAATAAATTATGCAGGAATCGGTTGAGTTTATGCACGTGTAACTCGACCACAGTGAATATAAAATGTATACCATAGAAATCTAGACATCCCTAGAACAGAAAGGATTTTGACGTGCCTCGAGCGCCAACTACTTGATATGAAGTAGAAGGATTACATTTGGAGACAAATAGGGATGTGCCTTGTAGAACACACGTCTAATAAATTTAAAATTCTTTTCTTTATTGTGGGGAATATATCCAGGTTTTCATACTGTTTTTTTTATGAAATAAAATAAAATATGAAATTACGATTACAGTTTTTATTTAGCTTCGTAAATTGGTGAATAAAAATTATTTTAAATGTATAATATTATTTGTCGATAGGACACTAATCCCATCCCTACGTTTTACTATAGATACGTTATACATTTGTAGTGTGGCGCAGGAGGACACATCGCGTATTATATAGATGGGCGTTCAAAAGGTTAAAATGGCCTACTATAGTAGGCCACGCGTGTACTCTCGTGTTAAGCAGCGTGTATGAATAAAGGGAAATATAAATAAAGTCTTACGCCTTAGTCACTCTCTCACTCACTCTCACTCACACTCTCTCACTCTTAGTCACTCGTTAGTCGCTGTGGTCTTAGGGGGGTTACGTCTTAGTCTTAGAATTACTGTTCCAAGAGAAACATCTTATCAATTTTTTAACTTCTTGACAACACATTAGGTGGAGCCTGTGTCATAAGATATAAGATAAGAATACAATCAGGAATACTAGCATTTCGTCAATCTTTTTTTTTAGAATCTCTAATGGACTTTGTCCTTAGGGATCTTTAAACTACAATCTTTATTTCGGTATACTGACCGTTTCCGACAATGTGTGGAACACTTTCATGAGCTGTTCCTCACTCGGCTTGCCTTCGCGGCTTGGATCGACGATAGGAGCACTAGAGGGGTTAGTCGACGATACTGTGGCACGGCAGAACGCGATCGCGTCGCGTTCGAAATCTGAGAGGCAGGTTGGCTCTATGTCCTGAGAAAGAAATATATAATTAAAATTATACAATTTCAAATTAAATTTGTTGTGATTAAGAGCCTATTCAGTAAAAAAAAACTGAATTAATAGGAAGGATGACGGCCGTTGAGCAAGGTGATGGTTAAACCCAACAACACGACCAAAGATGTTACGCTAGAGGGAGATTGATCTGGAGACCCTCCACCGAAAACTCCTCAAATTAATGGGTACCACATTTATGTACATTAATACTGAAAAAAAATTATAATTACGATTTTTTTAGGGTCCATAACCGTTCTATTGTAGCTACTTGAAACATGAATTTGATTAAATTTTGTTTTAAGGTTTAAGTTCTGTGTCATCATATAAGGTGGCATTCTGTGGAACAGGGCATGCTCTTTTTTATGTAAGTGTAGGATTTATTCAACGACCAAGTTGAAACAGTCTGCTGTCCATATAAAATATCAGAAAAAAGGTACTCACATTACTATATTTAGCTAAATCTATATCACTGATGTTGGTGTAAGGAACGTCAAATGAAAAAGGAGGCATCCGCCTCTCTATATAATCATCAGACGTAATTCTCAGGCTCTTCAGCTCCACATCATCACCATAATCATTTTCACTACAGTTCGTCCTGTTGTTTGGTTTAAAGTAATTGAATTCAACTTTTGGTTGTGAGAGACGCCCATTCACTGCCTCCTCGTAGATATAAATATCGTCGATGTTGCTCTCTGTAGTGCATTTTGGTGCTGGTTGACAACTGGATATGCGTCGGTTTAGGAACTGCGGAGTAACGTTTTTGATAAGTATCTCTCTAATTTTTTGTTTTTTTATTATTTTTTTTACATTTATTTAAATATTGACAAATGAATAAGTATTATATACAACATTATTTTTTGTTTATGCGAAACCCGAAAGGCGTGTCCATTATTTTTAAGTAAAGAGTCTATGTACAAAATTTGAAATAAATTTAAAATTTATTTTTTCAAAAGATAACATGAAATACCACAAAATTACGATCTTTTTATCCTACTTGGCTTCATCCTCATCATCATCCTCAGCCTATAGATGTCCACTGCTGGACAAAGGCCTCCCCCAAGGCTTTCCACGATGACCGGTCTTGTGCTGCCCGCATCCATCGGCTTCCCGCGACCCTCACCAGGTCATCGGTCCACCTTGCTGGGGGTCTCCCTACGCTGCGTCTTCCAGTACGTGGCCGCCACTCCAGAACCTTGCTGCCCCATCGGCCATCGGTTCTACGAGCAATGTGCCCTGCCCACTGCCACTTGAGTTTAGCGACTCGCAGAGCTATGTCGGTGACTTTGGTTCTTCTGCGGATCTCCTCATTTCTGATTCGATCACGCAGAGTAACTCCTAGCATAGCTCTTTCCATTGCCCTTTGTGTGACTCTGAGCCTTCGTATGAGGCCCATTGTGAGCGACCACGTTTCAGTTCCGTAAGTCATCACTGGCAACACACACTGGTCAAAGACTTTCGTCTTGAGACACTGTGGTATCTTGGACGACGAGAAGATGTAGCGTAGCTTCCCGAACGCTGCCCAACCGAGCTGGATTCGCCGAGACACCTCTTTCTCGAAGTTGGACCTACCTAGTTGGACTTTCTGTCCCAGGTATATATACTCGTCAACAACTTCGAGTGCAGAGCAACCAACTACAATTGGAGTGGGTGCGACATGAGAGTTCGACATGATCTTCGTCTTATCCATGTTCATTTTTAGACCCACTTGTTGGGAAGCTCTGCTGAGGTCATTGAGCATTTTGCCCAAGTCTTCCAGGGTCTCAGCCATGACCACGATATCATCTGCGAAACGGAGATTAGTGATGTACTCGCCGTTGATGTTGATGCCAAGTCCTTTCCAGTCCAGGAGCTTGAAGACATCTTCCAACGCAGCAGTGAACAATTTAGGAGATATGACATCTCCTTGTCTCACTCCACGCTGCAGTTGGATCGGTTTCGAGTCCTGATCCTGGAGACGGACTGACATGGTGGCGTTTTTGTACAAACACTTTATCACCTCAATGTATCGATGGTCAATTTGGCACCGCTGGAGAGACTGTAGCACCGCCCAAGTCTCAATCGAATCGAAGGCCTTCTCATAGTCCACAAACGCCAAGCATAGTGGTTTGCTATACTCCTCGGACTTCTGTATAACTTGCCGCAGCGTATGAATGTGGTCTATGGTGCTAAAGCCTTTTCGGAAGCCTGCTTGTTCGGGAGGCTGGAAGTCGTCAAACCTGCGAGCGAGACGATTCGTGATGACCCTAGAAAACAGCTACCTACTTGGCTGTCCCAACAAAAATATGGTTCACGCTCCGGTCGAGCGGGCGAAAGGTGCATTGACCTCTGGCGTCAGCCGTTGCGCGGGCGATTTCGCGCTCGGTAAACACACTGCAACAGTTTATAAATGTATTTGGGAAAAAATATAACATGGTGTAAAAATTATTGGATTTGATTCAGTTGCTTATTCTGAACAAACTATATTCAGGTTTTGCATAAACAAAAAATAACATTACATAATACAATATGTAAAGAAAACCCTGTCCGACCCATAAGGATAATAAAGGTTAGGTAAACACTTGACCAAATATAATATAAAATTTTACATAATCATCATAGTAACAATACTAATGAATTTTGAAATAATTTTTTTCCCGGAAAATAAATCCAATTTCCCCGAAATTTGCTAATTTTTAAAAAAGTGACAGCACCGGTATTATTATGAGCGAATAACAACGCAACCACGTGCCCTGCCCCCCGCCGCCCGCGGAAGGGTTGCATACCGCACATGTATTAAATTACCTCTTTTTGAGAAATAATATATATTTTTTTTGGGGGATTATTTTTTTTAAGTTAAGCCCGGCTTTGTATCCATTAGTAGAATCAGTTATCGATACCTAACAATACCTTCACGGATCGGAGGGGGTTTTCTTTACATATTGTATTTTTTTTATACCAATAAATTATATATTATGTGTGCACAATAAGTTGCATAGATGGTACATAGCGAGCCTTAACCTAATGAAGTGGCACAGTGACCACTAATTGCAGTCTCCTGGCTTTATACTCAGAATCGAGGAGTGTCAGGACTTCACCATCGCTAACGGGTCCCTTCAAGTTTCTGAAATTCTGACGGCTAGTCTCTCCAATGATCTCTACTTTCACCAGGGTACATTGTCCCTGGGAGCCTGTACAACCCAAAACCTTAATGACGGGAGTGAGAACATTAGGTTTATCCATTTTAGTTTAGATATTGAGTAATTTAGTGAATAATACACCTTCAATGGCATGTGTGGAAAAGCAATTGGACAAAACATATGCTTTGTCATCAAAATTTTATTCTAAAAAATTGAACTGACAGAAAAGTTTTCTTGAAATTGAAATGTGAATTAAATACAACATATTATTAAAATAAAATGAGTAGGTCTTCAATTGTGGAATACCTTAGTATATTTATAAACAATATCAAAAACAGGAGAAGGTTCTCACTTTGGTTTTTATATATATTTTTGTTAATGTTTGGTCTCACGTCTGTTATATTATCTTTCTTTCTTTCATATAGTATAAGCGCATTTGAAAACAATGCAAAGTACTAAAAAACTTTATCTAAGATCAGATAGTAACATAATGTTAATAAACAACAGGAAGTGCTGCCGTTATCTGTATAACAGACAGCAGCACTTCCTGTTCTAACCTAAAATACCTTTTATTCATAATTATTTATATCATAAGAAGTAACAATTTTGGCGAGGTTAAGACGCAATCCCAGTTCTTAAACTTGTAAATAAATAATATTAACGAGCGAATGTATAATATAAATTTGCAATGTTTCACAAATTACATGGGACATCAAAGGATAACTTGATGATATGACATGGGAAAATCAGGATTTGTAGTGAGTATGAGACCTTGCTTGGCAAATATTATATATGTCAGCACCACGTGAATCAGTAACAGTTCAGTTCCCTAAACATATTACTAATCAGCTCAATGTCAAAGAGGAAAATACAGTTGGCTACATAAATAAATATGTATTTTTCCAATATTACATAATGAGTTCCTCCAATCATATACTACAGAAAATTATTTAAAAGCACAGAAAACCAAGAATAATACTCACTTCTTCGAGAAATTGTGTCCGCAAAGGAATTTTTCTACACAAGCGGCTTGAGTGACTTTTGGTAGATACGATGCCGTTTATAGGCAGTATTTTTTGAGAAAATGTACGTAAACAAATAGACATTTTACTACAGTACCGTAATCACTCCGAAAAGCTGGAATATTCGATCTTTTTCGAAAATATGTCGCAGAAAAGTCCCGACATAGCGCACAGATTGACAGTTGTGTTTATTTTTAATTTTGGAACATCTGTCTTAGCACTGACTTGTTTCATTCGGCTTTCAATATCTTGTAGTATCTCAGTGTGATATGATTTTTATTATTGTTGAACTTTAAATTAAGCCGGCATAATAAATATAGAAAATGAAATCTATTACATTTGAATGTTTATGCGAAATCAATGTGAAATAAAAATTAACATCTGTTTTGTGCTATAAGTAGTCTTTGGTAGGTCAAATGTAGTATTATTTTATTTTACTCTTTGGCTCAAAGGTTTTGGCGGTAAAGTCAAGCTGAGTGTCACGCTCATTTTTCAATGAACTTTTAAAATTATTTATAGTGTTGTTTACTAAATAAAAGCGCGTGGTTTATGTATTAAAAACTGCATTTAGTGAATAATTAATAAAGAACAGTGAAATATTGTAGCTTAGTGGCCACATCATGACTTTACTTTTGTAGTTTTTACAAAACCACTCCTATTCGGCCGCACGCGGGAAACGAAAGGAGGTAGGTTAAGGTTATGTTAAGTTAGTTACTAAATAGAATACGATAGTTGAAAATTAATTACTGAAGACATGGCAGTATGGTCTCTAACCTTAGCCTGTTCCAAATGGAACAAACCAAACAAAAAACTCTTTGGCTCAGAAAAGCGCGGGAACGCTCAAATTTCAAGGGCGCTTTATTTAAATTTTATTTTAATTAATTACGTTCTGCGTTATTTTTATTTAAGACAGAGCACTTAAAATTGTTCTTTCAGTGGTTAAATAATTATTGAAAATGGGGAGGAGTAAGGCAGGGAAGAAACGAAAAAAACCAGATCCTGACAAAGAAGAAGCTGATTGTGCATTACCTGATTCGACCTCATCCTCAAATACCGACGAAGACGGGGAGGAGAACTCTTTTCGTCCTTATTATGTCACTGATTACACCCGGCTGTACCAGGAGGACCGTTTGTATAATGAATATGTAGTCTTTGCGGAGTCTGCTGACCCCCAACGTCCCATAGGAACACGTGATTTAGCATCACTATCCAACTGTCTTCGACGCTTCATCAAGGGAGTAAAATATTTGCGATCGTTAAATAAATTCAAAATAGGAGTTTATTTTGAAAAAAAACTTAGCCAATGCTTTATTGCAAAATAAAACTTTTCTTCAAGAGAACAATCTTAAAGCAAGCATTCCTGCATCATGCACGGAAATTACAGGCATAATAAGAAATGTTCCAATCAGATATAGCAATAAGAAAATTTTTACAATGCTGTCAAGTACAAAAAAAATTATAAGTATTCGACGATTTTTCAGAAAAGTTTTCATGGAAGGATCTGGTGTGTCCCGGCAGCCGACGCAGACAGTCGCCATAACATTTGCAGCAACACAACTGCCAGATTTCGTCGACTTGGATGGTTGGAGGCATACCATCTCTCCGTATGTGCCTCCAGTAAAACAGTGTTTCAAGTGTCTGAGGTATGGCCACATTTCCAAATTCTGTAAGAACGCAGAGAGGTGCTCCATCTGCAGCAATAATCACAATTTTAAAAGTTGTACAATTCCGAAAGAAAAAGCAGTATGTGTCCACTGTAATGGTAATCACATTAGCATTTCAGCACAATGCCCTATGAAACAGCAAAAGATTAAAGAAATCCGGAATAGATATCAGCCTCCTAAATTTGCTAGTTTGTTTAACCAAAATGATTTTCCAGAAATTAAACCTAAACATATCACTTCAAAAAATAAAGACCCCCAAAATTTGTTGTCTATTTTAAACACCGACTCTTTATCTATGGACATACTATTGGAATCAATTATTAAATTAATAACACTCAATAAAACTAACAACACTGCAATTAGTTCAAAAAATATATTAGAAGTATTGACTGAGACTCTCTGTGACAAAAATAAATCTAATCAAAATTCACTCAATTGAAAGTAATGCAGTGGAATGCTCAAAGTTTATTGAGTAATCGACATTTGCTTACTAAGTTTATTTATGATAATGATATTGATATTGCAGTTATATCAGAAACTTGGTTGAAACCTCATATGAGTTTAAAAATTAAAGGTTATGATATTATACGTAATGATTGTGGCAATGACCATAATGGAGTTGCCATCATCATTAGCAAAAGAATTAATTATAACTCCATAAACACAAATTTTGACGACTCTTTACAAAATGTACAGGTTAAAATTAATAATAAATTATTATCTATAGTTTCTATTTATTGTCCGAATAATAGCACTCCTAGATTAAATATTAAAAAATTTAAAGATCTTATTTGTAGCTTACCAAAACCAGTCTATGCTGCTGGTGACTTCAATGCACATCACACTATTTGGGGCTGCCATTCAGTGGATGCCCGAGGTAGAGAGATATTGGATTGTCTGGAAGAATGCGACTTGGTTTTATTAAACGACGCTCAACCGACAACTGTTGGTACTAACTCTTGGAAACCGAACGGCTTAGATCTAACCTTGGTCAGTCCCAGTATTGCTTTGAACTGTGATTGGTTTGTAAACGATGACCCGTTGGGAAGTTACCATCTTCCTACGATAACCTCGATTCAAATGTTTCATCAACATTCACAGATTTCTTCACAATCATCACATTACGATTCCGACGCATCTAACTTACCAGTACATGTCAACTTTCGTTTAGTTAATTGGGAATATTACACTAAATTAGTAAATGATAACTTGAGAAATTTTGTTGTGGATTCAGATGACCCTCCTAGCTCTTATTTTGAGTTTTGTAAGTTACTTAAATCAGCTATTGATCTAACAGTTCATAGTACTAGCCCCGCACGATGATATTGCGATTGGCGGCCATCTTGGTGACGTAGTCGAACTCGCACCGTCGGTACCGTTCGCAAGTTCAGTCCGCGCTTACCCACTTACGCACATCGAATATTTTTGTTAGCTTTTTGTTTTTGTTATCCTGTTTTATTGTTGTTCTTGAGTTTTGTTGTTTAGTTTTGTTAGCTGTTACTCGTTAAAATGAGTAAGAAATTAATTAATAGTCGTGCTCGTGAAATTATAATTAAAGTGGACAATTATTTTGTTAAAGAGAAAGAGGACTGTAAGTTAGTTCTTGAAAGTATAAACCGTGCTTTAAAAAGTGCTTCGGACATTTTAATACCGAAGCAACTGCTTATAGTTATTAAAAATATTTTGCAAAATTCTATCAAAGTCACGGAGTGTGTGGCATGTGCCACAGGCGTTGCAAAAAATACTGTGACGAAATTGATACGAGAGCATGAGTCAGCAACAGCCAGTGGCAGCAAAATGAGAACTCCTACTAAAGGAAAAAGACAAAAGAAGAAATATTTCGACGGGTTTTCCTTAACAGCTTTAAGAAATATTATAGATTCAATGTATACGGTGAGGAGAGAAATACCCACAATGCGCAAAATCTTGGCGGCTTCAAAAGTAGACCTTAATTATACTGGTAGTGAAACTTAATGTAGTTTACAACAAAACTACAAAAGAAAGAATTAAATGTGATTTAGGCTACCAATTTAAACGATGCTACCAAAAAAGACTGGCCCCAATTTAAAGACCCCAAATTCAAGCGTGGAGGGCTAAATATTTACGACGTATGAAAGAAAATTACTCGCTTGGTGAAAAATAAAAGACAAAAGACCCGTTATTTATCTCGACGAAACGTGGATACACGCACACTACACGGTAGAAAAATGTTGGCAAACAGCAACCGATGGAGTGAGATGGAACGACAGCCCCGGCCGCCGATGGATAAAGAAGTTAAAGCGGTTTTGTTGACAATGCCCTTTTAATGTTTAAAGCAGATACCAAAACGGGGGATTACTATGATCAAATGAATGCTGAGAATTTCACCAAGTGGCTTACAGAAAAATTAGTACCCAACATACCACGCAACTCCAAAATTGTGATGGACAACGCCCCTTATCACAGTAGGGATGAGAATAGGCCACCAAGTATGAACAATAAAAAACAGTTGATTGTTGAGTGGCTACAAGATCACAACATCGACTTTCCCAACGACAGTACAAAACCTGAACTGTATTTATTAATTAAACGGCACAGACCGCCGAAAAATTATAAAATTGACAATTTATTAGCTGGCAATGGCCATGAAGTCGTTAGATTACCACCTTACAACTGCGATCTCAACCCCATTGAGTACATCTGGAACCTGGTAAAGACGAGGGTGTCAGAAAAGAATGTGTAGCAGTTGGAAAGTCGCATTGAAGCTCTGACGTTGGAGGCGTCGGAGTCAATAACTCCAGATGACTGACGAAAGGAAGTCAATCTTGTTAAACGGCTTGAAGAGGAATATTGGAATAAAGATCGAATAACTGACGAGTTATTTGTCATAAATACGGCGACGACAGTGAATCGGAAACGACAGACACAGAAAGCAGTTCTGATTCGGAAGACTATATACATTTTTTTACATATTATCCTGGTTTTATTTATAAGCTGATAGATGTAGGTAGTAATTAAAACATGACTACTACACAGTGGACTCTGGTTCATTTCCCACTCGCAAATTAACAGAAATGTAGTTAGAAAAAAATAGTATACATGTAAGAAAGATATACGAATAAGTATATTTTTCTCACGTCTACAAAAATTATTTCCTTGAAATTTTTAATAATGAAAGTTTGTTTGTCAGAAAATGGGTGAGTAGGTAACCCTTAACCCTAATATTAATTTATACATACACTCTTTATAAAGAGTGTAATAAAATTATATAATACAAGTAAACCCTTAACCCTAATATTAATTTTGCATTTAACATTCTTTTGCTAGCTGTCCTTTTGTGTGACAGATGACGTCACAACGCTGTTATTGTGACAAGGTTCCATCGCAATATCATCGTGCGGGGCTTATAAACAATGTAAACAAAAACATCACAGATTAAATACCAATATCAATCAATATAACATTTCTGTTGACGTAGCATCAGCTGTCGATAGTAATGATACGCGTTCCGTTTTAGTCTCTTCTTCAAACAAAAAACTAAATAATCGAATTTCGGTCCCTTGGTGGAATGAGCGTTGCTCAAATGCCGTAGAAAACAGCAAAAAAGCTTTCATTCAATTTAAGTCTAATCCTTCCCTTGAAAACTACGTAAATTTTAAAAAACTTCAAGCTTTAAAGAAGTTGGTTATAAAAAATGAGAGAAGCATTAGTTGGAAAGAATATTGTTCTGATATTAATAGATTGTCACCTATATCCAAAATATGGGAAACCATGCGTAAATTCAATAAAAGTTATGTCACTCGAAATAGTCAAGACTCTGAAATTCCAACTTGGATTAACGATTTTTTAAGAAAGTACACACCTGACTTTGTAGATGCTCCACCATTGCCCTCAGATACATCTTCTAATTTCAATACCAGCGAGTTAGATAGTAGAAACAATCTTTATCTGACATCTCCCTTTTCTTTATCTGAATTGGTTGCAGCTATAAAATCCAGAAAAGATACAGCATGCGGATTAGACTTTATATCCTATAGAATGCTAAAAACTCTAAATCAGTCTAGCATAAACATTCTTTTCACAATACTTAACGACCTCTGGAAAAATAACACTATCCCAGATAGCTGGAAGGTTGACTGTTTGATTCCTGTTTTAAAACCAAATAAAACCAAGGACTGTTCTGATTCATACCGTCCAATAACTCTGACCTCATGTGTAAGTAAAATATTTGAACAATTACTAAAACAACGTTTAGAGTTCTACATTGAAAGTAATTTTCTACTACCTCATAATCAGTTCGGATTTAGACGCGGCCGTTCTGCACGCGAAAGTATAGGGTGCCTTCATACTGACATACAAACATCATTAAATGAAAATAGCTTACTGGTGTGTGTGTTTTTCGACATAGTCGGAGCATTTAACAATGTTAACTTATCCATCCTAGCAACTACATTATCATCTTTGGGTATCCCATGTAAAATTGTGCATTGGATTTACACTTTTCTGAATGGTAGACAGGTATATGTGAAAGATAGTAACAAATTGTATGGTCCTCGACTCGACTTTCTCACAAAGGTATTTGCCAAGGAGGAATTTTAAGTCCGCTATTGTATATTTTGTATATTTATAGATTGAATCAAATATTGGGACCAGATCCTACCATTGTTAATTTGCAGTTTGCTGATGATTTAGTTATATATTCAAAAGGAACCAGCCTTCAATCTTTAGAATGTAAGTTAAATTCAGTACTTACAAAATTGCAAATTCACTTTAATTACTTAAATTTAGATGTAAGTCCCAGCAAATCAAAAGTAGTTATATTTAGGAAAAGATACATAAATACTTCAAATTTTAATATACTTTATAACGAACAAAGTCTTCCTTTAGATTCTTCTGCTAAGTTTCTAGGAGTCCTTTTTCAACAAAACTTATCTTGGAAAGCTTATGTTGATTGCTTAATAGAACGGTCTTTAAGAGCTACTAACGTTTTGAAATCTCTTGTCGGAACTCAGTGGGGTGCAGACCCCAAAATATTACTTATGCTTTACAAAGCTTTGGTTCGGAGTCATTTCGAATACGCATTCTTCTATTTTGCATTTGATAAAAAGTATGTTGAAAAACTTGAAAAAGTACAAAACAAAAATATGCGTATTATTTTAGGCGCTATAAATACATCGCCAATTAATTCTATGCAGGTAGAATGCAATCTACCCCCCTTGTATATACGTCTTGAATTTCTTAATTGTAAGTTTTTATTAAAATTATTTTCTTTAGATAACAGTTTACTTAAAAAAAAGTTAATAAATTTTAATTTCGCTTCTTATTTGTGTAATTACAAAGAGAATATTTTAAAAATAGTTGTAGATAATGACGTATATACTAGTGATAAGTTGCCATGCTATAAAGGTGTCTATAGGAGTAAATTTCTGGAAATGAATATAGTTATAAAAAGTAAACTTTCTTGTAAATATGATGTTTATAATGAGCTGAAGACATGGGCTAATTACAAACAGCTGTACACAGATGGAGCAAAAAACGATAAAAATGTATCTATGGCTTTTTATGACACTCAAACTAAAATTGGTCATGGTTCGAAGCTACCAAAACAAGCTATACTCTGTTTTTTAATCTCGTAGAGTAAATTGACACATGCAAATGTCAAATTTACATTATTAATTTTGTATTATTACGTTTTTAATAAGTACCTACACATTATTTCAGGATAACTTAATGTAAAAAAAGATACTTGATTTTATGAACGCTAAGTTTCGGCACTATTGCACCTAATTGCAATAAACTGCCAACACTCGTAATGTCAATTTACTCTACGAGATTAAAAAACAGAGTTTAGTGTATATTCAGCAGAGGCAAGTGCTATATTAGCTGCTTTATATTATATTGGAAAATCTAATGATAGTAATTGGATTGTGGTAACTGATAGCATGAGTGTACTGCAAGCTTTATCTAATCCTTCTTTTTCTGCCAAGACTAATTACATCATTTATAGCATAAGAGAAAAATATAATGAACTGGTCGATGACGGGAAAAATATAATTTTATTTTGGACTCCCTCTCATATTGGAGTTTGCGGCAACGAAGAAGTAGATGCTTTTGCAAAACTCATTTCTAACACTTCTGATAATGTACCTGTTAAAAAACTGAAAATCCCAGATACAGACTGTGTGGACATTCTTAAGGAAAATTTGACAAATAAATGGATGCAGCATTGGGAGGAATCTTTAGAAACAAAAGGTTCCTGGTATCACAATATTAACACAACTATTAAAAAGCCGTGGTTTGTTAAAGACAGCTTCATACATCGTAAATTCTACACTGTGATATGCAGATTGCGTATTGGACACGGACGGTTTAATGAACATCTACACAGAATGAACATGATCTCCTCCCCTTCATGTACGTTCTGCAACGCTTCAAGTCAATCCCTACATCATATCTTTTTTGAGTGTACCCATTTCTCACTTCAACGTTTAATTTTCATTAACAACTTGTTAAAAATTGATAAAACCACTGAAAACGTCCCGCGCTCCTTACCAGATCTACTTAAAAATTCACAATGTTTCTTTGCTCTGTTTAACTATATCAAAAACACTGTAGAAGATATATAAAGGGAAAGAAGAGAAATAGAAAAGGATAAACTTTTTCAAGAAAAATAGAAGAGGATAAATTTACTAAAGTCCAGGCTGTATGGCGAATCATGCCTTTGCCTTTTCCGTTCAGAAGTGGTACGGAAAGAAGAGAACAAAAAAAAAAAAACTCTTTGGCTCAAATCCAAAATGTCAAAAGTTTGACATACATGTGATCGATTTGATTGACAATATATGAATATAATTTCCGAACGAATCGGTAATTGATGTTTTGACTCGCGAATTTTAAAAAAATTGCTTAGACAAAATATCAAAGCTGGTTTCTCAATTACTGTATTTATCGTCAAAAATATTACCAGACATGAACGTTCAAAGAGCATTTCAACGAGTGTATGGCGTTTTCACCAGTGTGAGCAGTGTACGTATCCAAGATTTCATCATATTTGTTTTAAAAATTAGAGTATTGTGATGATTTTCAATTGTTAAAATATCCTAGCCAACTTTCACAATCATCATCATCAACCTTTTTATCGTCCCACTGCTGGGCACGGTCCCCTCTCATACAAAGAAGGATTGAGCGTAATCACCACGCTTGCTCAATGCGGGTTGGCGATTTCAGACTTGAAGTCCTGGGCCTGTAGCCAATGTAACATCGCTCCGTAGCGAAGCGATGTTACATTGGCTACAGGCCCAGGTTTCCTCAAGATGTTTTCCTTCACCTTATAATCAGTCATAGTTGTCCAAGATATATTTCGAAAGCACATATAACTTAGAAAAGTTACTTTGGTACTTGCCAGACCTGGAATCAAACCCGCGCACTCATACTTGAGAGGCTGTTTTAACCACTAGGTCACCACAACTTAATTAAGTGACTTAATTGCTTACTTTCACAATATACACCCATAATTAAGTGTTTAGAGACTTGAACCAAAGAAAACATTCCTACATTAAAAAATATAACATACCTCTCTCTGCTTTTGCATTAAGTATAATTCTATTTTATAACCTTTATTAACCTACAATTACATACCTTCTGTTTTTAGCCAGCATCATGTAGTTGTTCAGTCCGCCTAAAGCATTCAAAGCAGGAAGGAGAGGCACACAGAGCCAAAGTGATGGCTAAAGGATTGCCAGAGAGGAAGCCTCTGCCAGGAGTCAAGAGCATAATACTGGTCGCCTCAGGAAAAGGCGGGGTGGGGAAGACTACTACTGCTGGTCTGTATCTCACATCGGTGACGGTCATTGAATCTAACCCTAACTTAGCCTTTTCATGTTCTACATTATGTATCTAATTATTTTCGTAGTTACCTCAGTGTGAACAAAATCTGACAAAATTGACTCATCCAGAAATTACATTTCTTTGTATTATTACATTCTCCATTTCTTAATCATCTTTATTATTCTTTGATTGCAGTGAATCTTGCATGTGCTATGAAAGTAATAGAACCTGATAAGGAGATTGGCCTGCTAGATGCGGACGTATTTGGTCCCTCTGTGCCTCTCATGATGAACATCATCGGAGAGCCCATGCTGAATGATGACCACCTCATTGAGCCTCTGCTGAATTATGGAGTCAAATGGTGAGTGTATAAATAGTCTTGTTAGTTGTAGCTTCAGGTTAGGGAATCAACTCTTGGCTTGATGATCTAATTTTGATCATAAATCGTAAAGACAAATCATTTATCTCTTATTTACCTGTGTTTTTTTATGCTGGTCTATACTGTAAATTTCGATTCAGCTGTCCTTTGCTGTTCTCTCCAGCGACACCCTAAGCCGAGGTTCGTACCCCACAGGGGGTGCCCTTAGTGTGTAGTCGCTTCATTTTTAGTTGCCCCTGGCTGGAGGCTTTAAATTCATTTAAGGCAGCCACAGGATAGTCAGGTTAAGTAGTCACAACCTCTCAAGGGCAACTACAAGATGCCATAATTTAAAAAAAGGCTTATACTGTCCTGCGCCTGGGTAAAGGCCTGTGTCCTATATAATGCAGGCACTGCATCCTCCTTCCAGTTTTGATAATCCTATCTAGCTCAGCCCATCATGACCTTGCCTACCTGTTTTAAGGCAACTATTCTCCTGCAGATTATATGCGGCATCCATGTCTTTGTACTTAAAATAAATGTTTTAAAATGAGATGAGTATTAAATTATTTTATTTCTGTAGGTATGTTTGCTATAATCTGTCAATTTTGTATAATAGATTAAGGTTCAAGGTTGATTGGGGAACTTGACAGTTTTGGACTTGATCAGCTGGTGCCTGTACTTTTACATGTCAAACTTGACAAGTTTCAGACTTGATCAGCTGGTGCCTGTACTTTTACGTGTCAAACATTTTTAATTTTAACTAGAGATGAATGGTTTCCATAACACACTACTCTATTTATATTTGTAATTTTGTACACCTATCATTGTTAGGTAATATATAGCTTACGTAATATGTTCCCCTTCAATAATAATTACTTTATCTCTAGTACACAATATACCTACTGCAGCTTGTTTATACACAAACCTTGATTGTGTTATCAGTACAAAGCAACTGTAAGTTTTATTGCATCAAGTAGAAAGCTTCTTGACTTCTTAGGCTCAGCGCAGACAGAACGGAGCGCAGCGGATAGGATATTCTTAAGGCACTTGAAAAATAAACATTAAAATTATTACAGAATAAAGTGCATAAATGCTTGAACCTGACAAAAAATGCTCGCGCATTTATATAATAATTTTAGATTATTTTTCAAGTGCGTTAAGAAAATCCTCTGCGCTACGCTCCGTTCTGTCTGCGCTGAGCCTTAGACCTGCCTAAAAGAGGTAAAGTTGCTGCTCTGGCATTCTATGGACATGATTTAACCTATACTACTACTGTTATATTTTAATTTAAAATGATGTCCTTTTCTTGCTTTAAAATTCCAGCATGTCCATGGGCCTACTGGTATCTGGAGAGAACGCCGTCGTATGGCGCGGTCTAATGGTGATGCAAGCACTGGAAAGGTTAACGAGACACGTGGCGTGGGGACCGCTGGACTGCCTCGTCGTAGACACGCCGCCCGGGACAGGCGACACTCATCTGTCCCTCGCACAGAACTTGCCTATAGATGGTTAGTAGCGGTAGTTTTATAGGTTCAGAAACACAAACTTTACATAAACAAGTGGTACGATAACCGACCTGTGTGGCTACCATGAGTTTTCATTACGAAAACTCGATTATTGATATCGACCGCGTTTGATTTGTCGATTAACCCGCTTCAAGGTTGCAAACGCGGTTGATGCGTATGATCGAGTCTCGTAATGAAAAGTAATGGTAGCAGCACTGTTGACTGTTGTATACCTCTAATTCATCTTTTTTTTTGTTTGTTGACTGCGACGCAACCCTAAAGGCATTTGAACAGAACAACAGACAAAGAACCAATAGTCCACCTCATCTTTTTTTTTCCTATTTCTGTGCAGGAGCTTTAGTAGTAACCACACCGCAATCAGCAGCGCTCCAAGTCACAAAACGAGGAGTCAACATGTTCGAGAAACTAAAAGTTCCTATAGTAGGCATGGTAGAGAACATGTCCCACGCGATCTGTTACAAATGTGGCACGAAGAACTTCGTATTCGGCAACAACACGAAGCAGACAGCCCAAGAAATGGGGCTCGAGATCATCGAGAGCTTCGAAGTCGACCACAATATGTCCGAATGCATAAATAGCGGGAAACCGGCTATCTATGCTCTACCTGACAGCACGCACGCAGAGAAATATAGGCAGCTAGCAAACAAAGTGTTCAAGTACATAGAAAATAAGGATAAAGTCAAAGAACAAGCAAAGGTCAAAGAATAAGTGGTGAAAGAGTAGAAGCACAAAGTACCATGTGATATGTTACAGTAGTTGTCGAGTTATGTAATTGATACCATTATACAAATATACGTTTTTTAAATAATGTTTATGTCCTTTGACAGACTTTAGACTTGTTATGGTGAACGCGCAGTTGTAGCCCCCAAAATTAAGTTTTCTTACATTTTTTTATCTTAAGATCAGTGTCAGGTTGTATCTTGATTAAAATTTTGATTCGCGACTATAACAGGTACCATATTTGCAGAATTATAATAATTATAGTCATTAATACATTTTATCCGAGTTATTTTGTATCATCGGGGACTATCTTTGTTCTTATGGTCATGGACACTGACCAGAGATTCGCAAAAAACGTAACAAATATTGAATATAGTGGGCTATAACTGCATGTTCAGCTCAAGTTTAGTATAATTTGTTAAGGTTACTATAAATAAACAATATAAACAGTTTAAAAATAAAACATTTTTATTATATAAAAATTTATTCGGAACAATCTATTCAGGAATCATTTATCATCTATGGCCAAACTGAAACTTAAGAAAAATAAATAAAAAAATAATAATACAAAAATATGTGTCTTTTAAATACTTTCGATAAATCAAATAATTATTTATGTTTTTATGACTATATTTATTATAAGGAAGATGAAGCACAAATCTTCAAATTGTGATACCAAAATTTCACTTATGGCTACTGGAATATTAAAATTCATAAAAAGAGCATTTTGCTTTTTTTTACACTCAAAGATCTGTCATCTGTTCAGTCAGTAAGTACAAAATAGATATATTTTTATATAAATATTTACATTACATTGAATCACAACATTAATTAGAAAAAGAAATTAAACGGAATGAAGAATGTACTGTATAGCTAATCAAAACGGGACTACGTTCAGTCTGAGGAAATACACGCGAGGGCGCCCCGCGAACAAATACAACAACACTTCAGGGAAGGAAGATGGTTTACTATTTTGGCACGCGTGAACGCAGCATTGCTTGATCTGACCTCGATACGCGCACTTAATTTTTGTTTTACGTCGTAAAAACTGGCAATCAAAATATAATGACTCATTGTGATGCTTTGAGTTGTAACTCGAATAATAATTGCAGTTGTGTAGATGAAATACGGTCACTGATTTAGTTAAAACCATGCTCAGTATATGCGACACTAAGTAATAAATTTTCATGGTTGCTTTTTAAACATGATGTAAACTAAGAAAGGATTGTGCGGTTTTATGAAACCACGGTAAAAGTGAAACTTTTTATTTATTTTTCTAAAAGAACTTATAGGCGCCGCCATATTGACTTTGCTCTAACGGGCGACATGCGACATGCAACACAGACGAAAAAGTTTGGGCCGTTTCAATAAAACTTTGACTTCAATATATTTCAGCTTTTACCTTTTGCAATCTTTTTATTATCTTGTGTTCAGTCATCCATTTTTATCTTTTTATAAAAAAGTTGTTCAAGTAGTCTTATCAAGTAACGCTGTGTCCATGCAAAGCTTGGGGGTTCACAACACTATTATTTAAACAGTGCCAGGTAAATACTATCTAATATATTAACCACAATTATATAGGCTTACTATCAAAACATATCAACGGGGCAATGACCTGATCAATTATAATTGATCAGGTCAATACAAAATAATTATTTTGTATACTGTAGTTTATTGATCGACCAAATACGTGCACTTGTATATAAAATTTTGTGTATGACACCAACCCCTTTATTCATAAGCGTTGCTTAATGTTAACTAGTGATTAGTGAATGTTTTACCATAGATTTTTGACGTTTGTACGTCACTTAACTTTAGTTTTCGTCTATGAATCAACACCATGGGTGACGTCCAAACGTCAAAATGTATGGTTAAACATTCGCTAATCACTAGTTAACTTTAAGCAATGTTTATGAATACAGGGTCAATTGTTTCAGTGTTATGGGCAATTTGTTAGGATTGCAATACTTTTAAAAATGTTAACAAAATCCAAATATATACAATATCATTTTGTAGGACTAGAATCCTTATTAATTTTGCTACATGCATTTTGTAAAAATCTACAGCAAATGTTTTTATTAGGGGTCATGAATGGCTTTTATAACCAGCCCATCAAGTTAATAACATATAATTTGCAGGTTCATTTTATAACATTATAGACTCCTCACATCCCACAAAACTTAGTATAGACGACAGCACATCAAGCTACTACAACCTGTCAGATTTCTTTATAAGATTTTCATCTTTATCTCTGAAGCATGAAGACTCAATGTGGATTGGAAATATTTGTCATTTGTCTTCTATAGGATGCATTCTGGTGAGCGTGAAAGGGAATTGCATGATTTAATTCCCCCATCTCCGTTCCACCATTGGACGACTCGTCGTACGGCGACTTTCCACTCTCACGTTGTTGACACTACTAAGATCCGGACGAAGCATTTCGCTTCTTCTTTTATACCGCGTACATCGAGGGACTGGAACAATTTGCCAGCGACAGTGTTTCCGTCACACTACAACTTGAGTGTCTTCAAGGCTAAAGTGAATAGGCTCTTAATAAACTAGGGCGCTTTACCATCAACGATCGCATAACTGCTTACCATCAGGCGGGATTGCGGTCAAGAGCTAGTTTATAATTTATAAAAAAAAAAATTACAGTGTCGGGTAGTTCGACCTGCTGTCGTCTGGACAATCATCTAGATATAAAGCAAACTGCCCACAACACGAACAACTTATACTCTAATTACGTAATACACTACCTATCACAATATCATTCTGAAGGATATTGGTAATCCATTGCTTCATATATACAGTATGTTAACTAACAGAGGGCGTTCCCGTTAACCCGAAATAGTATAGCATACATACATGCTAAAAAAAATATTTCCATTCGAAAACAAAATGTTTTAAAATTTTTCCAATATGAAAATATTCAATAAAAATTTTAAATTGACATGTAAAAGAAACACACTGTACACGCGAACATGAAAGACGGCAACGTCGCAATTTATATAAATACATGACGACTACTATTTTGATTTAAAACAGGAGGTTTCAAATTTATTTCCAATTAGAATTTTTTTTATTCGGATTTTTCTATGCTGATATTTTTATTTTAATCTATTAATGATATATATTAACGAGTTTAAGGGAACGCCCTCTGTTATTTAACATACTGTATGTTCTAAATATAAATAACGCAATGAATATTGTTGAACTGTCAAAATGAAAGCGCTTGCAACCGATAATGTATTACGCAATTACCAAATTGGTCACTACAGGATATGGAAGTAAGCTCAACGTTCACAATTGTCACGGACTAGTCAGATTGTCACATAAAAACACCGAATTGTATGAAAAATCAAATTTCTTTCCGTTCGCACCATAACATCTTATGATTAAAATATCAAAAGTCTCTCACTGTGCGTACATCGTACACACGGGTGTGTTCTACCACTTCTTCTTGTGCTCGTCCATACTGACGCCGCCAGGCCCCAAGTACACGATCATTAGAAGACCGCCAATCACAGATAAGGTCTGGAAACAAGAATGATAATGTTAGTATTTTTTTTATTATTATAAACTAGTGCTTGACTGCAATCCCGCCTGATGGTAAGCAGTGATGCAATAATTATAAATAAAGCGCACTAGTTTATTAAGAGCCTATTCGCTCTAAACAACAGAGTGAACAGGAAGGAAGACGGCAGTTGAGCGAGCTGATGCAATGTTAAACCCAACAACACGACCAACGATGCTGTGCCAGAGGGAGATTGATATGGAGACCCTCCACGACCAAACTCCCGACACAACAACATTTGGCGCATCGTACCCAGCACACATGGCAACACAACTGCTTAGACCCGTCCTCGATGTGTGCCGGGTACGATGCGTCAAATGTTGTTGTGCCGGGAGTTTGGTAGTGGAGGGTCTCCACATCAATCCATCGTTGCTCGTGTTATTGGGTCTAATATTGCACCACCTCGCTCAACTGCCGTCTTCCTTCCTATTCACTAAGGTTTTTTAAGTGAATCGGCTTAATAAACTAGCGCGCTTTACCATCAACGATTGCATCACTGCTTACGATCAGGGGGGATTGCAGTCAAGCGCTAGTTTATAATTATTAAAAAAAAATGTAGGAAGATTGTGCGATGCCTTGCATAATGTTGCGACTGGTACAAATGTATTTGGTTGTTAAGAGTAACGAAGTTAATATATTCACCTGGAAGAAGTCATATTTGAGGAAGTCCCTAAGGGGCTTGTAGGAAGGCACGGCCCACCACGCATTGTGGTACAGGTTGAGGACTGACAGCACCACCACAAGCATGAGCGCCGACAGCTTGGTGCGGTAACCCACAGTGACCAGGATCATGAGGATGCTGCCCAGCAAATCTTGCACGATCTGAAAAGTATCACATTTTCTTTAGAAGACTTTTATCCGTTTGAAATCACTACACACTGTTAAAATTATTTATCAAAATTGGATTGGATGGACAGATTCATTCAAGTTAAAAAAGTCGTGGGATGACGTCACCGACTTCAGCGTTGCTACGTCGGTCGTCGCGTCGTGTCGCTGCGTGATGCCCTAGTTGGAATGATCTCGGAACTAATTTGATACATGATGTGTATAGACCTGTAAAAGCTAATAATCCCTGTAATTGAAAACATCCAAAACCTACCCGCGATATCTGATCTCAGCACCAATCAATGTCTAAAATGTAGATAAATTATTATACAACGTGTAACATAAATGGTATATTTACATAACAAAGGCATGGCATCTTTACATGATATCAAACGATATTGGAAGGGTTTTTTAATCCTATCTCTTTATGTTAGGAAGTTATGAGGAAAAACACCGCCTGTGATAGGCTATCATACTACTGCCGTCATAAGGAAAAAAGACGCATCTAACATTTTTTTTCATACGAAAAATAATAATATTGGTGGATGCCATTTTTTTTACTGATTTAGAATATGCATGTAACTCAATTTGGAAAAAAAAAATGTTAGATGCGTCTTTTTTCCTTATGACGGCAGACTAGTCGCACAGAGATATTGAAGAAATTTATCGGATTTTGGCAAGTAACGAGACGGCTAACGAGTAGTTATTAACCTTTTGAACGCCCATCTATATAATACGCGATGTGTCCTCCTGCGCCACACTACAAATGTATAACGTATGTATAGTAAAACGTAGGGATGGGATTAGTGTCCTATCGACAAATAATATTATACATTTAAAATAATGTTCATTCACCAATTTACGAAGCTAAATAAAAACTGTAATCGTAATTTCATATTTTATTTTATTTCATAGAAAAAACAATATGAAAACCTGGATATATTCCCCACAATAAAGAAAAGAATTTTAAATTTATTAGACGTGTGTTCTACAAGGCACATCCCTATTTGTCTCCAAATGTAATCCTTCTACTTCATATCAAGTAGTTGGCGCTCGAGGCACGTCAAAATCCTTTCTGTTCTAGGGATGTCTAGATTTCTATGGTATATATTTTATATTCACTGTGGTCGAGTTACACGTGCATAAACTCAACCGATTCCTTCATAATTTATTTCGTTTACTTACAACAAATACAATTAATAGAAGCTAAATACGTGGTTTTCTACGTTTTAAAAAATAAAATAAAATGGAGGGTAAGTGTCTGTTTTACACAAGACCTTTTTTTTAATGGTGTCGCTAAATACTCGCAATTATTTTTCTGGTTTGTAGAAACTAATAGAAAACTGAAGAAAATTCCTGAAACGGAAGTTGACGACTTAACGGAATGTCAAGACGACGAACTATTTCAAAATTCTGATTCAGACTTGAACAATTCGCAATAATTCGTCATATTCACAGTCACAATTTTTTTTTTAAGGACACGTGCGCCAACTCAAGATGTAAACATTGCACTACACTAAAATGCACAAGGTCACTATGACCTTGAAACCCGTCCGCTTATGACGTCACAGATTTCCTTCTATACACGTCGGTGGCGCGTACGGACCGCTAACTAACTAACTTTGTAGGGATGGGTTTTTCAAACGGGGTTTCACTATCGACAATGATTAGAAAACCTATTAATTCTTGATTAAGGTGAATAAAACCTAGTTTAAAGTGTACAATATTTATAAAATATTATATATTTACGTCATTTTCTTGCAATAATAGTATTTATGATCATTTCGACGAGATGAAATATAGCGAGGTCTTCGTCGTGTCCCATCACTGGCTTACTTGATATCAAGTAATTGGCGCTGGGGGCATTAAAATATTTTCTGGCGTTTTTGTTTCTATTGAAAATTAAACAAATAAGAACTTATTATGCGTGAAAAAGTAAAAAATATTGTTGATAACAGGGCAAATTTCCATAAAAACAAAATAAAAGGTCTTGTAAAAGTCGTAAATTTATTTTATACTGTGATTACTTCTAATCAAGTAGTGGCGCTGAGGGCACGAAAATCTCGAACTTGTATAGAAGTGATTGGCGTTCAAAAGGTTAATTAACATAATTATGTAGTGTGCTGCCACGTTTGTTATGATTTTATTTTAAGAAACACACGAAACCGAAAATTTGGTACCAATTTTTTGTGTATTTTATTTTGAGTTGAAACCCTTCCGATATCGTTTGATATCATCTAAAGATGCCATGCCCTTGGTATGTATATACCCTTTTTGTTACACGTTGTATAGATGTATTTATGACAGATCGGACTGTGGGTGTTTATAAAATAACGACAATTGTGCACTTAGGATGTAAATATAGTTTCTCAATGTGCTAAGAATCCCTAAAGTAGCCAAAGTAGTGTGGAGACATGAATAACAACGAGTAAAGTTCACTTATCCTCCATAGAAAATGGAGGATCCTCCGACCAGACGGGTGTTATGTCTGGCGGGCACTTGCCCGACGGTTGAAGTTGGGAAGTTGTGTGTATGCTAATTGCACGGTAAACTTTGCTTGCGAGATGTAGAATTCGTATGACGCGTTGTTTTATTTGAGGCGTTTGTAGATACCGCAACAGAGTAACCTTTACGTTCTAGCGTTACAGTGGCATAACTATTAAAAACTAGCTTTCCGCCCGCGTGGAGTTCGGTTATATCGCGCTTTTTAGATTTCCCTCGGGAATATCAAATTTTTCCGTGATAAAAGGTAGCCTATGTTCTTTCTCAGGGTCTAAAGATTATCTGTGCCAAATTTCATCAAAATCGGTTGAGAGGTTTAAGCGGGAAAGCGTAACAGATAGACAGAGTTACTTTCGCATTTATAGTATGGAATCTAGTGTCCATAAGAATATTTAATTGAATAAACAGTCTGGTTTAAAACATTGGCTTATGAAAATTCTAGTACCTTAAAAAAACGAGTTCGTATAAATCGAGGGTATATCTAATTATGCAAATACAACACAACATTTATGTTAATCGGTGAACTATTTATAAATTTCCGCATCATCTGTAGTTGGTCGTGACGTAGCAATTTAGTATAGCTTGATTATGTGATCTGAAGTGTTCAATGAGTTTGACATAATTATGGTAATGTCACCTAGTTTTAAGAGCGGAACATCACGCTTGTTGTCTCCAAGGCGTAAAGCAGAGAAAAAGCCACATTTTGCCCGTTATAATATAATCTATAGTAATAGAATACAGAGGTAAAGTTGGGGTGAGTTTGTGAGGTTATACGGAATAGGGATGTATCCAAGGTATGAAAATCAAAAAAATAATTAGTCCGTCTTAAAGATAATAAAAAAAAATTAAGACCCATATTTTTTATTTTGTCGAAATTACCAAAAACGACTGAGATATAGCGTATTAAAGTTACGGAGTGGGGGCTAATTACGTCACGCCTTGGTATATTTTGTACCACGGCGTGACGTCATGCGACATTTCAAATCAACATATCTTCCTAAGTATTTGAATGAAAGAAGAAATAAAAAATACGTGTTCAATATTTTTTATAAATCTATCTGATGGACATTAAATTATGTTTTAGGATACGACCCAATTATCGCTGGAGCTACAGAACCGATTTTAAAAATTCTTTTAACAACAGAAAGTCACGTAATTTGTTAGTGTTACAGGCTTTATTAACCCGAATAATTAAGATGCTCCATAGACATTTTAGATGTGATTAAAAATAGGTTATAAAAATATGCCAATTTACGTCAGGACTAACCTTTTGTTCATTTTGTCTTTTTCTTCTTAAACAAATAGAAAAAAAAATGTTCTGAACTTAAATTTGAGAACAAGGCAATCGGCACCAATATCACCTTTTAATAATTTCAATTTATTTTTTAGTTTTAAAAAATGTTGCTCCACCTTAGGAATTTCCTCCGTATCGTGGGTGCGTTCACAAACATATTATAAACTCACCTACACAAACAGCCACACCCGGAACAAATACTTGTAAGTCATAGAAATACTTGTTCCGTGCGGGAATCGAATCCGCGACAACCAGCGCAGCAGTCTAAAGCTTAATCACTGCGTTAACCATGCGCCATTATTCTAATATGTATTATCCTGAAGGTTATAGGTGTAAATTGTAAAAGGTCGGAGGTGATCGATTTGATTGTATTCTCCTGACTAAAGTGTAGGAGTGATATTGATCTTCACTTTTAGCTGTTTTAAATGTCAGTGAAGACTGTAGCTATTTTCTATGATCACCGCTTTTTGATGACGATCATGTATGGCTTTGCTACTTTTAAAACTGGTTTATCTATATTTGGGTTGAATTGCCATTTCAAGTTTTAAGTTTTATATTTGTCCGTATTTATGCAAAAAAGAACCACTAGACAAATTTAAATTTCTTCTTTTTAAAAAATGCTAATTTAAAAGTGGTCTAAATTCTCATACAAAAATCACCACCTTGTTTCTCACACAAAAAAGGACCACCTGGTGGTCCTTTTTTGTATGGATGAAACTTAAATTTGTTCGAGACGTTCCATTTTGCATAAACACACATTTGGAATTGCTTGTTTTTAATATATAGAAGCAACAATAAAAATGTAATCAGGATTCTGTAAAAATTAACACAATATGCAGTGTCGTAGGATAGGATTCACAAATCGCACTTAAAGTTGACAAGTAAGTAACAATCTCATTTGAATATTAAGAGTATTCGTATAAAGTTAGCGTCCGTATTTGAACTGCTTGTAATCAGCTTTCACGAATATAAACTATAACACTATAAGAAAAAGATTCACATTTGAATGCAAAACTTACTTTAAAAGTGATTGTAGGTTAATACCTACAATCACTTCTAAAGTGAAAACCTTAATAGGTTTTTCCCCTAGATAAAAACATGTGTACCTTCTTTTAAAAAGTATATCTACTGACCTGCAAGAAGGAATATTCGAATCGGAGCAGTGTGATGAACATGAAAGCTAGGAGTATCCTGCCAGCAAGCTGCAGGTATGTCTTGGGTTTGTTCTCTCCAAGCGACGGCACGCCAGCGAAGAGGCTTCGCCCCTCAGCGCGGGCTTCTGCTACGACAAGCAGTAAGGCTCCAATGAGCGCCAGGTTACGGAGCAAGAACTGCATGTCCCATAATATACTGTAGGCAAAAGTCTGGAAGAAAATGTTATTATTATTATTTTTGAAGTGAAAACTTCTTTGGCAAAGTTGTGTACTTTTGTTGGATGGGGAAAAAGCATTGAATTCGCATGAGCGTGACCGACCCGACAGCGATCTTGCTATAGCGAGATATAAATAAATAAATGTACAGTCTGAGACAGCTTGGGCGCGGGTTGGATCCCCGCGCATTGTAAATATTTGTATGCATGAATATGAACATTTGCACTGGTCTGGTCGTGCCTCGGAAAGCATGTTAAGCCGTTGGTCCCGGTTGCCATACGAACATCTAATGGCAGTCGTTACGGGTTGTTGGAGCCCTCAAAAGTCCAACATTTGGTCTAACTGCAATGCTTCGGTATCGCCTTCGGGGGTCAGACGGCATTCGCTTCACGGAAAATATCGAAGTTTAGCCAAAATCAGCAGTTACGACTATTAAAGCGGACCCCGGACTCCAAAGTTGAAAAAGCTTCGGATGCCACTGGGATTGCCGCTGAGATGATGATGAATGTGTCTACAATGCTATAGATTGCATCACCACAATTTTTTTTTTTGTTTTTGTTAACATAACAATGATCAGTTTTCACTTCTCTCGATCAGTCCCACGACTGCCTTTTTAAAGAAACATTGCGATACACAACTGAATGCGTTTAAAAACATTTAAACTCACGTACACAAACAGGTATACCCGGAAAAAACTACTTGTATGTCTTACAAATATTTATTCCGTGCGGAAATCAACCGAGCGACAAGCAGCGCAGCAGTCTATCGTCTAACCATTGCACCAACCGTGCCGTATTATGTATTATAAAGGGTAGGAAAACAGAAGTAGAGTATATCCCGTTGTAAATTTCAAATTACATATTAGGTTATACTTTTAATTGGGCATATAAACTTTTAGATGCCAAGCTTACAAAAAATTAAAATTGCTCCTAGCCGCCTGATTCAAAAGGTATTTCCGAATGGAGAAAGCCAAGGAACTCCATAATTACTCAATTCAAATATTTTACAAAAAAAGTGATTGAGTTTTATTTCTTAACCTGACACAAGTGAAAACGTACAAATTAGGTATATTTTCTCAGATTTTTTCGGAGTTTTTGCCAGATGTACTCAATATACTTAGAAGGGAAAGAAATATTATGATAACACTACGTTGCTAGGTCGAATGAAATAACAGAAAATGATCCTCGAAATAACTGGGGCGTTACTGCTGTAATGCTAGCAATTTGATGTAATCTGATAAGTGTTTCAGTCGAAGGACACAAAGGTTAACAGAACCGCTCAGCATGAAGACGTATAATAAAAAAAATGCAACCTCATATAATGGCACAAAATACTCTTAAAAAAAAAAAAAAAAACTTTGCTAACAGGAAATGTGACGTCGCCAAATAAAAAGGCAAAACCGTTGGGTTGAAATGTTCGCCATTACCCTACCATAAAGTGACCGTGAGATAACACTACTAAATTTTGCAATAGAACGAACAGACCCCCCAGCAGATCAAGCTATATGAAATTGTAAAATTTTCCTCATCAACTTTGAACCTTAATGCTTTAGCGATAAAGTTAGGAATGTAATAAAGGAATTTCACTGATTGTAGTAGCTTGACGTGCATTAGATGATATGTGACATACATTTAGGCATCGTACTGACTACCGGACAAGGTTGTTTCGGGAGGTTCCTGTTCTGTATAAGGCGGGAGGAAACGCCAGGGTGATACCATTGTGTGGATCGCCCTGAGGACACGGTGGAGCATACGGTGGAGGTCTGCCCGGCTTGGGTAGAGCACCGCCGTGTCCTCGTAGCGGCGATCGGCGGCGATCTCTCGCGTCCGACCCCGGTCCAGGCCATGGTCCGGAGCGAGAGTGCATGGCAGGCCGTCACCTCCTTCTGCGAAGCAGTAATGCTGGCAAAGGAGGAGGCGGAGCGCGTGAGGCAACGGGAATCCCAGCGCCCTCACGCCACTAGCCGCCGCAGGAGACGCCCTGGTCGGGAGATGACACCAAACTCCCAGCCACCGTAGGCGCGGGCCTGCGAGCGGTGAGCAGTGGGCAGCTCGCCTCAAAGAGATGTCAGCACATTATGACGGGATCCACGAAGACCGATGCCTCCTGGGTTAGGGTCAAGGTTGGTTAAACAAGAAACCGTGGCCCTGGCCGTCCCACAGGCAAGTGAAGATTGTGAAGAACACGGTTGGGTTTTAGTCAGTAAAAGTCTGACACGCCCTTCCGCTCCGCCCAGAGCGGAAGAAGTTATTTGATGATTTCCCAACCCAACAAAAAAAAGGCATCGTACTGACTGGCAAATATAGGATCATTTCAAAAGATTCCCTATTTTAAAACTGAAATAGTTATTGAAGCAATAAATCTGCCTAGTCTTTTGCCAACTCTGTTAGGGCCGGCGCACATTGGCGCTGGAGGCACGGCCCAGCAAGGGATTTCAATGCGACGAATAGAAAACATTAGTCAAAAATATGACAATAAAATTGACATTTCATCGGCAAAGAAGCCACGGTATCCTCAGGCATGTCCTTTAGCATCATCATTGAATTTTATTGTCATGCTTTTAAGTTATATTTCTATTTCTGCTGGACATCGACCTCCCCCAAGGATCTCAATGACGACTGGTCCTGCTCCTCATCTCATCCAGCGTGTTCCTGCGACCTTCACCAGGTCGTCAGTCCACCTTGTCGGGGGTCTGCATACGCTTACGTCTTCCGGTGCGTGGTCGCCACTCGAGAACCCGTCGGCCTACGGGCAATGTACCCGGCCCACTGCTACTTAAGTATTGCAATTCTTCAGGCTATGTCGGTTACTCACGTTCTTCTGAGGATCTCCGGATGCATAGCCAGAGGGCTATGCTTGGGGTTTCACTGCGTGATCAAATGGAGAGCCATTGTAGCATCCATTGCTCCATATGTTCGAAAAATACAGTATGTTAACTAACAGAGGGCGTTCCCGTTAACCCGAAATAGTATAGCATACATACATGCTAAAAAAAATATTTCCATTCGAAAACAAAATGTTTTAAAATTTTTCCAATAAGAAAATATTCAATAAAAATTTTAAATTGACATGTAAAAGAAACACACTGTACACGCGAACATAAAAGACGGCAACGTCGCAATTTATTTATACATGACGACTACTAAGAATTTTGATTTAAAACAGGAGGTTTCAAATTTATTTCCAATTAGATTTTTTTTTTATTCGGATTTTTTTATGCTTATTTTTCTATGCTGATATTTTTATTTTAATCTATTAATGATATATATTAACGAGTTTAAGGGACCGCCCTCTGTTATTTAACATACTGTATATCAGCTAAACAACGTAAATAACGCAATGAATTTCGTTCATCATCATCTTGGCGTTTAGTCCCAGTTGCATCCGCGGCTTTCGCATTAGAGCCCGGGGTCCGCTTTCTTGCTTATTATTCTCCATTTCACGCTATCTTTAGCAAGCCAGCATTTCTTTGGTCTACTCCGCTTGTTCCGACCCGGCGGGGGCGCAAGACAGTTGTTACCCACGTAACACGGTTTTCGAAAGACGTGACTGTACCAGCATAGGCGACCCTCCTGCAGTTTGTCTGCTATGCCACGGACACGAAGACTGCCACGGATACGGGAATTCCTGCCTCTTTCCGCGTAAATCCACACATCCACCGCAGCATATTCATCTCCATGACATGCATCTCCTGCTTGTGTCGCTCAAGCACAGGCCACGGCTCACTGCCATACAGAAGAACAGGGGCCCTAGTCTGCTATTACAATAGTGTTAGAATGATCAATCAGTGATCACATAATGATCGATTTTGACAAGTTTCGTAATCTACTAACAAAATGGCGTCATTGTGACTTTTCAGTGGTCAATCCCAGACACTCCACTCCGTATTAATAAATGTTTGAATGAAGTAGTAGTATTTAGAAAATCATTTATATTAACGGGATTTATAATAATGGCAATACGGCAATGTGATTCAATCACCATTCCATTACGAGACGACTGAGATAATTGATCGATCATTATGAATTTAGCAGATTACGAACTTATAAGCGCAATAACAATGGAATCGTGTTGCAATGACAAATTTATAAAAATAGCAGACTAAGGCCCCAGGTGTAACGATGGTCTTATAGACCTGTCCCTTAAACTTAACCGGTATTTTGGGGTCACAAATGACGCCTGTCACCTGACGCCATTAATTAAATTGGACTGTCAAAATTCCATTGCTGACTGATAGTGTGTTACGCAATTATTCCGAAGCCGACTCCAACAAAGGTGGGAAATGCTAGGCAAATTGATATTGGTCAGCTTACCTGTAGTACAACAATGAAGAAGAGTATTCCACACGCGATGTCCACCTTGAGCCTGCCCAGCACCATCACACAGCCGCCCAGCTGTCCAACTAAGTTTATTACCTGTAAACAATACAATTAACATTCAAATAATTGAAGCGAGATAGCGAAATCATGTCACTGTTGTCGTGTCTTTACCGTGGTGGTGGATCTGACAGCAGCATGCAGCCCAAAATCGACCTTATAATAACAAGAATAAAGATCATTGTGATTCTGACAGACTTATCAGTGGCAAAAACCTATCAGCAACCTTATTATGATGAGTATAAACATACATTCGCTGTATTAGAAAAAGCCTTTGTCCTAAAGTAAGACAATGATACGCTGGTATAAATCGTACCAGACATTTTTTAAACGTTGCCCCCACAGAAGAGATAAAGTTATTTAACTATTCCGTGGTTGCCCCAGCCTAGCTTGTGACAAATTTGCGTTTACAGACATATATAAACTCACATACACAATCAGCCAGACCCAGAACAACTACTTGTAGGTTGTAGTGTGTTAGGTAATTACCCTGCGGTTCTGGGTGCTATTATAATCTGAGCACTCTGATTTACTAATGGACTTGTAAACTAATAAAAGCCTATCTTATTTAATTAATTGTCAACCAAAAGCCTCCCGCTGGGAATACTGCTCCCACATTTGGGTTATTATTGTGTAAATGTTGGTAGAAATACAGTCAGAAGCACCAATTGGGAAATTTCATTTGCGATTTTGTCTTAAAACAATGAATGCAACGTTGTAATTCGACTAATTATAATTATAAACCTATGGGTTCAAAAATGCTCTTTCTGTAGCAGCATAAAATATCATTCAAAAATAAAGTTACATACACGTATACATGCTTTGTTCGCATTTACTCATCCATACTAATATTATAAATGCGAAAGTAACTCTGTCTGTCTGTCTGTCTGTTACGCTTTCCCGCCTAAACCTCTCAACGGATTTTGATGAAATTTGGTACAGACAATCTTTGGACCCTGAGAAAAAACATAGGCTACCTTTTATCCCGGAAAAAATTGATATTCCCGAGGGAAATCTAAAAAGCACGATATAACCGAAATTTACGCGGGCGAAGCCGCGGGCGGAGAGCTAGTACTAATATTATAAATGCGAAAGTAACTCTGTCTGTCTGTCTGTTACGCTTTCCCGCTTAAACTTCTCAACCGATTTTGATGAAATTTGGCACAGACAATCTTTAGACCCCGAGAAAGAACATAGGCTACCTTTTATCCCGGAAAAATTTGATGTTCCCGAGGGAAACCTAAAAAGCGCGATATAACCGAACTCCACGCGGGCGGAGCCGCGGGCGGAAAGCTAGTATGCTATAAAAGGACATAACAGCGGGGTAACAATGTAGCACAAATAAAATAACTATTAATCGCAAAATCAGTTTCATTTTGAGCGTTGACCACCGTTAACTGCGTTTCTTACGTTGTTGCCAAGAAGAATTTATGAAAACAGGAAATGGATTGAAAATTCTTCCCGGTTTGTGATCGTATGTGTGAGGATGCAAGCCTTTCGACTTGTCTACTAGTCGCCGGCGACTGTGACTTCATCATCAACATTTCAGCCGAAAGACGTCCACTGCTGGACATAGGCTCCACGACAACTAGTCCTGCGCCTCCCGCATCCAGCGGTTTACCACGGCCTTCACCAGGTCGTCGGTCCACCTTGTCGGGGGCCTACCCACGCTGCGTCTTCCGGAACCCTGTCATTCCGGATTCCGGATCACTGTGACTTACTATAGTTTAAATAGGTGCTTAAGATCTTGGTCGACGGTCGGCCGGGTTTGTGACGGCTGCTTCAGTTTTGATTGCTGAGGAACCGAGTCGCCAGCGACCAGTCGACACTGTGTAATGGCTCACTTCAATATTCAGAAAAAGTTGGCACAACGAGATTTGGAAAACATTCGGTTCTGCGGTCAAAGGGGATACAATGGCGCTGATTTTCTTGCTTACAAAATAATTTTAATATCAGTGCATCTTTGTCTATCCATTTAATTAAGAAGAGGACAGATAAATAAAACAATACTTTAGTCCTGTTAAATTATAGTAGATTAGTAGTGGCGACGGCGCCTATAGTTTGAGGGTGCAATTGATGCTTACACCCGAGCTAACTGCTCTGCTTTACATCTCGATTGTGAGGTAAGTAGAAAAACCGGCATTAAAAGAATAAAACATTTTTAAAGTAAAAGTTCTCGCCTTTTTTTAAATATTTTTTTCAAGAACGAAACGAGCTTCGCCGTTCGATATTTAAAATTTATGACTATTATACTCATACGAAGACAAGGCTGGATAGCGAAGCGATCTCTTTTGTCATTGGGCTGAATGCATGATCTATTGCCAGTATGATGGTTAGATGTACTACCTACGCGACTTTTTGAAAGAGTGAAGATTTTTTTTTTAAATTACTAGTGCTTTTCTAGCTACATTATTATCCTAAAGCGCTAATTGGTCACCTACAAGCCCCATTTCGTAATAATAATAAGATACGGGTAATAAGGACATACTTACCGAATATGAGAGATGTAAAGGTACTTTATAGACAGTTTAGACATAGAATAAAGAAGGGAAGTAGGTTATCTGCGACCCAATCCGCGATTTAATTGCCTACTGTCTTAGGGTTGACGACTGTCCGCGCTTCGTCGGTTACGGTTGTCGCCCAAACCGCTAACAAATATTTATAGACTAAGAGCTTATGTTTCAATTATTTGCTTAGTATTTAGTTTACATATACTAGTCAGTTTTTTTTTTTTGTAATTTTTATTTTTAGTTTTGTACACATGAAGAACCATATTTATTATTATTTTTAATTAATACAAATATAAATAATACAAACATAACATCTATTGAATCACACATTTAATACAAAATTACAAATTAGCTACAGAAAAATACCTACTTTCTTCGGTTTCGACTATTACGAAACGCGTTGTTATTAAACTTTAATGTGTAATATATCCGTATCCTTGTAAATAACTTTTAGAAATATAATTTGAAAAATATAAGTCTTTTATTTGTTTATAAATAGACATACCAACTTTGCAGTTTATGTGATCATTTTTTAAAAGCTAATGTGCCGAAAAGCCGTGACGCGCGAACCTCGTTCCGTGCTAGCCGCGACTAGCGCAGTCATAGGCACTCTAATATTGTGTTTAGGTGTGCGTGCGGCGACGCATAGATACTATGGCGCAAACATACAAGCCGCGCGCGGTCCGTTTGTATGAAGATAACGTACTTCCCTCTCTTTATTCTATGGTTTAGACGTGAACTAATCTGATAAGATTGAATTATTATTTTATCTTTAGTCTTATTCTTAATGGAATAGAATGAAAAAATGCACCGAACTTAAATCCAGTTTAGTTTGTGAACAGCGGAATCGGCGGCATCTTCTCAAAGTTCGATGTGTCCTGCTGATGCCAGATGCCGTACAAATATTAGAAGGTTCTTCGGTAGCCTTAAAAAGATCCAGTGCATAGAAAACAGAACCAGCAATTAAAAAGCTACGCATGAAAGTAGAAAAGGGGAAAGTGGTGTGGTAAATCACCGTGAAATTATGAATGTGTGTTGCAGTGCTAGGCTTAAACACCGAAAATAATAACACGAAGGAACTACACCTTTACCGTTATTGATTCATATTACACTACTGGCTATCAAAAGTAATATATTTTATAACATTCATTCCACTGTTCTAGGCAAGTGTACACCTGCAGAGATCGGAATAGCGATGTTTCCTGGGTAAAAAAAAAAAATGATTCTATTTAGTCCGTCATTCAGATTATGGAGAAATATTGGATACGTATATTTTGTTTTATCAAATTAATAAAAATTGACAAATATAAAAGGCATCAAAGATCAGGAATGATGGCTGGTGACGTCACTGGTCGCTAAAAAGTGCAAGAAAGCAGTGACGTCACATGAGTTTTCAACGCGCTGTGTCGTCATTTTTTATTTATATGAAAAAAGAAAAAAATACGTGTCTAGTATTTTGGAAATCTGTCTGACGGACTAATTAGTTTTTTTTAGTCAAATACCCTAGTCAGATTTTAGGGCCGAATCATCCCCGGCTATTTTATCTTACAAACTACACAAGCACATCTAAATGAAACATTAGGTATTTGTAGTGTTGAGTGTAGGGTAAATAGATGCAAATGATCCTGTATAAAACGCCGTAAATTTTTCGATTAGTAATTAGGGGAGTTCATACAAGTTCTGCGAGATTTCCGAGGGGGGAGCGGCGGTTGTCAGATATTCGGGCTTCTTGCTACCCGTAACGATTGTCAAAGATCCACGAATGACAGCCGAGACCAACAGATAAACGCACAGACGACAGCACATCAAGCTACTACAATTTGTCAGATTTCCTTACTATATTTTCAACTTTATCTCTAAATCATTAAGGCTCAAGGTTGATTGGGAATATGACAGTTTGGGTTAACTTGACCTGCTGTCGTCCGTACTTTACGAAGCAAGGCAGGGTCTAGGTATGTAAAGAAGATCACCCATCTAAAGCAGCCGCGACAAGCGTGGCTTAACCTGAACGATCGACTCGTGCAGCTGTTATTGAGCCTAAACTTTCTTTACAACTCTCATATTCGATTAGTAGGTCCTTATTACCCCCAAATAAATGGGACTTGTAGAAAACCAAGGGGGCCTAAATATCTCGGGCTTAGGTAGAGACATGAGACTTTTCAGCTTTATTATGAGTTTAGATTATAATCACGAGCTGTGGCACTACGGTAAAACGTAAACAATGTGTATTTGAAAACTTAAAGGCGATAAAAATGTGTCGTTGGTCTTAAAGGCATTTATTTCTTCACTCCTATTACTGGCCGAGGTCATGATTTCAATAAGCATGATTTATACACGTGTCTTTGATTGAATAAAATCTTGTTTTCCCGGTAGATTTGGACATAGAGTAACAATCTTTTTGCCTGAGACTCAAATGTGAATGTCATGCTGAGTGTATCCGTTGTTATCTGCATGTCGCAGCTAATGGGTCTAATTAACCAACAAAATAGAGGTTATAAGCCCCGCACGATGATATTGCGATGGAACCTTGTCACAATAACAGCTTTGTGACGTCATCTGTCACGCAAAAGGACAGCTAGCAAAAGAATGTTTAACGCAAAATTAATATTAGGGTTAAGGGTTTATTTGTATTTTATAATTTTATTATACATACACTCTTTATACCTACTCACCCATATTCTGACAAATAAACTTTCATTATTAAAAATTTCAAGGAAATAATTCTTGTAGACGTAAGAAAAATATACTTATTCTTAACTGAACTGCTTTCTGTGTCTGCCGTTTCCGATTCACTGTCGTCTGCCGTATTTATGACAAATAACTCGTCAGTTATTAGATCTTTATTCCAATATTTCCTCTTCAAGCCGTTTAACATGATTGATTGAGTTATTGACGCCAACGCCTCCAACGTCAGACCTTCAATGCGACTTTCCAACTGCTCCACATTCTTTTTTGAGATCCTCATCTTTACCAGGTTCCAGATGTACTCAATGGGGTTGAGGTCGCAGTTGTAGGGTGGTAATCTAACGAACTCATGGCCATTGCCAGCTAATAAATTGTCAATTTTATAATTTTTCGGCGGTCTGTGCCATTTAATTAATAAATACAGTTCAGGTTTTGTACTGTTGTTGGGAAAGTCGATGTTGTGAGCTTGTAGTCACTCAACCATTTGGTTTTTTATTGTTCATACTTGGTGGCCTATTCTCTTCCCTACTGTTATAAGGGGCGTTGTCGATCACAATTATGGACTTGCGTGGTAATTTGGGTACTAATTTTTCTGTAAGCCACTTGGTGAAATTCTCAGCATTCATTTGATCATGGTAATCCCCCGTTTTGGTGTCTGCTTTAAACATTAAAAGGGCATTGTCAAATGTCAACAAAACTGCTTACACTTCCCGCGTGAACTATTATCCACCGGCGGCCAGGGCTGTCGTTCCGTCTCACTCCGACATCGGTTGCTGTTTGCCAACATTTTTTTATCGTGTAGTGTGCGTGTATCCATGTTTCGTCGAAATAAATAACGGGTCTTTTGTTATTACAAAGCGAGTCATTTTCTTTCATACGTCGTAAATATTTAGCCCTCCACGCTTGAATTTGGGGTCTTTCAATTATAGCCAGTCTTTTTGGTAGCATCGTTTAAATTGGTAGCCTAAATCACATTTAATTATTTTTCTTAATGTAGTTTCACTACCAGTATAATTAAGATCTACTTTGAAGCCGTCAAGACTTTACGCATTGTGGGTATTTCTCTCCTCACCGTATACATTGAATGTAATATTTCTTAAAGCTGTTAAGGAAAATCCGTCGAAATATTCCTTCTTTTGTCGTTTTCCTTTAGTAGGAGTTCTCATTTTGCTGGCTGTTGCTGGCTCATGCTCTCGTCGCAATTTCGTCACAGTATTTTTTGCAACGCCTGTGGTACATGCCACACGCTCCGTGACTTTCGTAGAATTTTGCCAAATATTTTTAATAAATATTAGCAGTTGCTTCGGTATTAAAATGTCCTCAGTAGTGTCCGAAGCACTTTTTAAAGCACGGTTTATAATTTCAAGAACTAACTTACAGTCTTCTTTCTCTTTTAACAAAAAAAAATAATAATTGTCCACTTTAATTATAATTTCACGAGCACGACTGTTAATTAATTTCTTACTCATTTTAACGAGTAACAGCTAACAAAACTAAACAACAAAACTCAAAAACAACGATAAAACAGGATAACAAAAACAAAAAGCTAACAAAAATATTCGATGTGCGTAAGTGGGTAAGCGCGGACTGAACATGCGAACGGTACCGACGGTGCGAGCTCGACTACGTCATCAAGATGGCCGCCAGTCGCAATATCATCGTGCGGGGCTTATACATACTTACATCAATAGTAATATTAAAAAAGAGAAAATTAAAGTTTACGAGTTTGTGGGGTTGTACGGGGCAATCTTTGGATCCATTAAACCGATTTTGAAAATTATTTTATTAATAGAGAGCCACTTTATTTGTCAGTGTTACGGGCTATTAACCTGGGGGGCAATTGCGCTAAAATAATTCAACCAAAACAGAATTGGATCGCAACCAAATCATAACTTTTGTTATGTTTCGTATCGCGCTAACCTTTTGACAGTTGGTTTAACCATAACTGGATCGCAATTGGAACGTAACCGCTGTCAAATGAAAAAGTTGAAACGAAGCTAACTTTTTCTGTGTCATTTGTCAAACTTACGTCTAAACGATTAGATTTACTTGTAATTTATTTTGTTTTAATTATTTTATTTGACGAAATGTATGACTCATGCATTGATTTAGCGCGATTACCCCGGAGTGTCTATTAAACAAAAAAAATTATAATCGGTTTTGCCGCTGGGTTCGTGCCGGAGGGCTCGCGGCTTCGTGTGTACACAGCTTTTTAATTAAAGTGTAAGAATTAAATCGAGCTCTGCCTCGTGTGTAAAACACACAAGGCAGAGCTCGATTGTAATTGCACGTTGACGACGACGGCCACCGACACAAAGTTGCAGTTGCCTCTGTTATCGACGCGAGCCATTCGTGTGAATGCCTTCAGCGCCCTAGTGTAACATCGCTTCATAGCGAAGCGAAATCGAATACCAAACCAACCAATGGCGGGAACGATTGACCACGCGACGCGATAAATCACGTGGTCAATCGTTCCCGCCATTGGTTGGTTTAGTATTCGATTTCGCTTCGCTAGGAAGCGATGTTACATTGGCTACAGGCCCAGGAGTTCTGCGCCTGAGAGTCCACTGTCTGTCTCACCAGGCTCTATCTCATGAACCGTAATAGCTAGACAGTTGAAATATTTACAGATCATGTATTTCTGTTGGTGCTGTAAAAAAATTTCCAAAAACAGTTTTTTATAGATAATAGTACTATTGAATTCCGTGTGCACAAGTCCGTCTCGCACCTAGCCGGTTTATCTTGCCCTATCACAATTTATTTTCTCTTATTTGAAATTGACAAAATCAAAGTAGCAATAAGCAAAAATGTATTCAAGTGTCAACAATGAAAACAGAAGCGTTTATGTATACAATATGTAAAGAAAACCCTGTCCGATCCGTGAAGGTATTGTTAGGTATCGTTAACTGATTCTAATAATGCCTACAAAGCCGGGCTAAACTTAAAAAAAATATCCCCCAAAAAAAAAATATTATTTCGAAAAAGCGAGGTATGTATGCCTATCGGGTTGCCTACCGCACATGCATTAATGTGCGGTAGGCAACCCGATAGGCATACATGCGCGGGTGAAGGAGGGCGGGGCATGCGGCACGTGGTCGCATCGCTATTCGCTCCGTCACAAATGGTGTTGTCAGTTTTTTATTGTAAAAATTGTCTTGCCACATGTGTGCGGATATATAACAAGATGCCAAGTCATTTCAAAGTATTAAATATAAGATTATTGAAGACTGCATTCTATAAATGGTTAAATGAATGTAATTTTTATAGTTTAAAAGAATTTATGGATCATAAATGTTAATGCCTTAAATAGTTTAGTTTACCTTAAAAATTTTGCGTGCTATGTTCATCTTAGCTAAACATGCTTGTACCTACTGTATTTTTATTGAACACCTTTGTATACCATGTTTAATGCAAATAAACGATTTATTATTATTATTTAAAAATTACCAAATTTCGGGGAAATTGGAATTAATACCCGGGAAAAAAAGATTATTTCAAAATTCATTATTATTGTTACTGTGTTGATTATGTAAAATTTTATATTATATTTGGTCAAGTGTTTACCTAACCTTTATTATCCTTATGGGTCGGACAGGGTTTTCTTTACATATTGTATACAAAAAAAAAAAACTTAAGTGTAACCATACACTAGTCGTGGTGGTTACAATTTCCATATAAATTCATGTATCTTTAAGCAATTATCTTCTTATCTATGCTCAATCTACGTTGGCGATCAGCTGAGACGAGAACGTGATGCACAGATCGACCACTTAAATTCAACACTCATAACAAAACACTACACTAAATATTTTATCAATATTTATTTCATGTGTTTATATAATAAAATATTATGATCTCACGCGATGCAAATAGTGCAACAGTGTAATTTCGAAACACAATATCATTGTCAATTTTAATCTTTCCATTTCCATTGCCCCATATGCTCGAAAAATGTGTCTGCCTAACAACGTAAATACCGCAATGAATGTTGTTCAACTGTCAAAATGGAACCGATTGCTAATGATAGTGTGTTACGCAATTACCCTGTAAGTGCGGTGTTAAAAAACAGTGCAGCAGTGATCAGGTGCAGTGTTAACTTAATAATTTAATTTATACCGTTCAACTTACTAAAGCTGCAATTAAAAACATACATTTTAATTAATTGACGTTCAAATTTTTGACTTTAGGACTACAACAGTACGTGTACTCGTGCTCACTTATTGTTTACGGGAAGGCAGGGGCGAACTTTGACTATAAATAAATACATCACATGATTTTTACTAGACCTTAGCGTAGTAATTTGATTCAACTATATTTAAAAGAAACCTTCGGCTGTTCACAACACAAACCTACGCTTACATAACGTATGAAACATTTTTTTTAATAACCTATGAAATATTTCAGAGTCGTAATTTTAATAAAATTCATAGTGAGTGAGATCTCTATAAGATAACAATGCCTCATTTCTCATTTTGACATTAGTTTATCGCCATTATTAGAATATGAATATTATAGTTTTTGTAAGTTTTAGATTACGAGAGGCCACCATAATATTGCGTAAAACAATGTCTCAATTTTGAAGCATATTGCTCCATATGTATGTTCGAAAAATGTGTTTTCTAAACAGTAACGCAATGAATGTAGTTAAAGTGTCAAAAAGAAATCCATTGCTGCTCATAGTCTGTCAGGTTACGTTGTACGTCGGTGTACCTCGAATTCTTATTTCGTGACTTTGCGGACACTTCGTGTAAAGTGCTTCAACCTAACACCACAATATACCACGAGCTTGGAAGGCGATATATCACAGATTATCTAACGTCAGCACTTTTCACCATCATCACCACCATCTTTATATAGCAAATACTTTTAATATGTCAAACAAAAGAGCAAATACACATGATAAATAACATTATAGCTAATAGAAGCTAATTGATTCGCAAATTAAGTTATAATTTTAAACAGTTTAAGCCGAATAGTTAGATGGTATCTGGAGAGACAAATGACTTCTTTCGTAAAAAAATGTGTGAAACGGAACTGGATATACCATATTTTTAGGCATTTCCCAATGACGTAATCATTAGTTGATTATTGTTATTTGGAGATTCAGAATATGGTAGAAAAGAATGATAAATTTTGGCGTAAAAGCAACGATTTTAATAAATTATAAGAGTTTAATTATATTGGATTAAAATTGTTAATATTATTTAATTATACTAGTGTTTAATGAGTTTGATTCAATCAGTCCGTCCTGTCAACCCGTGGTGGATGTCTTTCGACTGAAATGATGATGATGATGATCAGTCCGTCCTGCCAGTCTGACTTACGGAGCCGAAACATGGATCTCACGGTACAGCTAATCCATTTATTCAAGGTTTCTCAGTGGGCTATGGATCAGGCTGTTTCAAATTCTGTCTGAGGAATCGAATCCTCAAAGAAGTGAACTGAAGTGGCAAAACGCCGGTCAAATTAGACATGGAACTGATGACTGTTAGTGTAGACGTTCCGAGTGGAGACCGCGAATCGGTAAGTAACGAAGGCGGGATGCTATCGGGCTAGTTGTAGCAAATCAAATCAAATCATTTATTTCAAATAAACCAGTTACAGGCACTTTTAAATTGTCAGAAGGTCGGTCAGTCAATAAGATGAAGCTAGTCGCCCATTCCAAAGAGTAGGTACCTATGGAGAAGAACGGGCAAGAAACTCCATGGACACTCTTTTAAATTTTTAAGCTATTGTTACAAATATTTGATTACATCATTCATGTTGAAATCAACCGCGTGAGAACGATGCAGAAATATATTGTACGCTGAGAGCGTCCATTATGGAAAACATACAAAAATCAATTCAGAAATTAAAATACGCCGTGGCAGCTAAGAGATGACCAGTCCCCTCCGACGGCGTCCGTTCACGAACATGACGTATGGATCAGCATCATTCAGCTCAACCATATCGAAGGGAACCCAATGACCCAAAACACATGCCACCATCAGCGAGACATTTGAGTGAGCATGACATACTCTCAACAGCCAGAGCACAATTAAGTCAATAAAAAAGACTAACCCAACAAATAAATGCCTTACAGCACATTCGTACATTGTGCTCACACGTTTGCCATGCAATTATACAATACTAAGAAATTGAATCTACACAATGCTAAGATAGTTTTGTCCAAGGTTCAGCAGCTCCAACAGTGTTCCCGAATCTGTGGAAAGTTTAACTCCTGTGCAGCTGCAGCTGTATAAGTGCCGAACACCTCTGTCAGCGATACAATTCCGTAACGACGATCTTCGCAAGATGGCGAGTAGCCGCTTAATGAGATTTGCCGAAAATCGAGTTGAATGGCGTGCAAGTCCAACAGAGGACTGCTATAGGCTATATGATGACGAATCAATTAATTATTAGCGCTAAAAAGATTATTACCACAGATGTAGTTCACGGTCGGCTCAGCTCTGAATTGGCCACAATAGCCCACCTTCCATACTTCACCGGAATCAATATGTGCTGGTGATTCCAGAAATAAGAAGCGTAAATCTATGTTGCCTGGATCCTAATTGTTTAACATACTTTGTATTACTGTCAATTGTAATCATTTGAAAGCATATTGCTAATACATTGTTCGACATGTTCGAAATATGTGTCTGTTCGACAACGTAAATAACGCATTGGGTGTTGCTGAAATGTCAATATGGAACCTATTGCTACTGGGTGTGTGTTACGCAATTACCCTGCTGGTGTACTTACAACAAACATTGTGGCGAGGAACTTCCCACAGCCCCATGACATGTCCATGTAGTCCCTCTGCTCGGACCACTGGAACCACATACGGAGTCCGTCCTCAAGAAATGTGGAGATGAGGCACAAACGTGCCACCGTGGGTAGCACATTCTTGCCTTTGCGGATCACCTGCGGAAGAGATAAAGGGATAATTGTCTTGTCTTCTATCAGCATGAAGTATGTGAAAATAACTCATGTTGTAAAATTTCTAACAACGGATTTTGCAGTTTGTTTTTTTTTTATTTTATATATTATATATATTTATTTTTATTCGAAGTTCGATTCTCGTAATTAGTAAATTTTCAAATCTAGTCGTAGTCACATTTCGCCGACAAACAACAGCGAGAAAGATTTGTCAAAATTAAGGGAAATTAAATTATTTTTGACAGATTGAGACAACAGATCACACTGTGTTTTTGTTTTGTTTTATTTTAATATTATTATTATAAACTAGTGCTTGACAGCAGTCCGCCTGATGGTAAGCTAGTGATATGAAATCGTTGCTAGTAAAACGCCTAGTTTAAAAAAACTGCGTGAATAGGAAGAAAAACGGCAGTTGAGCGAGGTAATGCAATGTTAAACTCAACAACACGACCAACGATGCTGTGCCAGACACAAGACGAGAGAGAGACCCTCCACGACCAAACTCCCGACACAACAAGATTTAACGCATCGCACCCAGCACACATCGCAACACAACTGCGCGACCCGTCCTCCGTACGTCTTCACCAGACATCAGCCGGAATACGACGAACCGCTTGGAAAGACTGCCTTTTTTTGCACATTTTTTTCTGCAGCGTTTGTTTGTTTAGTAGTATAGTATTACCTTTACAATTTACAGACGTGTGTATGCTTTGATGAGTGGCAATGTGTATGCTTCTGCCCATCCTCATTAGTAAGTAATTACTCTGCGACATCGGACATCGGTCAAAGAAGAGAGACGTTGACTTTCGTCCTATCCGTTTTAAGGGCAGAGCGCCAAGAAAGTTATAAACAATGACTTGCTGTTATAGTGCAAATGACAGAGATTTTACTAAATATGCTAATAAATTTATTAAGGGTATAATCTCTAAGCCAGAGACGCCAGCTTACCTGTACCACGTAAAGTAAACAGAACTCTCATAAGTGACCTCCGGACATGGGAGCTTCTTATTTTTTTTTTATGGGACAAAACCCGCCGCACTGTTCCCAACCCACTGCAACTCCTGAAAGCCAGAATCAACAGTGGAGACCGTAGAAAAACGCCGAGCAATGAAGCTCGACGAGTCCCGGAGAAACGATTCAACTGTCTTGGGTCCCGCAACGAAATTAATCAGAAAAGAATAGCGGAGGAGTAAGAAAAAATATATTTTTTCCACTTCCCTCCATAACAAGCAGGAGACAGAACAGAACTAGGCCAATCGGCACAAAGGGACATTATTGCAACTGGGAGAAGCCCAGATTGCCAAGCACCACGGAATAAAATTTGATTAAGTTAATGGGTCCTAAGTAGGTATGTGCTGTTACAATTGATTCCAATGATAGGTATGGCAAAAGCGTCTGAACGCACGGAAATTAGTTCTAGTTTCTACAAGGTCCGTATAATAAACAACTCCGGATGTAACTTGTACACTATCCAACATTCTTATTTACAAAATTTCGCACAAAGGGTGATGGGAGTATATCTAAACTAATATATAAAGCTAAAGAGTTTGTTTGTTTGAACCCGCTAATCCCAGGAACTACTGATGCGATTTGAAAAATTCTTTTTACGTTAGATAGCCAATTAATCCAGGAAGGCTTTAAGCTATATAACATCACGCTGCGCCCAATAAGAGCGGAGCATAACGAACTCCACGCGTACGAAGTCGCTGGCGGCCGCTTGTACAATATATTTATACATATGTCAGACAAAAATATCAGCATCACTGTTCCACGAGTGCAACATCTTACACACGTGGAAGGGCAGAATAAATGTTTAGTTGGTGTGCGTAGCCGTCTAGATGTGTGTTATTGTCAACACATCAATAAATATAATTCAGGCTAAATATACACACGAAAGAAGCCAAATAATATTGTCTGGTTAATTACCACCCAGCTAATTTGTGCGTACTTTAAGAGTCACGTATTAGCAAGTTAGTCAGGTTTTCATTACACTGAATTCATCAACGACACGCGATAATTTTGCACTTGTTATTAATTCAAATCCTTGGGAGAGGCCTATGTCCAGCAATGGACTTCCTGTGGCTGACATGATGATGATGATGGTTAATTCGAATAAAAATAAATCGAATATATGCCACCTGACTACTTTGGATTCAGTGGAGAGGCGTGAAAAGAGGCTAATTGGCGACCCAGATTTAGCTCAAAACGGTCTCCAAAGCCTGTAACACAGGCGAAGAGTAGCCAGCCAGTCGGTGTTCTATAGGATGCATTTTGGAGAGTGTGCGAGGTAATCGCATGATTTAATTCCCCCATCTCCGTTCCATCATCGGATGACCCGTCGTAAGGCGGGTTTCCATAATTACGTTGTTGACACCACAACGACCCAAACAAAGCCTTTCGTCTTCTTTTAAATCGCGTACATGGACTGGAACATTTTGCCAACGGCGGTGTTTGCGTCGGACTACAATTTAAGTATCTTCAAGGCTTGAATGAATAGGCTCTTAATAAACTAGCGTGCTTTAGCATTAACGATTGCATCACTGCTTACCATCAGGCAGGATTGCGGTAAAAAAAAAACGCCTATTTTAATGAGCTAGGTGTGAAGGTGCAAGTCATAAGAGGGCAATAATTTTTGAATAACGGTTAATGGATGTATAATATAAAGAAAATTATATTATTACTAGCTGTGTCCCGCGGTTTCACCCGCATACGTTTCAATCCGTGGGAATATCGCGCTGAATAGTACCCTATGTGTTAATCATAATGGGTATTAAAAATCTGTTTTGACGAGAAACAATAACCAACAATCCATCCACAGATACGCGTAGAATGGTAAAAGTACTTGGACATTTGTGAAGGTTTTTACTTTTCTTTTTTTCTAAGTTGATTCGATAATTTTCCGTTTTAATGTAAGTGCCCCAGCGCATTACGCGGCCAGGTAGGTAATTGCGTAACACGCTATCTATCAGTAGCAATGGATTTCATTTTGACAGTTCACCAACATTCATTGCGTTCTTTAGGTTGTTGAGCAGACACGTTTTCGAACATATGGCGCAATGGATTACCAATATACTTCGAAATTATTCCAACTGATAGTAGTCATGTGTTACGCAATTAGGGTGCTGGTCGCTGAGGCCAACTAATTCTTTCGTGGCACTGTACTTGCACAGCGCACACTAGGGGACCAGTAGGGGAATATCGCGACTCAATGTGGCCTAAGATAGCTGCGTGCAACTACCACGGCTAACCGGCCCCTCAGGTCCACTGCTTATTGCGCTGGGGTACTAAATCTTCTCCCGGAGCTTTCTGGTTTCTGAGCTTTGTGTTTTGCCTCCCATATTTGGCATTAGAAGCTTCCCAAATATAGGGAGTATCCAGTTGAAAGATGGAAGAGGAAGCATTGAAATTACTACATATTAAGTATAAACTTTGTTCGAGTCTTTAAAAGTAAATGCATTCACATGAATGACATAATAACAAGCTGCTCAAAACACTTTCTCCTTTCCAGCGCGACTAAAACTAGTTTCGAACATAATGCCTTCGTCATCATTGTAAAAACATGTAATAAGTTCCTAAGAAATATTTTATCCATACTAATATTATAAATGCGAAAGTAACTCTGTCTGTCTGTTACGCTTTCCCGCCTAAACCTCTCAACCGATTATGATGAAATTTGGCACAGACAATCTTTAGACCCTGAGAAAGAACATAGGCTACCTTTTATCCCGGAAAATTTTGATGTTCCCGAGGGATATCTAAAAAGCGCGATAGCTAGTAATCTACATGTGTATACAGCTTGGCCTCCTGCGTAACACCATTGATTTGATCGCACAAGGAAAAGTATTTGAACTGTTGTCGGGGCAAATTAAGCTTGTAAGGAGGTGTTCTAACTTCTAACAATTGCAAACAGTCGTGTCACTTCCTCAGCATAAAAACCATCGACACGCACAGTCGTTTTCCAACATCTCACGCGGGATGAATCCCGCGAATCTGGCCACATTGACAGTCATGTCAATGTAGCTTTAAGCTTTAAAATATCGCTGCGAGATATTATCGCGCACTGGAATTTCTACTCTCAATATAAAGCCAAGCATTGAAAATTTTTACTAAATAATAAACAAAAACTGGGCGAGGCACTGCAATGTTCGAAACAAGACTAAGGCCCGTATTCCAGAAGCTCACTCAAAACTCAAGCATTACTTTTAAACTCGTTTCAAGCCATTTGATTGGTTGAAACTAGTTTTAAGTAATGTTTAAACAGAGAACAATGCTTGATTTTCCTTCTGGAATACGGACCTAAAACTTTGATCAATCTTGCGCAACCCATTGACTTTAAAATAATGAATATTAGTTTCCAGACAATCTACCTATCCAAAACTGTGATCTTTTTCTGGTCCATGAACTACATAGAATACAAGTACAAGGTATTAATTTTTTGAACCCAGTTATCATAAGTTTGTAAATTGACAGTCACCATGACCAAGTACTTTATTTTTACCAATAAACAAAAAACCTGATGATAAACTTAATCACACACATATTATTTCTTGTTTGAAATGTAAATTAACACTCCTGTTTTATACATTGAACACCAAATGAACAGGCACTTTATGTAAAAAAATATATATGCAAGATACTTGCACATGGACTCGTGAACGCGAGCCCACATTATTCATCATCATCCCAGCGTTAATACCGTTCGCATCCGAAGCCTTTTCAGCTTTGGAGTCTGGGGTTCGCTTTACCAGTCCAACTACTGATATGACTAAACTTCGGCATTTTCCATGAAGTGACTGCCGTCTGACCTCCACAACCCGAAGGCGACATCGAAGCATTGCAGTTAGACCAATAGGCTATTTGACAGATTTATAATTTTTATCTTGAATTACTTGGTTGCGGTTAAGAAGTTCACCCAAAGTATTTCTTTTTAATTTTAAATACGTATTTCGTAAGAAATATGCAAATAAAAATTCAAAATTCAAATAAGCCGCGAAAACGATATAATTAGCAATATGGCGTTGCGCCTGGTAAGTGACGTCACAAGCGGTTTTCAGTTCTCAGTGGTGTTTGTTTTTAATTATTATTTGCTGTTGTTATCTAATAAAATGGTTTACAAGTGGTGTGCTGTACTGGGTTGTACAAATAAATCGATAAAAACCCCCAAAAAACAGTTTATAAGTTTGCCGAAAACAAGCGATGATGCGCGTATGACGTCATCGCGACATTAGCCAATCCGGATCGTTTCACAATGTGTGGCGCGAGAAACAAAAAGCCAAACATATTTTTGTGTTTTGGATATAATAATTGTTATTATTTTTTATTAAAACTCTTGTAAATGATATAAAGAACCCTCATTTTATGCAATTAAAGCAAAAAATCACAAATAATTGAATACTGTCAAATAGCCTATTGTTGGACTTTTGAGGGCTCCAACAACCCGTAACGACTGCCACTAGATGTTCGTAGGGCTACCGGGACCAACGGCTTAACGTGCTTTCCGAGGCAAATTTTCTTATTCATGCATACAAATACTTGCACTGTGCGGGGATCGAACCCGCGCCACCTTGCGCAGCGCCCGCGTCCGCTATCGCTACGCCACGGAGCCCACATTATTACTCCTACTAAATAAGTACCAAATACAATAATATTAAATTTACCATGATTAAATGAAGAATCCAATAAATTCTTGAAACTTGTAACCAATATGTAGGTATATGTCAACTGAAGACTTAAATAATAACTAACCATTAAACTTAATTTTGAAAAAGCAATAAAATGTTCTTACAGATAAAGACAGCTTATCAACTTATTTAATGTAATTATGTTTTAATTTTATAAATTACACCATGTCTGATAGAAATTATTCTATTATAACTGATAAGTAAGATAAGATATGGCACATTAGTTTTACATAATTTATTTACAAATAATGATTAAAGTTAAATGGCATTCAAATGTCAAAAATATAGGTATGTTTAAACAGTTCTTAATCACTAGTTAACTTTAAACAGCTTTTATGAAATATGGGGTTTATTTATAATCCCATCACTTCGGAACAAGCAATCAGAATCAGATATTTTATGTGTAGAACATAGGTAGGTGATACAGATGGTAATGCCAATATAAAATGAATACTATGTCTTGCCGTCAAAGGTGTACAAATATTCACAGTAAAATTATCATAAAATACAGATCTATTATTAATCAATTTCAATATCTACTACTGGGAATAGGCATAGCATCTAGTATATCTGGATTCTATGGCATCATGGGACTATTCTGGAAGTATGATTTATCGGAAGGGCAAATATATATTGAGAGTAAGGACAGCTACTGCATTGTGGTGTCATCAATTCTTAGGTCAAGCCCGTACCAAATCTTAGGTCTGTAGGGTATGCCCTACAGACCCAAGTGGAGTAAGAAAAAAGAAAGTGCTATGGATTGCATACTTGGAAGAGGACCCCCTCCAGGACGTATGGGTAAAGAACAGACCACCACATACAATGGTCCACTAGAAGGACTAAT